>OZ024903.1:98285738-98885738 GCA_964017125.1 Flabesymbios commensalis
CGTCAAAGAAGAACATTTAAAGGTCAAATGAGCATTAAATTATCTGACTTGGTATATATTTTGATTAAAATTGTGGGTAACTCCAGCGAAACAAAACTTCAAATGGGTACAATTTAAATCATCTAACTTAGTTATTCAACTCTTACAATGCTGAAATATTGTACAAAGGTTTTTTTTAAAGAACTCTTTTATTTCGGCTTCATTGACCTATGTTATGGGTCTACGACAATTACAAATATTTAATTCTTGCAGTGCGGGGATCGCCTTTAGATGACAGAATCTGACATCTATAGACTAAAATCGGTCCTGCGCTGAAAGGATTAATTATTGAAATAACACAATGAAATGTTATAAAATGGCAGTCACAGATGGCTGACTATGAAAAACTAAAACCATGACCAATGAAAAGAAACACCCATATTACGAAAAGTATCTTTATTCACTTTCTATGTCTTATAATTCACTTTAAAGAATATTTAAATTTATGAGCATTTGTAAATAAAATTTATTATCACAACTTAACTCAAGTCGTACAGTATTTTAATAATTTCACTAATATCATATAAAAAAACAGGCCTAGTTGCAGCTGACAATATGAGGAAAAACTACATGGCTCATTATCGCCTCTTTTGGAAATAAAATAGGCACTTTTCTGTTACAGAAGTCTTGAGAACACATGCTGGTTCATTTAGTTCAACATTTTCCTGTATAATAAGAAAGAATGTGTTGATGGGGCCACTTCTCTTGTTTTTCATAGAAGAAGGTGTGGTCCATCATAGCTGGTTGCCAACAAACACGAGTCATTGATCAAATGCTGTTTTAAAGTCGAGAATGCGGTGCAGATGGTGGACCAACATTAACACAGCCCTGGTTCAACGTCTCGTGTTTGTTAGTTTATACTTTATCAATATCAGTTAATACTGACAAGAATTTGTGCTGAACATAGATAACGTTGTGTTTTTCACCGGTACTACAATTCAAGGAGGTTAATATTGAGTAACTCATTGAAGACATGGCACAAAAAGTGTCTTTTTGTGCCATCTGAATACTATTTATATAAGCAAATATGCAAAAAAATAAATGACATAATTCTGTGCACGAGCATATGACTAGAGAAAGCATTTGTGCATATTCTCGCAACAGTAGACACAGGAAAACATGATTTCAAAAGGGACATAAACATGAATATCAGTATAGAGATCTAAAATAGTACAATAGCAATAAATAGTGTTGATAAAAATGCTAACAAAAGATGTTGAATAAAAAAAAAGAAATTAGTCACCTCCTTTGTAAATGTAATTATGCTGCTCCAATAGTAATAGAAACATCAAAAATTCTTATTGCTTGTCATACTACAAATACAGGTATTACCCTTATAGAATACATCTAAATAGTGCTTTATTACAGAGAGCTATATATGGAGAAATACAAAATATTTTCACTGATATAATAATTTACTATAAAAAAAACGTTTTATATGGTCAATTATCAGATCATCATTAATTTTAAATAACTGAATAACCTCCAACACCAAATCACTTTACACACAAGCCAGGGGCCGGCTTCTGTATCGTACCTAAATAAAAAGTGACAGCTTTGTACTTAAGTACGTTACCGAAACCGGCCCCTGCCGTAAAGTAAAAAATGAAGTGGGCTGGTTTACGTAGCATACTTAAGTAAAAAGTTAACTTTTTACTTAAGTATATTATAGAAATCGGCCGCAGGGGCCAGTTTCTGTAACATACTTAAGTACAAAATTAACACTTTTTACATAAGTACGATACAGAAACTGGCCCCAGGCATTTTATTATCTTTCAGAATGGCCGTAATAATGTTGAAACCAATTTACAACATTATGATCTTATGTGTTGTCCCAGTGGAATATAACGGACGCATCTGCCACTTTATAAAGTCAGATACATCACTTCAATTTCATAAATTTAATTTTGTGAAACAAAAGCTTATTAAATTCCGCCAGAAGTATCATTTGATAGATCTCCAATCTTATTTGACGAATAAGCAGGCAATGCACATAGATGTAAGGGATGACATAAAATACCGCTAATATAACATTTCACAAGCTTTTATCTGTTCTGAGCTTCTCAATATAAAATGAAAATGATTACCATAACCACCTTACCAAGCAAATCTACAGCTTTTAATGTGGTACTAGGCAGATGCATGATACCTCTCCTACTATCATGACATATAATATATATTAAAATATTGTGAAGTACGTATGAATACTTCTGCAAGGATTACTTAGAAAGATTCACAATAACCAATCTATCAAATAATCAGCATAATGACAACTTGCAGCAAAAGTATGCGGGTTAAAAATCGATTATATATATGAAATGTATCCTCCATTAGCTAGACAATGGTCAGTCGAGATCACAATCTGAAACCTAGAATATAAACCCATCTGTGATACTTCTTCTGCATACATAATTATTAAACAATCACAACATATTGGAGAAATATGTTAAAAACAGAGATATTTTCAAGCATCACTATATTTTTAGTTCAGAGTAGATTTGTTTAAAACAAATTACCTGAAGTAGTTATCGTCATCCATATTGCTTAATAAAAAGCACTAAGAGATCTATGTCAACCACTTTGGGAATACCAGCCTACAAATAATAAAACTTTGCTGCTATATAATGCAAAATATCTATGTGTACACGCTCTAAGGTATGGTTTAAAGGCGTAGTCCACAGTGTACGAACAGCGGGACACATCTGTAGACAGGAGCACCATGCTGACTACAGAGATGGAGGAAACTGGGGTACAACTAAACCAGCAACATACATAGAGTGGTCTACAGCTTTAACTGACAGTATTCCGTATCGCAGCTAACTTTTTTCAGAAATTATCATAATGCATAGTAGTTAAAGCATCGTGGTATCATTGTGGTAAATCAGTTGAGTTAATCATCTGATTATAGATTAATTGTATTCCCTGTTTTAAATTCTGGTGAGATGCATGTGCTGAGGAGATCTTAACCCAGCGACATGCGAAAATTGCTTGAGAGTCCACACACCAACGCGACATGTGAGGCACGACAACCAGCGTGATGAAAATGTAACAGTTTTGAAAATGATCGCGCTGCTTATCGCGCTCGCGTACGTCGTCGTGCTGGTATGTTTTGGCAATGATCTAATGGTGTGTTTTACACTTCAAGTTGTGTCTAGCTACCGCAACCCACAACTTGAAGTGGATAAAAAATACTTCTATAAGTACAATTTGAATCAAAAGTTATGCCAATCTAGAAAATGTAAAGCATATCTCCTATTCAAATTTTCTTGTTTGACTGACAAATAAAAAGGCTCCAAACAACTGTAGATACGATTAGCAATTCAAGGGTTAAGAATAATGAGCATCAGAATATATCACATACTTTATATTTTATGACACGCTCCCAAAAAAGATATACATGTACATACAATTGTTTGTCTTCCTAGTTTTGGCAAAAGTCCCAAGTTCTTAATTGACAATTACACACAACCAACAGTTTAAAACTCTCACAACACTAATTACCTAAGTATCCTTATATTCTTTAAAATTTCTGTGTGTAACATGAAAATCTGTTGTTTTACCAAACCACCAACCACACATTAAAGCACATATCAACAGTGAATGAATGGGAATGGTTGAAACTTTACAATACAAGTATTTTTTATGCATAGTGTATTGTTTGGTTCATAAGAGCAACAATTGCCAAGCTTTATAATATGTATGAAGAAGCTATGCTACAGATTAAAAGTCATTACATCACTTCAATGTAGCTTGATATTTATTTCAAACTATGATACTGACCCCTAGCACGTGTTGTATGTGTCATTCAGATAAGTGGCAAATACAACAGTATATCACTGACTACTACTGAATGCTATGCCCAAGCAATTTAAGAATAAAAGCATAAATAGTACCATATTTATTCTAATAAATGCCCATATCCCAATAAACGCCAACTCCTAATTTGAGAATAAAATCCACGATCATGGTACACTATATAGCCATGAAAAACTACTCTAATAAGCGCCCACTCCCCCCCCCCCCCCCCCCTATCCTCAGGACGTATTAGAATAAATACGGTACATAAAAAAAATTAGATAATTACATTTTTCACCCAAAAACCTTTGTCTCTTCCTACAGCACACTACAACATAAAATGTGTTTCCGTGTTACGAGCAAAAACGAAGCATATTCTCCGGCATCAGCATTAGAGCAGCACCATTATGATCTGTAAAGCAGGCGGGCAATAAAGGTATCACTCTACCTGAACATTACGCTAAAAATGGGGTAGGAAGGCTACTGAAATAATTTTTAATGCAATTTCTTTTCAAAAATATCCCTCTTACCAACTACTCGCAAAATAAATTAACTAAAAACAGGTCATCACAGATATGAACAAGTGGCAACCATTTAGAATCCATTCCTTATCACTTTCATACACATCAGGCAAGTTTGCATGTGCATCAAGTTTCGAAACATTGGGATAAAAACCATGAGGCAATCGAGCTTACATGCTACAAGGAAAAAACGTGTGCCTGAGCGGCAAACATTTTGAATCTGATCTGTACCATTTCCAAAGACATTTGGTGAGTCTGTATGCTAAATATGTTGACCAAGTTTCAGATTATTTGAATAAAACCAGTGAGTCAATTGCTCTTACAAGTGCGTGAACATATTACATTTTCTTGGATTACCCACTATGCAAGGGAGCGTGGTGGCGTATTCTGCGGTAGATGTGATGATGATGTACAATGCAAAACAAGTAAGCATCAATCCTAACTGGATATTATTACAAAATTTAGAATAATGACACGAAAATAAACTGAGATATAAAAATAATTTTGTGAGCCAGTGAAACATAAAAAGATGGCAAGCATCACAAAAACACAAATTATGAATTAATATAAAATTCCATTTGGGTAAAACCACATGTATTTTGGAGAATACGATGGATGTTCTAACGATCAAAATAGGTTTAACATTTTTTATAAGGATAATAGTTTTGCACTTTAGTCACTATATGACTAGAACCTAAAACAGTATTTATATAAAGGTTCTACTAATACAGCACATCACATCTTTAACAAGTCAGGCAGTTTTAAAAAGCATAGTCAACAAAGTGTTATTTTCTATTTCAATATATGCTTTAATAGTGAAATAGAGACGTTCATCGTTTCATCACTGACCAGAACAATATCATAAGAGTCCATGTATTTTGGAAGTAGCTTGTCAATCTGAAAAAAGAAAAAGAAAATAAATATATGCTCAATCATGAGGTGGCTCATGTCACCCTGTTTTTGTTGCCATTTTGCATAAATGATTTATCACCTCACCACCCCAGCAAACACGATACGCTAAACCAATGCTGATTTGATGTTGGCCCGCCGTCTCTGACGTCGGCCCAACATCAAATCAGCATTGGTTTAACTTATCGTGTTTGCTGGGACCATTTGTTTTGGTTACTGCTCCACCATGGTCAAATAGATTGAGTTTATAAATTCATGAATTTATAATTCAAAATTAGCCATGAATAAGAAGATAAACTGATTTCAGCTTTCCATGATTTTTTTACAATTCACAATAGTGCTTTTGAAAATGAGTTGACCATATATAGGTGTTTGGGGTCTGCGAGCATTGTCCATTTTAACGGGCCACCAAAAACGAGGATATAGTGGCCATCTTACTTTTATAGATTTTAATAAATTGATCTTATGTTCAGTTACGATAAATGCCTTGAAACCTCATACCTCATATAGGTTTTGGGGACTGTTGGTGAGGTCTGTTTTCACGAGCAAGCCAAAAAGAGGCTGTGACGGCCATCTTGAATTTATAGATTTGAATAATTCAATCTTATATCCAGCTTTGCCTTCAAACTTTGTCTATATATAGGTTTTATAGGCGGCTATTGGCCATTTTTAGTCACTACATCAGCGTACTTACTACATTTTCTTGGTTACTCTGTACTTTTTATTTCAGAGTATATTTTTTTAAATACAGTGATAGGTATCTCTTGAGAGAAAATGGAGGATGTGCCACATGACGATATAGCTTGACTGAGGCTTAAAAAGGTATCAGGAAATGGGGATACTAAGCAAGTGTAGACAATTTTTTTAATTAGAATTTTTGTTATTTTAAGAAACAATCACACAATAAGTACCTTTTTCTGCCCGATAGCAAGATAAAATATCTTCTGAGCAGAGAATAAATGAAAAAATTATATTTATCAATACTACTTTTAACACTTCTAAGGCCTAAAGTGATAAGTTTTAGAATTTAAATTTGTATCCACTTGTAGTTGTGTCTCGCTGCAGCAACCCACAAATTATAGTGCCAGGGTAAAAAAGACTTATATCTGTACAATGTTAATCAAAATATATGCCAAAATATCTTTCAAATTAAATCTCATTTCTCAGTTAAATTTCCTTGATTGAAGGAGAAATATGAAGCCTAAAAGCGACTATACATGGAGACATGACTAGCACTTTAAGGGTAAATAATTTTGCTGTCTAACCTTATCATTTAGAAATCCTATTCTGATTATGTTTTTGTGATTAGCTCCATGCGCCATCTTCAGGTCTCCAAGAGAGTCACCCATCAGTATGATGTTCTCTCTGTCCTTAATTTGTGTGAAATACTGGGAGTCGTGAATGGCACTTTCATTCTTGTTAAAGACATGAATAAGTTCACCTTTGAAACCAATCAATTTATCCTGCAAAACAAACAATTCTCTTTCATAAGATACAAATCTTTCTACTACAAAGAAAACTGAATTTATTATATAAAAGCGACACGATCAGACTAAAATCATCAAAAAGTCGGTAATTTTATTTTGGCTTCCTAATATGACCATATGATGTAAACATGTCCATAGACGAGAACTGCAAAAGTTTTTAAATATTTGTGTTGCGCATTTACCAGTTAAGCGAGATATATATACAAAATTCCCGACTTCTTATTTTGGACTCGTATGCATGTTCAGAATAAGAAATACGGTAATTTTGTCTCTGTATCTCGCCTAAACTGGTAAATGTGCAGCACCAAAAAAAAAACTTTTCGCAGTTCTAGTCTATGGACATGTTTACATCATATGGTCATATTAAGAAGCCAAAATAAAATTACCTTTTTTTGTGATTTTAGCCTGATTGTGTTGCTTTAAGTTTCAATGACATTTTAACCACTCATATCACGTTATAGCCTAGTTTGACATTATGAAGCTTTTATTTGAAATACTGTATACCATGTATACGGTGTATTACATTTAAGTATTGTTTTAAATCAGGCACTATTTATTGGCTTTCAGGGGAATTTTCCACAGAAATTCACACCGTAGAGTTAATGAATGTTAGAAGAAATAGCTGGGTAAGTGAAGGAGCAATCAATAAAATTTTCCATTTTATCTTAGTTTATCTTCGTTTTTACAAATAACAACTGAATGAATTATTTATATCTTGCTCTAAAAGTGATAAAATGCTTAGTTTTAAAAATTACCTCTTTATCAAAATCCATATAGTTTGACACAACTTTTATGTTGGGAAGTAGTGTTGTTCTGACTTTAACAACTTCTTCTATGACATCTCCTAAGCCAGCTGAGAAAATCAGTAGAGGTACATCACATTGATGTAGTTCTTTGAACATCCACTCTGTACCATCTCTAGAAAAGAAAGTTGACCAATCAAGCGTTGCATTATACAATTATAATCACCCGTTTGAAGTTGTGCCTCACTAATGCGAACCACAACTTCAAGTGATTGAAAATTACTCATATTTGTTAATTTGAGAACAAACATTTGAAAATTTTGATGTCTAAACACTCATTTCGTTCCCAATAACAGTGATTTATCGCCTAATACAGCAGATTGAAAATGACTATAGTCTGTCTTGCTTAGTGCTTATAAAGGGTTACATGTACATAAAAGGTACATATACATAATGTAGTTTTACTATAATTATGACTACTCACTAGTTTTAAATATTTCTAAAAATCTTGCAATGATTCAAATACTAGAAATTTGGGTAAATATATCCCTAATTATATTTTGTGTATGCTTGTTATTCACAGTGACACCGTCATCTCATATTACTATTGCTCCATCACATTGTCATTAATGTTTTATTAATATTATTTTATTATTATCACTATTATATTATTACAATTATTTGTATATTGTGATGAAGGATATAGTCATCTCATATTACTATTGCTTCATGATATTGTCATTAATGTTTTATTACTATTATTTTAATATTACTATATTATTGCTATTATTTGTATTTTGTGATAAAGGAGAAAAACTAGTTACACTAGTAAGTGCTGTTTGTAATCATTGAAAAAAAATCAAGCCTAAATCACATCTCAAAATAAACAAACATAATTTGTCATCTAAGTTGGATATTGCATCATCAATCACATCTTAACCCTTTCTAGCCTGAATTAATCATCGTCATTTCCATCCACTACAAGCCGCGAATTGCTGTCGCAATTCTCGACTTCTAGTGGATGGAGATGATTTGATGTGGTTTGTGAAAATTTAAGAAAATTGCAATGTATTGGTAGGCCAGTTTCATGGAAATATTCATTCTAAAACTCCTGGTTCTCGGAAAATTAAGTCTGTTTTCAGGGACGTAAAATGATGATATATCGCATCGCGAGAACTAAAGGGTTAACACTTGTGCTCTAGAGCTGTATATATATACGCTTTCAAGACAGTTCCAAACTAGCCACTAGTTAACCCTTTCAGCGCGGGGACCGTCTTTATACGTCAGAATCTGATGTCTGTAGACGACGTCTAAAGACGGTCCCCGCACTAAAAGAATTGAAAATAATTATAGACCCATAACATAGGTATTCAAATAAATTGGAAAGAGTTGACTAAGGTATTTGTGATAATTTCAAATTGAAAAAACCTTTGGTTTCCATGGTTTATAGAAAAAAATATTTCAGTGTGACAAGGGCTAAATGTCACTAGGCTAGTTAAATGCCACTAAAATGATAAAATAGCTTATGGCAGATGTTCACTCCATCAAATAATTTTTTATCAATAAACATATTTTTTCGTCATTTGAAGCTGGAAATTGCTATAGCAAATCCAGCTTTAAGTTAATAAGAAATTGAGACAAACAATTCGACAGCACAATGGTTAAAACAGAATAGAAATGACATAACCCAAGTCAGAGCTCAGAGGTCAAGTGTCAGCTTGAATGTAGAGTGATTGCCGGACGATACCGCGCACCGGTAAATACCACGCATTAGGTCTAAATAGGCCTTTGTTGATGCTCAAGACATATATACCGCACTAAATACAGCACATTCCGTGTGTTGAAATCATAAAATGTTCCAATGCCGTGACACAGATGCAGTTCCTGATGTTATGTTTGCAATTAGGGGTCAATATCAACATAATAAGGCCAAGGTCATCAAGAGCTAATTAGTATATTTTGCCCTAATTAACATAATGTATGGTTCTTTGCATCAAAGAAGAGAGAATAATGGTTTATCTATTTGATCTAGAATCATGCATAATACTAAACAAGTTCACCCAAGGAATCCATTTCTAATGTTATTTTCACGTTTTGATGTCAAGGTCAATATATAGTTGATTAAGGTCAAGGTCATTGTATTTCTAAATTAACAGCTTAGGCACCCCTAGTTATCAAAATTTAACAAAAATATGTAAATTTGGTATAATAAGCATATAAATCTGAAGGTGCTAATTACCCCTTTAATTATGTAAAGAGACATCTCATCTAAGAGGGGCAGAGGTGAATATTGTTTTATTAGTTTCAAGGTGAAATTACAAATAATGTAATGATGGCGCTAGGAGTAAAAAATGCACGATAATCCTGTTGAAATATCGAATTTGAAAAGTGTGCTTATTTTCCTATATAGGTCTTTATAAAAACCTCACCATATAGCATCCTAAATTATGTGCCAATATTGATATAATTATATTATATATGTCAAGCTGCATATATTTGACCAGCATAACCAGCATACATACATAGTTGTGGCAGTTCATTAATGAGATCAAAATGCAACAATGTGAATAACTAAAGCTAACAATCCTAATTAACTTTTTATTCAATTGTTCACATCCGGGTAACATTAAATGTGTGTAGGCCCGCCCTTGACACCAGACTGTGGTCACTGTCTTATACAGATATACATAATCTACATCTGTGGTTACTTTTATCAATGTTATTTGGCAACACTACGGTATATAAAATCTGAAAATAGTCTCACACATTATTATCTTACAGCACTGTTGAAAAGATGCAATGCCCACGATCATGTATTGTCATACTTAGTTATGATATACTAACAGCGTTATACAATGCATAAAAATCGTTTGGACAATTTATAGCTGTAAAACAATCTATTGTCAAGAGAGGTTTGGAGTAGCTCATAATTGTAAACTCCACTAGGCACTGCCTAATACATACATGTACTGGTATTATACATTTTTAATATAAGTATTGGTATTAGTAAACTTACATTTAATACTATTATTTTATTCAATATTATTATTACAATTAGTTTCGTCATGTAGCACAGCATTATTATTATTTACGCACTGTTTGATATCCATTGTTATTATTCCATTTTTCTTTCATTTATTCACTTATTCATTTACACTGATATATATTATTATTATCAGTATGTAATCAGATAATGATCAGCTGACTTTAATTTATTTCATTTTTTTGTTTGTTTGTTTGTTTATTTGTTTAAATTATACAGTATAATTACTTGTGACATGTAAGCCCATGGGGGCTGGGGGTATCAACTATGTATACCTATGTCAATTTCACTCTCTCTCTCTCTCTCTCTATAAATTAAAATGTCTTCTTAACTAATTGAACAATAATTATGTTGGGGGATAGAGATTAACAAATAATGTTAAAATCAATGACAAATTAAACAGAGTAATAATGTCAATTAAAAATAACATTTCGTCCAATTTAAAGACATGTAGATTACAATACTCTGCTTCAGAAAGAAATGAAAAAGTAACTGTAGGTGTTATTTTTGTTAATTTAGGTTAAAGTTATTGTGCTATAACTTGACATTAAATTATCACATTCTCACAATATCAAACTATAGTGTCATTCGATAACATTATTTTAATATAACCTGTCCTGCGTTGTGATATTGAAAGGTCATATTTTCACATTTCAGTCAGTTGGGACATAAGTGTATGCCATGACACTGTATTGTTATAATATAATGTCAATATCACAAAAATAAAAATACTTGTGATACATGTATTTTAATGTCTATAATCATAAAGTCGATGTATTCTGTCCTTGTAGTACGGTAATAGTGAAATAGATTAAGGTAGAAGAAATGATAATTTACTAGAAAATTAAAATTATATAAGCGGCTTCAGTCAATTTTAACCTTCCCATTAGAAGCAGTACTCTGCACAAATTGTACTTAAATTTGTTATTTGCGTATTATTTGACAAGGAAATTATATGTTAATGTTTTTATTGCAGAGACAGAATGTTCAGATTAAAATATGATGCTAAAAGTAGGTCCCAGCACAGAAAGTGTTAAACTCTAATCTAATGTACACCTATCAATCTTGAAACAGAGCAGAAAAGGTAACTAATAAATACATACAGGTACCCAGGCTGTAGAATACAAAGTTGGCTGTCTTCATAATTAATCACTGAGATCAAGCATGTTAGCATTATCAGTGATGTACTATTTGAAACACAAGGCTCACCTAAGCAAAATATTAGCTTCCCGTGAAATATTGCGAATTGTGTCCTTTGTCATATTGCATTCTGTCAGTAGAAGGTGATGTGCTTTAGTCCACCTGGAAAAGAAAATTGTCAAATGAATCAGTATACAGAATAAGACTTTGTTATATTAATAAAACCAGAGTGTCAATGACACAGAAGCTCATCCTTAAATAGGGCATATTAATGAATTAAAATTTCTGAAATATGTAAGGAAATTTTAAGCACAGGCTTGAGCTCTTTCAAACAAAGGAAACCAAATTGAAATCGGCTATGAATTGAGGGGGGAAAAGCATGTCTTGTGATTATTGAGTGTCCTAATTAGGTCATAAAATAATTAATAATTAAATTTCCTGAAATATGTGAGGATGTTCTATGCACAGGCACAAGCTCTGTGAAACAAACCAAACAAAATTGAAATCAGCAAAAAATTGAGTGAGAATCATTTCTTGTGAATTGTGAACAGACGACGGACGGCAGATGACACATGATGGCATTGATAAACTCAACCTAGGCCTGAAGGCCGGATGAGATAAAAAAAAGGTAGGAAAAATACATTTGATTATTTAAGGACATGGCTGCTTTTTGGCTTTATTTATCATACTTTGATCACTCAAAGAGAGCATGATATATTACATCAAAATTAAGACTTCTGTAATTTCTTCCACGTTTTTTAATCCATCTTGAAACGTCTGATCAACAACAACCCACAACCCAACTACCAAAACCCACTTCAAGTGAGTAAAAACTACTTATCTTTGTTTAATTTGGGACCAAAGATTTGCAAATCTTGATGCTTGAACATTTATTTCATTCCTAATAACTGTGATTTTATCGGCTAATAAAACTGATTAGGAAAACTATAATTGTGCTTAGTGCTGGGTTAAAAACACTTATATTTATAAAAAAAAATATTAGTTACTGTATACCCCATAATAATTGCGTCCCATTTATTTTGGCAACTTTTACAACTGGAAATTCTACTCTGATATGTATGGTCACCAATTACTTTGTACACTCGTACATACTAGCGGGTATATGAAGTGACCTGCTTTCAGACTCAGGCTCGCAAAATTTTTTTGGACGCTAGCATTGCATGTGACTTGCATGTGAAAATTTAGCATTCACTGGGCAACCAGATTCGCCCATAGCAGTGTAAGTGCCTATGATTGGCTTTAATATCGCCAGCTTTTCAAAGAAAATATTCTCCTTTCATCCAAACCTGTAAATTTCTTTAAGAATTTTGATTTCAGATTCAGTAATTCAACTGAACAAAAGGACTGAAGTCCTATATCATCCCCCGCCATAAATTAGGTTAGACTTTTTGCGGTGACAAATATTTAAAAAATCGATTTGTGGTGGCCATTTTTAATTTCAGTAAAATTACATGCACATTTCCAGATGGTGGGTAATGTGATTGTACAATGTGAATTATTACTGATTTCAATTTTTCAGTTTTTGTGTCCACAAAAAAATACGAAGTTTATCCATGGCGGCCATTTTGAATTTCAGTAAAACCTTAAAAAAATCACTTGCACATCTCCATATCGTGGGGAATGTGATAGTAAAATTTGAATAATTTCCGACTTCAAGTTTTTAGAGTTTTTGCGCCCACAAAAAATTTTGGAGTTGACCTCTGGCGGTTATTTTGAAATTTGGTAGCATCTTTAAAAAATCCCTTGCACATCCCCAGGTTGCTAGGAATGTGATGTTAAAATTAAAAAAAAATTGACATAACAAATTTTTCGAGTTTAATTAAAGTTGATCTGTGGCAGCCATATTGAATTTCAGTAAAACCTTGAAAAAGTCACCTGTACATCTCCATATCATGGGGAATGTGATAGTAATTGCACCCACAAAATTTTTCAAAGTTGACCTCTGGCGGCCATTTTGAATTTTGGTAGCATCTCTAAAAAATCACTTGCACATCCCCATGTTGCTAGGAATTTGATGTTAAAATTTCAAAAATAATTGACCAGTAGTTTTTGAGTTTTTTGCGCCCACAAGAAAACGTGACGCCGGACAGAATCCTGGCGCGACTAAAATCCCCCTTCAACTACGGGCGGGGGATAAAAAGTGATGGTTTAATTTATAGCAGTAGCTTATAAACTAAATATGCACTTACCATTCAATCATATAAGGTGTTTTTTCTTCTAGTGATAAAGCAGGATCAACTTCAATAGCATAATAATGATCTCTGGTCGCATTTGCCTGTTAAATAGAACAACATATTCATAAGGAAAACAATAAATAAATTGGTTTTCAGAGATAGAAAAAACACATAGATAATATAATTATATGATAACTAAATTTAAAATCGAGATAAGCATGTATATATATGTATATACATATACGATTACTTGTACGAGTATTTTCATTGTGATTGTAGTTGTATTTCCCCAATATGCTCCTGTAGATCCACAAAATTACCAACACATTTATATTATATTTTTAGTTAGAGATTGAGATGAGTTTTTATTAATCCAGGACCATCATTTCAGCCTACCACCACTTAGTTCAAGGTATTTTTTTCAACAATATTTATATTACAACAGCTTATATTTTAAGTGAAGCACATGCACTGAACCTCTGCATGCACTGTACTTCAGTCTTTCTGGATTTTTTTTTTTTAATGAATTAATAGATTATTATACCCAATTTTTATGGTGTGTTTACTTTGAAGTGGGTACCTTTAACTACAAGTCTTGATGACTTATTTCAGTGAATAGTAATTTTTCAAGGAGAGGAAAGCACTGATCATGCCCCCTAAAGATGATTATTCTAGTGATCAGGTAATAAGAAAAAAAATGTAGGCCTATGCCTTGACTATCGATTTAAACATCACTAGTTACTAAACAACCTATACATAAATGAAAATGGAACCAAAAAATAATTATTTCACCTTCTCCCGGTACGTATCTGGAAGACGTGGACTGTCATCTAGAGCATCTGAAATTATGAGGCAACCATGTATCAGACATACAGTTTATCTCAACATTCTGCATTGTAAGCATTTTTTTCTTATTATTCAAACCTTTTAGGTACAGTTCAAATAAAAAAATTAAACTGAATATGTTGAACTGATATTAAATAAAAATAATAAAAAAAAATTGTTAAAAAATATAATGCACTGACAACATAGGGCTAACTCTTTTACAGAAGGGCTACTAAATATTCAAATTGCTACACTAAAATATTATCGTGTAGCATTTATCTCTCAATTATGTAGCAAACTGCGCCTCTACACCAGACAAATTTTTCCCTGTACATGTATATTTGATGTACAAACATTTTTCTATTCCTTTGCTTATCATATTACAGAGTATACAGTGATCAAACTAAAAAAAAATGGGAAAATCCTTCAAATACTTACTGTAACAAGTGTTGACAAGTTCACCATTGTGTCGAAATTTTGTGAGTGTTCGGTCAAAGTCAACAATAACCTACAAAATATAATCCTAGTGTTCATTGAAAACATTTAGAACCAGTATGTAAAATTAAACTTGTAAGCAATACTTTTTGTAAAATATATGAAAAGTGTTTAAACTTACAACATTTGTGACAAATTATATATTTTGAGTAAATCACAATGACCAAGTTGCTATAACAGTCTACAACAAGCACTTTAGGGTTTTAACACTAACACAAGATCACAGGATCAACATCATGTTTTGACATTGAGCATTTGACAGCAGTTTGTTCATTATTATATACACCAGGTGTGTTATTAGCCCTTAGGCACTGAATTGTTTTATGACAACCTTGGAGGCCAAAGGTTTTTAATATTCAATTTGAAGTCATCATAAATGTCTTAGTTAGGTCTTCCTGATCCATTTAAGTACCGGTACCTATGGGTCTATGGGCACTATAAATAATCATACTCTTACAGTGCGGGGACCGACATAGTAAGGCGTTACTACATGTAGTAGAAATCCTAAGGACTGAAGTCGATCCCCGTGCTGTAAATGCAGAATAAGCCTCTTAGGGAGGCCGTACAAGATGATGTTATCGCGAGCAGTGATGAAGGCATGTACCAACTTTTCAGTGATAGATTGAGTCAGAAGATGGTGAATCTTTCCAATGCAAATGTCACTGACATGTATAAGGGTTAGTAATGTACCTTGATACACTGTGGCATTCATTGGTGTTGGAATTGTTGATACAATTAAAAATCTCAAATGAGGCCACACATATTTGATAATGTGCTTTACACTACTTGGGGCTGAAAGGTTAGAGCAGGTGACAGAGAAAAATAAAATAGAAAGATGACTTTACAATGTTTTTTAGCAGATTTAAGACCAGGCACCAGGGAAATAAAATAGAAAGTGTATTTTTTTGTATTTTTACTTAGGAAAAGGGAATTTTAATCCAAAAAAAATGTATTTCCGGAAGGAATAGAAAAATCTGTGATTTTTTTTTCTGGTACTGAACAATTTAAAAAAAAAGTGTGACCTGAATACACATGCACATGAATATAAATATTTATATGTCAGTCTGGGTTGTCCGTCTATGAACAACATGGCACATTCTGAGTGTAACTCATCGAGTAAAAAGTCCATCAAAACAAGGATATTATCAGTCTTCATTGGAGTGATTACTCAAGGGTATTTCATAAAATCTAGTGATTTTCTTTCACTTTGAGATGGGAATTACAGTTTATGGCAGCAAGGATCAGGTATATTTTAAGAGACACATCCCAAAATATTTGTCCAAATTATGTTGACACTAAACAAAGAGTATGTCACACTTTACTGGAAGATTTACCCACCTTACAACATGTACAATGTGGAAGGAAGTCTTTCTAATTTACACATTACATTTACACATACACATTACATTTTTAAAACCTCAAGGGTATATATCATATATTCTCCATAGAAAGGTCTGCAATGTGAAACGAATACCATTCAACAGTTTAATACCGTTAAGTTTTTTCTGCCCCAAATCATGTGAATAAAAGGTTAAAATGGATCAGACAGATGCTCTAGGGCCTACGGATAGCAAATAAGTCCTTGAATAATTTGTTGTGAATTTTAAATTTTTTATAATAATTGCCATAACTATTATTGATTCTGTATATATCAATGATTTAATGTATAATGATTTTTGTGCAGCAATACCATACCACTTTGTTTACATGTCAGGCAACAATTATTTTTACTTTTCCATCGCAACAGAAGCCTCGATTAAATTTGTATTGCTTCAATTATTAATAAAATATGTTTACACTAAATGAAGCCTTACTTGTAGCTTTTCTTTCCCTCCTTCTGCCATATTGTGAATGATTCTCTCCACCCTCTCTCTATCCTTAATGTGGACATGGGGCTGATCAAGCTCATCAAGCTAAAAACAATAATATTCACTTGTCGATGATAATACAACTTAAAACAGTGTTAAAGGTAAAAACCCTGAAAGGGTATAATCACATCAATAGCAGTTTTATCTTTTTATTTGTCAGACGTGAGAACTTAAAAGGGAAAATCAGCAATAAATGTGGTACATATTGGCATATGTTTTGCTTCAAATTATATATATTTGAGCATTTTTTACTCACTTGAAATCGTGGGTCGCGATAGAATCAGACACAATACTATAGGGCCTACTTGGTAAACAGCGTGATACGCGTTGGTAGATAGGTGGGAAAGATTGGCAGTCTTCGCAAGTGTTTTATTTTATAACAAAAAATGTTGATAATATAGATAATAAAATATAACATATTTACATGGACTAAATGGCAATGCTTATTTCTTTACTGACTGTTTGATATATTACATTTTTCAGTATAACAGATAGAATGTAATTTTTATTTTAATAATAAATTATACAGACTTAGAACTTAGAGTGAATACTCCAGCAGCCCTCCATTGTGGAGTATCAGGCTGGAGGGGGGAAAAAGAGGCTGGCAGATCTAGTCGACCAGCTGAATGCTGCCACAGTTTTTAATTCTAATGCAGCTGCCGGAAGAGAATTCCAATCACAGATAGTTCGCTGCCAATATGAATTTTGTCCCAGTGTGGTGTTAGCTCTAATGTGTTTACAGGGCTTGAAATAAGGCCATTCCTCCAGTCCGGTACTGCCAAAAACTGTGCAGGATTAGCAAAAAATTTTACTAGCCATTCTGATGAACTGGCAAATTTTAGGCCATCATAGGACAAAGGCCATTTCAAGGATTGACAGTTTTTATTCAAGAATGGCAGTTTCCTTGACTTGCCAGTTCTGTGGATTGGCTTGCCCCCAACGTTTAATTCAACCCCTGGTTTATAGGCCTGATTTTGCCCACCACGTGTTCTTCTATCTGCTGGGATTAAACGGTCATTGATAGGAATTACGACTAACTCATTTAAAATTTTGAACATACATAAAAGTCTAGAATTTCTTCGTCGATGTTTTCAAGTCAGTCCAGCCCAGGTTCTGAATGAGATGTCACACTGGCTGTTTGTCTATAATTTTGGGTGACAAATCTTGCTGCTGCTCTTTGAATTTTTTCTAATTTATCAATGACTTTTTGTCTAAAGGGGTCCCAAACTGCTGAAGAATATTCTAAGGATGATCTGATCAGGGAGAAATATGCAGTCTCCCTTAATTTAGGGGGACATGCCTTCAGGCTCCTCCGAAGGAAGCCCAGGGTGGAATTCATTTTACTAGTAATTTTGTTAATGTGGGCCTCACATTCCAGAGTCTCGCTAAGGCAAACACCAAGATAGGGTGTTGATGAAACATTTTCTAATGAATGGCCACTAACATTAGTGACTAGGCCTAACCGTTTATGTTATGGTATTGAATTTTGGTAGCATCTTTAAAAAATCACTTGCACATTCCCACTTGCACATGCATAACTATGCTATAGCAGTCCCAGCTGTAACATCACTGTAATATTATTTGCGGGGATCTGCTATTTTACATAACGAAACAGGAGAGGTGAAGAACAGGAAATATATTACGCTGCCAACCCCAGTCGGATTGATGATATAAAAACTACACTTCTGGACATATTAAATTTACAGTGGAAAATAGTATACATCTGATAATCCCGACAATACTATTTGTTTCTCTCAGTATATCTAAGTCGTATTTAGAGAGCTCGAGAAAATTAAGACAGAGTCGTTTCACGGTAGACGAGACTATATATAGAGCAGCAAAGAAGAATCGAACACGACATAGATGAAATAAATCAGTATATCCTGTCTGATTTGCGAACTCAAACATCCCTGCCAGTAAAACTAACAAAGGACCTAGCATCGTTGTCCATAAAGAAGTTTGTAAGAAACAAGAAAAGAAGAAAAGTCGTAACGATAAAATATGATGACTTGGTGGACGGTATTCATTTGACTCACGACCTAGAAACAAGAATATTCACAAAGCTTGTCAACACAGTGAGAATGGTACTGCTTAGAGTGCTTAGAATACAATGACACAGAATACCAGATGCTAAGTAAGAGGCCTGAGATCCACTGATATTGTGCAACCTGTTAACAGCCAGCAGTTCAAGCTATTCAGACAAAATGAGACATGAAAAAGAGGTGTAACGAGTATTTTTAAAAAATGAGAGTGGAATCACTAGAAAAACAGATAAAGAATAAGGTGGACTCAAAAAAACTCACAGAAGAAGTCAATAAGGTTGAAAAAAAATAAACACTGAGGTCAAAAACTTACAAAAAGACATAAAACGAATAGAAACAACCAGTACAAGAACTGTAGATACTAAGGTTGACTCAAGACTTGAGAGAAATGAAGAAAGGCTAGAAGACTCTATGGGAGCCACTGCAAACATTAACGAAATACAGGATAGAAAAAGAAGGAAAGAAAATCTTATTGTGTTTGGACTGCCTGAGAGCGAAAAAATAGACAGAAGTGAGAGAAATGTTAAAAAAAAGAAAAATTTGAGGCGCTATGTAAAGACAATTTAGGATTAAAAACCAAAGTTAAAACAGCAACACGACTGGGCCCTCTTGCAAAAAATAACTGTCCAATCACAGGATTGTAGAAACAAAATTCTGAAGGCAGCAATAAAATTAAAAGACACTGAAGACGATATAGCAAAGAAAATTTTCATGACCCCATTAGAAAGGACAGTAGACCAAAAACTAAGACAGGAACGCGACACAAAAAGAAAACAATCCCAGCAGTCGGGGGACGTAGCAGCGAGATGGGTGATCAGGAGGGGAAAGGTTGTAAACCTGAAAAAAAAACCCGTCGAAGAGGCGAAGAGCAGGCCTAAAATCGACAACGACACCTCAAAAAAATGTAAATACAGTAGATCCTGTCACCAATGACCTTGCTTTTGCCAGACAAAAAATGTCGTTGGTGACAGAAAGTCGCTGATCACAGGAATGAGTTTTTGCTGTAAAATTTGCGGGTGCGGCGGCTGGCTCAATGTCGGGCTAATGACGGCGACATTCACCCACCACTGACCGGTAGTCATTGTAGATCAAAGCACGCGGTTGCGGCAACATTTCAATGCCTGTTCTAATATCACTGATTATGACGGTGTTTTTTCAGAATTGCGGGTGCGGCGGCTGGCTCAATGTCGGGCTAATGACGGCGACATTCACCCACCACTGACCGGTAGTCATTGTGGATCAAAGCACGCGGTTGCGGCAACATTTCAATGCCTGTTCTAATATCACTGATTATGACAGTGTTTTTTCAGAATTGCGGGTGCGGCGGCTGGCTCAATCTCGGGCTAATGACGGCGACATTCACCCACCACTGACCGGTAGTCATTGTGGATCAAAGCACGCGTTTGCGGCAACATTTCAATGCCTGTTCTAATATCACTGATTATGACGGTGTTTTTTCAGAATGGCTGCTAGCTATGCTAATAACGCTAACAGAGCACACGTTATATAAGCCCAGGTAGCTTCTGACCCTTAACAGGCATGGGGGTTTGTATATTCACATTAAATGTGTCACTATAGGACAGATGATGTAGCCCTGGTGAAACAAAAAAAAACTGGTGAAACAAAAAGGGAACAGTTATTCATTACTGATGAATAATTAATACATATGTGTGTTTACACTAACAGGAGCATTATGCCCACACTAAGACGTTTGTACCGTCCCCGTCCCAGCAGACAGAATACGTTGAATCAATGTTGGTTTAACGTTGGTCCACCGTCTACGATGCTGGACCAACGTTAATCCACTGTTGAATCGACGCCTTGTGTCTGCTGGGAATATGTGGCCGGTCCACGCTCATATAGGACGTTCGCTACGTGTGAATAAACACCCGTGGACTGCTCATTAAGGCAGTCTATTGTATTAAACATGTTAAAGTGACTGGGGGATTAGTTATGTCCCGACGCGATGTTGTTCTAATGCTGGCCAACCCTGCATCAACGTCTCGTGCCAGTTGTATAGTCACCTAGTTAACATGAGCCATTGACCCAATGTTGTTTTAATGCGAGCCGACTTCGAAAACAGTGGGCCAACGTTAAAACAACATTGGGTCAACCCCTCTCATGTCTGGAGAGGGGTGTACTGTTGACCGACAGGCTGTGTATAGCGTAATTATGACGGTCTACAAGCCAACACACAACTGAATAGCACTTGACATTTAGTGTGCTATAGACAATATTATTTGTATAATTAATCATGGCGTATCTTCTTATTACATCCCCTGAACAAATTAATACGATTGTATTTTAAAACATGTTTAATTAGCGCTATGCAAAATAAACAATTTTATATACTTTTTGACTAATAAGAGCATTAAATTGATTCATAAGGCATATATTTAGTTGATCATTGGACATGAAGGGTTAGATGATTTCCTACCGGCACGGGTGATATTGCTGCGCAGTAACATCGACGGTCTGAGGTAGATAGACCTCTTGCGACAACAGCCTGATCTTCCAGCCTTATACCTCTCTGTTAACCATGATATCCAAACAGTCAGATCTGACATGCAGTGGTTTGCTCATGAATGTTTCCAAAAGTCGTATGACGAAAAAAGTTGAGGTCGTTGGACACAAGTAATATAATGACCTTCTGCCAGATATTTGAGGTCGCAAGTCGCGTTAGACAGAAAGTCGTTAATCACAGGTCGTTAACTATAGAAAAATGGTCCGTGCAAGAAAAAAAAGTCGTTGGAGACAAAAGGTCGTTGGTGGCAGGGTCGTTGATGACAGGATCTACTCCACTCACAAAATTTGTTTTTTTCATGCTGGTCCACAAATGCCGATTCAATCCTCAATAAAATGAATGAATTCAAATGGAGAGTGGCATTGGAAGAACCCGACATAATTTGTGTCACCGAGGTAAACCCTAAAAGGTGCAACCACCCCATGACTGGAGCAGAAATACAAATAGAAGGGTATGAATAATTTTTAAGCACCGGCACTATGGGGAGGGGAGTATGTATATATGTAAAAAAAGTACTAAAAGGTACACAGTGGTCTTATTTAGACAAAAACATGTCCAGAGACTCTACATGTCTGGGTAGAAGTACCACTAAAAAATAAAGACAGACTTCTTGTAGGAGCAGTATACAGATCACCAAACAGTGACGACCAGAGAAATGAGAACATAAATAATCTCGTTGCCAAAGCTGCGGATCAAAAGTTCAGCCACCTGCTAATAACAGGAGATTTTAATTACCCAGACATAAAATGGAACGACGGTGGTACTTGTACACTAAAAAGCGACCATCCTGCCTCAAAATTCTTAGAGACGGTTACAGACACATACCTGTAGCAACATGTAAAAGAACCAACCAGAATAAGAGGAGGCCAAGAGCACAATATACTGGACCTCATTCTAACAAACGAAGAAGGCATGGTAAATAATGTACTGGTGAAAGAACCCCTTGGGAAGAGCGATCATGCAGTACTCTCATTTATTTTCCAGTGTTACCACATTCAGGAGAGGGCTAAAAAAACAAAATACAATTTTAACAAGGGAAATTATGAATGCATGAGGGAGAAAATAAAATCAATTGAATGGGACGATATTCTAAAACATATGGACGTAGAACAGTCGTGGAGCGAAATAACAAGACAGATCCTTGAAGCAGAAGATAAATTTATAACGAAAAAAACTGAAAGGAAGGGTATTAGAAAACTAATATGGATGAATGAGAAAGCTATCACCAAGATAAGAAAGAAAAAAGAAGCATTCAGGCGATATTTGGACACAAAAGAGGGAAAAGACTATACGACGTATACAGAAGCAAGAAACCAGGCCAAATGGGAGACTAGGAAAACTCATCAGTCATTCCAGAAAAAAATTGCTAAAGAAGCAAAATTAAACCCCAAAGCTTTCTTTAGATACGCAAACAGTAAACTCAAGGTGAAGTCTGGAATATCGGACCTAAAAAATGATAAAGGAGAAAAGATATCGGATGACGGTTTGAAAGCAGAGGCACTAAATAACTTCTTCTCTAGTGTATTTACCGTTGAGGACACAACAAACATGCCAACTTTTGAAGATCACACATGCAGATCATGATGTACAAAAAATCCTGGAAAACCTGACAAGGCCCAAGGTTTAGACGGAATCCACCTGAGAGTACTGAAAGAGCTAAACACAGAACTTGCTATACCCCTCTTTATCCTCTTCAGAAAAACCCTGGAATATGAGCAGATACCAACAGCTTGGAAGGAAGGGCAGAAAATCCCCATTTTTAAGAAAGGCGACAAGAGCTCAGTAGCAAACTACCGCCCTGTTAGCCTAACATCTGTGATATCAAAAGTAATGGAAACTCTAGTAAGAAATAATATTATGGAACATTTAATAAATTAAAAACTGCTGGCAGATGCCCAACATGGCTTTGTGAGTGGCAGATCATGTGTCACACAGCTAATAGAAACAATAGAGGAATGGACACAAATGCTTGATAAAGGAAATTCTGTGGACGCTGTGTACTTGGATCTTTGTAAGGCTTTTGACACGGTGGCGCACGAAAGGCTCTTGATCAAATTAAAGGGATATGGAGTAAAAGGTAAGGTTTTGTGATGGGTAAAAGCCTTTCTAACAGACAGAAGACAAAAAGTGTTAGTTAACCAATATCAATCCGACTGTGACAAGTGGTATCCCACAAGGGAGTGTTCTAGGACCACTGCTATTCATAATTTTTATAAATGACCTGCAAGACTGTGTAAAATCATCCATAAAAATATTTGCAGTGATACAAAAATCTATAGAGAAATCAAAGACCAAAGTGATATAAAACAACTACAAGATGACATAGAGAGCTTAGAGAAGTGGTCGAGAGATTGGCAGCTACTTTTTAACGCTAGCAAATGTAAATGTATGCATCTAGGCAAGACAAACGATAAACATCCATAAAATCATCCATAAAAATATTTGCAGATGATACAAAAATCTATAGAGAAATCAAAGACCAAAGTGATATAAAACAGCTACAAGATGACATAGAGAGCTTAAAGAAGTGGTCAAGAGATTGGCAGCTACTTTTTAACGCTAGCAAATGTAAATGTATGCATCTAGGCAAGAAAAACGATAAACATAATTACATAATATCAGAAGAAGGGCAGATACAGTTAGAAGAAACTACGGAAGAAAAAGATCTAGGCATATGGGTGAACAATGAATTAGGATTTAAAGACCATATAAATAAAGTAGTAAATAAAGCAAACTCAACTTTAGGCATAATAAGAAGATCGTACACATACCTGGACAGGCATAATCGTTTGACAGGTCTTATGATAATAAAAATATGAGAGCTAAGACAACGGAGTCAACCATTTGAGCAGCTTAGTATCAGATTTTAATGTAATTAAAATTTAACCTGGGATCATTTGACAGGTCTTATGATAGTACAAATATGAGAGTTAAGACATTGGAGTCAACCAACTGAGCAGCTGAACAACAGATTTTAATATAATTAAAACTTGACCTGGGATCATTTGACAGGTCTTATGATAGTACAAATATGGGAGCAAAAACAACAGAGTAAATCATCTGAGCAACTGAACAACAGAGTTAATCAAATGAGATACAACAGGATTAAAATTTTCAGTGTAATTTTAATGTAATTAAATATCGACCTGGGATCACTTGACAGGTCTTAGGCTAAAACAAATGTGAGAGCAAAACAACAGCGTCAATCATCTGAGATACAACAGGATGCACAAAGATTAAACAACAGGATGCACAAAGATTAGAATGAATTGTGAAAGGATGGTTTCGCCGAGGGGGTGGCGGGGGGTCGTGGTGGCTGTGCTCCATCCTATTCTGTGGATAGCTGCTTGCAGCGGTCTAATGGGGTGTGGTGGGTCGAAGTGCTGTCCTATCATGTCTTCTTGTCTTCTTCTGGTATGTACTGTCTCACAATCTAATCTGTAATTAAACTCGACCTGGGATCATTTGACAGGTCTTATGCTATGGATAGTATATAGCATGCGAGATAAACAAAACTCAAGAGTCAACAAATCAAAAGACAACAGCAAAATAAGATATTAGAAAATTTCAGTGTAATTTTTATGTAATTAAAACTTGGCCTGGGATCGCTTGACAGGTTTTATGACTGTACAAATATGAGAGCAAAACAACAGAGTCAATCTTCTGAGCAGCTGGAAAACAGAATCAATCAAATGAAATACAACAGGATGCACAAAGATTTAAATGAGTTGTGGAAGGATGGTTTCGCCGAGGGGGTGGCGGGGGGGCGTGATGGCTGTGCTCCATCCTATTCTGTGGATAGCTGCTTGCAGTGGTCTAATGGGGTGTGGTGGGTCGAAGTGCTGTCCTATCATGTCTTCCTGTCTTCTTCTGGTATGTACTGTTTCACAATCTAATCTGCATGATTATCAACATTTTGCCGACTTGGGGACCGTGATGGTCTGGTGTGGATTGGACAGGGGGGAGTGGCGGTCTCTCTGTGGGTCGTCTTTTTCTCAAGTTAGATTAACATTACATGTTGCGGTTAGCCCTGAACCAGTCCCTGACACTTTCAGGTGGCTTTAGCCAGGCAACGGCTCTGCTAGCAATAGCAGCTGCTGATTACAAAAATAAAAAAAAAAAAAACACCGTCGCTTATGGCGTTACAGAGGCAAGATTAAAACGGCTGATTAATAAATTAAGTGCGCGAGTATTGGCAGTTTTTTTTATAAAAATAAATGCCAAATGGGATTTTTAATACACCAATACCATTTTTGTAATTTATAATGCAATATAGAGTAAATAAGGGGGAAAAAGCTAACTTTCATTTTGGACAATTCCCAACCGTCGGACAGACTTAGTCTTTAGACTTTAGGCCTAGACCTAGACTATACTCGCCGTCAAATTAAAAATGATCAACCAGGATCGCATGATTTTCGGCGATTTCTCCGTCAATTTTGAACCGATTTCCTTGAAATTTTGCAGAGGCCATTTTCAGGGCTGTTAGGATTTGAATAGAAAATAGCCTTTGCAAAATTTTAAGAAAATCAGTTTAGGATTGACGGAGAAATCGCCGAAAATCATGCGATCCTGGTTAATTTGACGGCGAGTATAGTCTAGCCTACCTACGTTACCACAATTATACCAGTGGCAGTAGTAGGCAGTACGTAACGTCGTAGGGCTAGGCTAACTTTTTCCGTTTAATTTAAAACTCACAAATACAATTCACAAATCATCCCAAATGCAACAACAAAAATACAATGCAAAGTTACAAAAACTTGAAAAAAATTAAAAAACACCTTCATTGCAACAAGAAGAAATGTAACAAAAGTAAATAAAACGTCTATCAGTGCCAAGTTTTGTTGTCTGTCGTCTGCTTGTTGTTGACGTTGTGAAGATTTGGTTCCTGCGGGTCGGGGGTCAAGGCCGTGTTGACGCCATATAGTTTATTCACAATTATCCAAAAATATATTCTTAGTCCAGATCTAGGTCATAGCGTAGGAATATAAAACTTTGGGCCCATTTCGATTGGCACACATTTGAAAACACGATTTACATAAATGATGTATAAAAGAATTACCATTCTCCACACATAGATGTCGCTCAGGTCAACCCCCGCTCTCTCTCTGTAACCGCACGCCATGTTTTGACAAAAACTGCTCACTTTGAGCAGTTTTGTTGATATAAAAACTATTGGCTTATAAAAGCTTGCGTGTCGTAAATATATATGGCAAATATAAAACACCACTACTCCGCCACATATGCGTTTCTATTCACAGAGTAATAGAACAAAAATCAAGGGATTACTTTTTCCGCCTACGCGCTGTTGTGATAAGGTTCATGTTTATGCTGACAGAATTTACAATTGGGTTTAAAACACTGGCAAATATAAATTACTGAATGACAAGCGAATTGTGCTGGCTCAAATTATCCATTTTTGAACAGAATAAATAACTCCTACCGGCAGCAAACTCTTAGATCAAATGAAATAGTAAAAAAAAGATAAATAATGAGTCGAAGCGAGTTCCGTGGTTATACGGATGGTTATTCAAAACTTGAAACTCACGTGGAAACGGCTGATAAATCTGGTCAATCGTGATGCGTGCATACGACGATATGAACGTGTGGTGTCAGAGATATAATCTCTGAGGTCAGAATGAAGAATTACATGTCGGGCGATATCCCAATAAATTGCCTTAATGCATAATTATGATACATTTAAACCAGTCAGGTTGGTAAACGGGAAGTGTGTCTCCATGTCGGCTCACCCTCTCAACCCTTTAATCCTTTAACGCTGAACTCCTGGGCACAACTGCACCCCCACTACGGAATTCCTGGGGAAGGGGGGTTGAAAATACAGATTATTTTGTACTCACAGATTTGTCTCAAAACTCCAGCAAGATGTTAATTTAAGAGCAAATAATAATGCTTTGTATCAGAACGGCTCGACACAGGGACGGTTCGCCACAGGACGTTTCGCCACAGGACATTTCATCACAGTTGTGGACGGTTCGCCACAGCTTTGGACGGTTCACCACATTTCATCACAGTTGTGGACGGTCCGCCACAGCTTTGGACGGTTCACCACAGCACAGCTGAGGATGGTTCACCATGCACAAGTCAAAAATGATTCACAGCAACTGGACAGACAACATGTAATATATATTGAAATTTTGATCCTTAGACTAGAGATCGTTAAATTAAGTAATAAGTGACGATATATACCACAACAGAATGAGTGCAATTTTGCAAATAAAAACGATTAGACTCAGAGATGGACGGCTCTTTCATCACAGCACTTCCAGATGGTTGTAGCCACACAGTCAGGGGAAATGACGTACAACCCAAACTTAATAATCCTATAAAATAATAGTTTGAGCAATGGGTCTATAAAGATATATATATTTAAAAAATCTCCTGTGTATTTATTTTAAGTGTAGGCATAGGTGAAATGAAATAGGCAAGATCAGATAAAACACCACCTAAAATGCAATTGACTTTAACAATTGAAAAAGCATGGTATAATGCAATTAACCACACCGTACGGTAGATAAAACACCAAATAAAACACAGTTAGCTTCAACAGTAGATAAACGCCTACAACAATTATCTTCAACAGTAGATAAAACACCATATAAAACACAATTAACTTTAAGAGTTGATAAACACCATATAAAACGCAATTAACTTCACCAGTGCATGGCTATAGCACCAACTAAAACGCCTGAAATGTATCATAATGTCGAGGAATAGATCGATTTTCCATACGAAGGTCCAAAATTGTTTCTATGACTCTATTTCATAAACATCATCAATCAATTGTTTTTTTGTGTGTACACCATATAAAACTTCAACAGTTGATAAACACCATATAAAAGACAATTAACTTCAACAGTGCATGGATATAACACCACCTACAACGCCTAAAATGTAGGCCTATCATAATGTCGAGGAATAGATGGATTTTCCATAAGAAGGTCTAAAATTGCTTCTATGCCTCTATTTCATGTTTTTTGTGTTCCCACATTTAGAGATGGCGATATTTCTAGCTGACTGATTTGACGATAATGGATATGATATTCACCTATTATAGTCCATTATCGAGTGGATATTTAATGGATTTACAGGCCTATGCACAGGACAGATTTATTTAATGTAGATAGTAGGCTACTGATCTAGCATACACTAAAAAATAACAGGGAAAATATTGTATAATTATTGATTAGTGATTTTCTTCTTTAATGTCTGACTCACTTTATCGTTATCATCCATGTATACATATTTTGCTAATCATTTTTTTAATTTGATGAGCAAATGGCCAAAATTTCATAGCCTTTCGCTACACGGTGCTGAACAAAATTTTCCCTGAATAACATGATGAATGATGAATGATGTTTTTTTGCAGTATATATATATTAAACAAAAGCGTACTCAACAATAGCCCGCCACCACTATTAAATTCGTCTGAGAACTGCTATGTACATATTAAAACTAATCAAACCAAGTGACACTAATTGTTGATAGCTTCAGTATTGTATACCAACTTTATTTGACATGGTTTACAAAGAGTATATATTACTCGCTTATAAGTGTCTTTATTATTAGCTTACAAGAAAACAAATGATGGACAAACATTTGCTGGTATTCGTACTTGGCAAATTTTGGGGTTAATTCCAGTATAACACCAGTATTATTTTCTGGTCAGGTGTCACAGGGTGAATACGCATCACATTCTGACATTTGTGATAGCCAATCAGAAATATTGTTAGTCATGTATTTTATGTATACACGGAAGTCCATACCCCTGGTCAGGGGGGGGGGCAGGGGGTTCTGAGCTACCGGCGCTCATGGTCCAGACATTTTTCATCATTTTACAGCTATGTATTGCTAAAAATTGCTTATTAATAATTAGCCGCGCACGTGTATAGTAGTAGTGTTCCGGTAGCCTTTATTTTTATTTTTTGCCATTTTGAAATATCAAAGAAAAACGTCGGAACTTCAGCGATTCGATGGAATGTTCGTAAAAAATATTATAGCAATAATTTGTTGTTTTCAACAGCTGTTCAACACAGACTGCATCATTTTTTACGGGTGTTGATCACAGATAATAATTCTGGGCAAGTTTCTTGAGCACATTCATCAGTGATTTTGAAGCGACACAATCAGGTCAAAATCATAAAAAAAATCTGCATTTTTATTTTGGCTTCTTAGGATGGCCATATGATGTAAGCATGTCCAAAGACTAGACTTGCGTATTTTCCTAATTTTTTGTGCTGCGCATTTACAAGTTAAGCGACAATTCCTGTATTTCTTATTTTGGATATACATATCCAAAATAAGAAATTGTCTATTTCGTCTTTTTATATCTCGCTTAACCGGTAACTGCGTAACACAAAAATTTGAAAAATTACGTCCAGTCTATGGACATGTTCACATCATAGTGTCATACTAAGAAACCATTTTTTTTGATGATTTGAGCCTGATTGTGTCGCTTTAAATACTTAATTTCAAAATTGTCCATGGGGTATGCATTTAGCCCCCCCCCCCGAAAGCCAATATTACCTTAATTAGAGCACCCACTCATATTTTCTGTATGCTTGGGACGTTCATGATGTTAAACATAGAAATCCAATTTTATCAAATACCACGTTCGCCGTGACTTGAAATTAACACACATGTTGTTATTGTGATATGAAAAAAAAAGACTTGACAGTTATACGTATCTTATTTAGTCAGGCTATATGTAGATTTACCAGGCCATATCTTTCTGTAAAATTAAACTTGTTTGACCTGAACTATTCAGTCTGGGATTGACAAAATACCATCACCATCAGATTGAACAAAATCCGAAGATTAGTTTTCCAGGGTAAAATTATTATCACTGCGTGCACACCCACCCCGGTACCCTCTATGAGCTGTATCATTTTATTCAGGTACCGCTACTAGGAGAGAATTAGCCTGTTAACACGTGATATGTAAGGATGAAATTTCCAATATGACATATTTTAAAAAGTACCAAAATTGCCTAAAATACATGTATATAAATTATCATATTTTGGCTGTTAATCTACATAGAAAGATGGCTAGAATTCAAGATGGCTGCCAAAAAAAATCACATATTATACCACTATAACCCACTGAAATAATGTATTTCAAGGTATTATATAGGCTTAGGACCAGCCATTTTTTGTGGACCGCTGCTGGGTGAGAATCAGCCTATTAGCATACATGTGTTCTGTAGGGACATAATTTCCAAAATGGCCGATTTTCTAAATGGCCGTCATCAAAAGTACAGAAATCTAATCCACTTAGAAAGATGATTTTAGCGGCTAATCCTACACTTTCATAGCCAAGGAATCGACTAAAAATATTTTTTGATCGACTCATTATATTTGATGTATAAAGTCCATGAAAAAAAAGAATAGAAAGTTAGTATACCACCAGGACTCTCCATGATGGGTGTCGTGTTGTCCAGAGACTTCTCCCGATTCAGAATCAGCCTGTTAACACGTGATCTGTAGATAATTTTTTTTAATATGGCCGATTTCTCAAATGCCTGCCATCAAAATTACAGGCTGGAATAATTGATAATAATTTATCACATCTTGCCTATTGATCTACTTAGAAATATTATTTTAGTGGTGATTCATATTTTTTTATGGATATATAGCCTCCGCAAAAATCACATATTTTGCCACTATAACGACTGAAATTGGTATTAATATAGGCCCACCACCAGGATTCTCTATGAGAGTTATCGTATTGATTGAATTTGGCATGACTATCCTCTATATTCTTATGAAATATGATTGATGATCTAACAATTTTATCTATTTACATGCATGAAGACGCACAAGTGAGTTTTTATAAATTTCTCCCTAAGAAAAACAATAGTGTTGCGTGTGAATAACTGTTTTTCCTATGTGATTTATAGAAAACAATAAACTTTTAAAAATATAAAGAAAGTTTATTTGATTTTAGCCATAAATTAACTACCTTAAGTTATTTTTTGCGCTGCTGCTCGTTTGTTTTTAGTATTGTCTAAACTTGCTATGAACGTTGTAGCATTTGCATAGACGACTTTGTTTAAATACATTGTAATATCAGCAATATATCATTGATATACACTCTAAACAGCAAAGGACCTACGATTGAGCCTTGATGTACACTGACTTCAATTTGAGAACAATTCAACATAAGACCAAACTAGTATAATCGTGTAACTAATCATATACGTGGCTGAATAGCGAAAATCGCAAATATAATAATAAGTATTGCAAAATTTACTCAAACATATGTTTTAATTTAATCCCAACTAGAAAAGGAGTTCCCAAACTCCGAGGCCCGGATTTAGTCTGTCTGAGTGCTATAGACAAAAAATCAGATGGTATTGGTCTTCCTCATGGGCCAGAATCCTAAATGTCCAGGATATAATTAGGAAAGAACCAATGAGACAAGTTGAAATAAATCTTCAACGTGTAGGGCTATTCCTTCCACCACAATCGCCGGTGCTGGCCAACATTCATTCAATACTTGCCTACGATGTACCTGGTACAGAGGATGCAAGTATACCCACCAAATTCCGGTTCAATGTTGGGTTAGCGTTGCAGCCCACTGCTGGTTCAATGCCGGTCAATCGTCTACGCCGCTGGCCCAACACTAATCTATCACCGGGTCAGTTGTATACTTTGCGCAAAAAGCGTGGCATTCAACCAATGCTGTTTCAATGTTGACCCACAGTCTTCGACGCTGGCCCGTCATTGAAACAGCATTGAGTGATTGCACCGTGTTTTCTGACGGCTGCATCATGCTGGTGACGTCTTAACATCCCGGCGCCAGAAACACAAGATAACACGCTGGGCCACCGTCTGTGACGCTGGCCCAACATTATTCCAACCAAAACCCTTTAAGCTCTTAACCACAAATATAATCGGGAATTTTTTTTTCTGAACACTTGTTAAAGACAAAAGTACTCAAGCTAAGGATCTGCAACGTTATATTGCACATGGTCATAAGGACTGGTGTACAGAAATGTGAATTGTTTCCCACACACAGTGCTCTTCCCCCTAAATAAGACACAAACTCAGACAAAATAAACTTAATAGGATACCGGCCGTAGGCCGGTCTTAAGGATTGCATGTCCTAGATAAAATTGTGGTTATGACAAACGCCACAATCTGGCATAGCGAATGGTTACTTCTTTGTATTATGATTCATTCTATATATGGCTATGTTTTAAGTACATTTCGACAATTAAATTGACTGTAAGGGCACACCTTTTGTACCCATACATTATCACGTTGTTTATGATCACATATGGGTTATTAATATTATATATAAAATAGATGTTGCCCTTGGGACTTTTATGATCTGGCTATGTTTGAAGTATACATGTAATTTTGACAATTACAATGACCGTAGGGGCACACTTTTTTACTGGCTATCACACGCCCATCCGGGCCTTAAGAAATGATACGACCATAGGTACAAAAGATATCAAATGTGACCTTTCCCAGCGCTCTTTCAATGATGTTTCAACGATCTGATTCCTTTCCAGTTGTAAGATTTGATTTGTGTGTTGTCCACAAATAATTTAGTATGTGTACAACCGAGATATATTACGGTCAAGATTAGGTCATTAGAGCCAAAACACGTATATCTAAGTATATATATATTTAAGAAAGAAATTGCATGGAGAATATGCTATTTGAAAAATAATATCATAATAATATTATGAAAACTACAACTATTTTTTTTGAATGTATTAGTATTGCATTTTTACGCTGATTTTGAGATTTAGGTGATGGGTCGAAAGCGTGAAACTCCTCGCATGGAGGATGGGCGGCCCAAGTATTGTATTCTACCATAATTCAAATAGAAATATGTGGTAATAACTGGGTCGTGATTGAGAATAATTTAAATGAACATTGTATAATTTTAGATATATACGTCATATAAATATTTAAATTAATATGCAAATACAAAAAAAAGAAATACAATGTAAAATATGAAAGGCCTACATAACATGTACAATTATTATGGTAAACCTAAATATGTATTTAGAGGCTCATCCCCTGCAAATTAAGTTATGGTTAAAAATTCACCAGAAAACGCTAAACTTTTATATAAATATTATATTGACATGTATCGCGCCTTGAATCAGCACTCCACTCACGGCTCCGGCCACAGATTATCGGACCGACCATTAGCGAACAGTGTCGTCAAGTTGTTTTCCCTTTGATTATTTTAATTAACAGAGCTAGCAAGTAATCACCTCCAGAATGAGTAATAACATCTAACAATAGGCATAATATGTCTTTTAAAAAAAAATGTAACAACTTAAAAAGATTCCGACTACAATATAATGTTCAATGATGAATGGTAATTTCCAATTCAAATAGTAATAATCTCATTAACCAAATATGTCATTATCATAAAAATAATGTTTTTGAGAATGTTTTTATATTAAACCACAACTGACATTTGGAAACTATTGACAATCTATTCAGTCTTCCTATTTGGAACAACGCCCTAGATAATTGTAGTTTTATAGCACAGGTTGATATTGCGGCATTTAGTACAAAATAACACTTAACAACTGCTTAATGCGAAGAGGCTTTCATGCAACACAAAATAAACATGATCAAATGAACGGGATAATACGATACAGCTCTAATTGATGTGCACGCAGTGGCGTCATCACAGGCTAATGCATCATTGTACATGCCGTCATTATTGATCGATTTAAATATTTGATGCTAAGCTGACAAGCGTTGATAAAAAATCATAATATAATTGCTAAATCGAAATCATATAAGGGTTATAATCACACCATAGATTGCAACATTCAAGAAATGGAAGGGAAAAAAACGCGGTTTTAGTGATGATACAATAAATTAAAAACGTAGTTGAGACACATAGACATGGTGTGGACCAATTTCAGCGTCAATTATTTATGGAACTCTAAAGGTTTGCTTCAGTCCAATGTCAACATATTGTGTGGATGGGGACGACATGTACAGACGCGGCATTGTTTCTATGGAGTCGTTATATATTTGATGGATTGCTTTGTGCAGACTCCTCGCCTCCCTGAAAGCATGATCAATGTTCCCTATAACTAAACATCGAACAGGCCAGCGGAATCGATAATTGTCCACGACACCAGCAAATACGGGACTTTGACCGATGCTGATGTTTGGGCCAGCGTCGCAGGCGGTGGACCGTCACCAACATTAAATCAGAATTGGTTCAACGTCTCGTGTTTGCTTGGAGTATGCCTACAGTAAGCATAGCCACTAACTAACCAGCTATCGACACGACTGTGTGCCATCGACATACTAGCATAGGTATACTTCTATGAGTAGGCCTATAGGCATTTCCATGAATTTAGAAAGAGTATTTTTTTAAATTTACACTATTGTCTAGCATACATCCATGTAACATACTGTATACTCAGTAGTAGGGCTTATAAAGGCCACATTAAATCCAAGCTAACACGAGACGATGAACCAATGTTGTTTTAATGTTGTTCCACCGTCTACGGTGCTGGCCCAACAGTTAAGAAACATTGAGTGAATACCCTGCGTAACCTGAGATTGTTAGTTTTCGCGGCATTCAAACTTATTTGAATGATGTATTATGCCAATAACACCTTTCAAGGGAAAAAAGTGCTAAATTTAGCGATCAATACCAGCATGTGACTTATAAGCCTACTGCTCTATAAAGCCAAAAGGAGTAACTTTTGGCTTTGCGCGACTGTAACGTTAATAACGTTACAGCCGTGCAAAGCCTAAGCCAAAACTTATACTGAATATGATCAGTTGTCCCCACCGAGAATAGAAGATAGTAACCTATTTAATTTGTATATTTTTATAGTAATTAGTAGAATTCACCCTCCACAATATTTGAAACGTAAAGGTGGAGCTCTACTTCCCTATATCTTACCTATACTATATCTACTATGGTGATCATTTATGTATACACACACTCTGAACAGCTGTTATGAAAAAATTGTATCAGACACATGGACCCATGCTTTATGCGACTTAGTGCCTATTACCTACTCATTACTACTACAACTTTAATACTGTCTCGTTCCCACGATTTGTTAACGTGTATACCCACGACTTACTACATAACATCATTACAAATTATTAGGGCGTTTTCCACATCGTTGCTGCGACGTACAACTCATTTCCAAGACTTATTAATTTGTGTCCATTATATTTACCTATTCGTCAAGTCAATTCTTAATACGATTTTTTTGCTTACTTGTTCCCATGACTGAATTATTACAGCTTGTTTCCACAACTTGCATAACTATTCCAAACTTTTAGGTTACCTATATGCACATAACTTACTCGTTCGCACTCGTTCTTTATCGTGACTTACCAGCTAGTCGTTAACACGATTTGCCACGACTTACCAATTCGTTTCCAATGGCATTCATGAGACTAGATAACTTATTCACACGATTTACAAATGCACTCCCACGACTTAGTATAGCCCTAGGCCGCTCGTTTTAATTATTTACTAACTTGTTCTCACAGCTTCATAACGCGACGTGCTAACCCTTCGTCATGACATAATAACCCATACCCAGCAACGTTAAACCAGCGTTGGTTTACTCGGAATTGCCACAATCTAACCCATTGCCACAATCCTATAAGGTAATTAATCTCTTCTGCCTGACCTAACAGCTTCTCGCCACGTAGCTACCTAAATATGGGGGGAAAATACATTGTTCGTATATATATATATATATATATATATATATATATATAAAATATATATAAACGCCCTATATATATATATGTGTATATGTGTGTATGTATTTCCAATATCCAATATCGCGGGTTCTGCCCGCAGTCGCATTCAGGTTTCAAAAAAACAAATGTTTCTTCTCTGCTCACTCGTAAAGATTCAGTAGGCCTATTGTGGGGAGCCTATATGACTGAGAGGTGGGGTACTCGGCCTCAGACAGCCAGGGCTCGAATTTCGAATCCTGTGTCTGGATCGCAGTGACATTTGATTCATCTTAACATTCTGAGGATGTTATCCGGGCCCAGTTTAGCCTATAAAGTTGACCTAAAGCCCCATTCATTCTTTCCTAAATATCGATAGAAATTACTTACTTCGCACTCCGAATTACTGAATCATTTCCATGTTGTCCCTATGATTTCCGGGCAAACACGACACATCAACACAATGTTCCGCCAATGCTGGTCCACCGTCTACGACGCTGGCCCATCATTGGAGCAAATTGGATGTATGTGTTGTGTTGTTATCATTTCGATGACTCACTAACTCGCAAATTACATTCAACTTACCGATTCACTCCAGTTCCTACCTTTGTATAAATAATGAGGTTATATAGGCCTATAAACAGATCACTGATAACGATCGAGTGGTGCATAGTTGACGAAATGTAATGTTTCTAAGGATCAAATGTGATAGGCATACTGCATATAACGTCATCGATCCCGGTACCGTAAGCCTATCCAGCACACACGAGACATTGATACGATGCTAGTGTAATATTGAGGATGTTATCCGGGCCCAGTTTAGCCTATAAAGTTGACCTAAAGCCCCATTCATTCTTTCCTAAATATCGATAGAAATTACTTACTTCGCACTCCGAATTACTGAATCATTTCCATGTTGTCCCTATGATTTCCGGGCAAACACGACACATCAACACAATGTTCCGCCAATGCTGGTCCACCGTCTACGACGCTGGCCCAACATTGGAGCAAAATTGGATGTATGTGTTGTGTTGTTATCATTTCGATGACTCACTAACTCGCAAATTACATTCAACTTACCGATTTACTCCAGTTCCTACCTTTGTATAAATAATGAGGTTATATAGGCCTATAAACAGATCACTGATCACGATCGAGTGGTGCATAGTTGACGAAATGTAATGTTTCTAAGGATCACATGTGATAGGCATACTGCATATAACGTCATCGATCCCGGTACCGTAAGCCTATCCAGCACACACGAGACATTGATACGATGCTGATGTAATATTGAGCCAACGTCGCCGACGGTGGACCAACATTAAACCAACATTGGGTAAAGTTTCAATGTTTGCTGGGCAGCACCTAATGCTATACCCGGCCCGTATGTACATTAATTCCCATGTGATATTATCCGGCCAACTAACAACGCAGGGAACAACGTTAACTAATAAGTAGCACGTACGTTGTAACTTGACTAAAGAGGAAGGAAATTACCGAGTTGTTTTTCATAAAAAATAAATATTTTGTTCCGATATCATGCAATGTTCAATTATAAGGTGGATCACGTATTTTCAACATTTTCAAGTATAAAAAGTGGATCACATATTTTCAACATTTTCATTTTGTCCATTTAAAATATACCCCAAGTTCGACAATCCCAAAGAGAAACATCCACATTGCAAAATACGACACCCCCCCCCCCCCTCCCCTTATGGAAATACCTTCACTGATCGAAAAGTACCACGATTATCTATATATATTAGCCCAGATAATGACAAACACAGTTAAATTAACAGTGCTTGATGTATGCGGGTGATAGCTAATTTTATGCTATAAGTATCCACAAATAAAGACGACAAGGTGGAAATTTTTGTGAAGTACTTTATATTAATCTGATAACAAGGAAACAGTGGATAAAAATGTTTACACAAGCACACATATTGACTCATAAACACGAAAGGATCATACATTTTATTGTTAACCGTACACCCCATTCAATTATGATTCAAATTGTAGATATCATTCATCAGCGCACAACCACCACCATATCAATATGTATTATATGTATTATGTATAATAGGGCCTATGTAGATATGCAAGATTGGCATTTCCCCTCTGCTGGTTTAATGTTGGGCCGCCGTCTGCGATGCTGCCCAACATTAAATCAACATCGAGAAAATGTTTGTATCAGCTGGGTATAGGGGTTCATCACTTCATTACAAACAGCATGCTACATACACATATAGACCCGCATGTCATAACACCTGATGTGTCACATTGTGCATGACAAAACTGCATATTGTTTGGATGATAACAACCAAAAAGAGACGTTTCATTTCCAAACATACCACGATATTCTCTAGATATATCTCACAGCAAATGGTTTCCTAACCATACTTACAAGACGAAATGGTAGACATGTTCTCAAAGAAACCGCCATTCCTTCCAGTTTATACATTTTACCACATATTTATAAACACAATATAGAATTTAATATTACAGTAAGGATTATAAGTCAGTTTAAATTTACTAACTATACAATGAAATAGTATGAGCGACACTACTCAGCCTTCATCTTTGTCTTCGTAGCTTGCATAAACATGGATGCTGGTGTGGCTTCTGGTTTCATCAATAAACCAATGACTGCTCCTGGAATTGCACACACAAGCAATGCAAAACAGACAAAGTAGTTTATCCTGTAAACACTTACGTGGCAGTAGAGTACCATTAGAACACAAGCTATATAGACAAATGAACTTGACAAACGAAATAATTTACTGCTGATACTAGGAAAATCAACCACTGCAATCAAAATACAGCTAATTGCACACAAAGCCCCGGTTATCATAGATGGGTCACTCTGTAAATTCACCCAGTACGCTAGAGATGTATACCAGTGTATAAAAGAAGGTAAGTTTATCAGGAAAACTATAAGAATAAGGAGCATAATTGTATTGAAAATATTGGAGCGACTCTCTTCCTGTTGCCTAGCTAAGCTATCAACACCTTCATCACGTGATTTCCAGGAAGAGTACACAGTCTTCAAAAAGAAAACAATGACACAAATTCCTATTCCAAGTGTACCACAGACAGTAATAGATAATATCAATGCCACCATTAGTGATAAGTACTGCAATGCAGCAAATATACCTCTCACTGAAACATCACAATATCTGAGCAAAGGACTTAGAAATATTGTGCATGCTTTTACTGATATAATTGCCATGAATCCAACCAGCTGGACAACGCTTGTTGCTGCCACGTACAGCATAAGGGAGAGCATGGTACAGTTGGTGTTGCTCTTCTCTAATATAAAAACATCTATCTGCGGCAGACCCAAACTATCCGAAAAACTGGCTTCTCTGGGAAAAATAAACATGAGCTTCAGTAACATCGCAACTAAATTTACACGCCAAGGTTGAGCCCATGAAACATGAGCATGGAAAAATCCAGATATTGTACCAACCGAATCGAGTGTTCGCAGTTGGTAAGACAGAACCATCATTATTTGTATGGCGAAGAATCCTATCAAATGTACACCATAAAATCTCATAAATTGACCAACAAGATCAATCCAGGCAATGCTGGATGTTATTCGATAAGAGCAGGATGGTTGGAGATAAAAATGCAACTGTGGGTAGGGAGCATCATATGGTTTACCACTTTGTAGTTTGATTAAAAAGGAACTATTCGCATCACCTTTAATAAAATGGTATGCATGTTCGTGATTCCATGGGATAAATAACTTCACCAACACATTAGGATAACTTTCTGGTAATTTATCAGCATCACATCCCAAATTAATAATATTTAATGTGTAAGCCTGCAAAGGAATGGTCAACCCAGACAATGTCACGTTGTAAAATATCGAGCCACGCTCAGTGTTATTAATAATAATATCATCTGACGTGACACTAAGTGGTAAGTTCATAGCAAAATCCTTAAAAGTGGTTACATTGTGTGTGATATGCCGTTCACTGATCTCATACAAATCAGAAAACACCTGTGCATTTTGTGAACCCTTTGGTAATACATGCACTAAATGAGTATTTCCGCTGAAAATATTTGATTCTATGTGTATCACTTTTCTATCAGAATACAGTGGTGGTATAAGTTCAGATTGAGGGGACAGATTTGTTAGCTCACTGCAATTATTTTGCTTCTCCTTTAAAAAACAAACACCAACCCAGTCTTTTAGTTTGAGATTGGTCATTGCGATATATCCAAGTTTCATTTCAGAAGGTAATTCCACCACCAAGTAACGAGGAAAAGAGACATTTTCACGGAAAAAAGTCCATGATTGCTTTCTTTTGATTTCCCACATTGCATTAACGTCAATGATGATGTGCTTATTTGTAGCAGCATTAAAATGTTCAGATCCATAGTTTTGTACAAAGTGGTGGTGGAATGCAGAGATGCGATACACTGGATTATCCGTCAGTTGTTTGTTGTACTTATCCACACAATCAAACATGGCACGTGTGATTGCCATAACCAACTGTTTGCACCATACATGACAATTATGATCCGTGGTTGCCCAGACTAGTGGCATACTCATTGAAGAAACACTAATGCTGTTCTCACGTAAAACCAAGCCATTGACATCTGTCAGGTCATTTCTCACTAAAGCATCCCTGAATCCACCACCAGTTGCGAAAACAGTAACATGCTTTAGAGTAGTATTTTTGTGTTGAGTCCAATATTCATTAACATGATTATAGTAGTCAGCGATCTCGAAGTCAATATTAATCACAGGTTCTTGGTGTGGTGTGGCTTGTGTAATTACAGTGTGAACCATTTTTGGATCAAATCCTGACATGGCGAAGAGAGATCTAGCAATGATTCCACCCATTGAATGTCCAACTAATACCACACTAGTACGAGATACATTCTGTTTGTACAAGGACAGTATGTGTTTCACACAAAAATGTGCGAACTCCGTTTGATATTTCAAAACACCACCAAATATGCCGGACAGTTCTTCTTGAAAATCAAGCACATAGTAATTGAAGTGATAGTTTATTTTATTGTCCTTGACTTTTTTGTGAGCAACTGATGCCAATGGCCCGACCTGCTTAAATGAGCCGGCATTACCAGGGATATATAATACAGGAATACCTGTTGGTGATTGCGATGCTATATCTTTTGCATATGTACCTTCGCTATAAATGATGAGTCGATATTTAGGAAATTTCAGTTGAATATCCTCCGGCAAGTCTATTTCCATATATTGTGGTGTATCATACGAGTATGTCTTTTCACATATACTTGTTTCAAAAGTATGTAACACATTGTAAACTCCAAGTAATACAAAAGTAAAAATAGTGATATAAAAGAATGAACGACCAGGAGTCCAGGCGGCTTCAGACGTCATGGTCATCCAACAAACCAAATAAAGTAGCCCAACTCTTTAAAATCTATAGCAAAATGTCAAAACGTAATCAATGCACTCGTACGACAACTCAAGTGATTACAATGTACGCTGTTAGTTGATGTGATGTATGCACCTGCTGAATGATGTATACTTATATCTATGGACTTTGTAGTCATGCTGTGGTCGTGATGCCAGTGGACCAGCAAGTGCTCATAATTCTTCAAGATAGACAATTACACACTGAAAATAATATACTTAGACAAACTGATCGAAGCGTGCTACGTCTAAATACTGTCCCATAATCAACCCTAAGAGAAGCAGTTAAATTAACATATACGCAGGTATGTGGGTGATAATAAGATGTAGTATATGTTGTCAGTGCTTGGCATTATTTGTGCATGCATATTTAAGATTAGATTACCAGATTATGGGAGATAAACATGAGAATAAATGAATGACATTCTGGTGGCGGAAATGTAGCTCCCTTAAAAATGCATGAACAAAGTACAAAAAACAGAAACTGTGCACAAACATTTTTATTTGTCTACTATAAGAACAAGCGAACATACCTACACAATAACATGTAAAACAGTATACAATAATTATAATTTTTAAAACAAAAACTAAGATGATCGTCTTCTTAGAAATAAAAGGATGAAAATAGTTTCTTTGTATAACATTTTAATTTCAATGAGGCGATATGCATTGTTTGGAATGTGAGAGTTAACACGAATAAAAAAGAACAGTACATATAGAAGATATTATGAACATTAATCCTGCGAAAAACACACGTTGACCCACTGTTTGTTTAATGACGGACCATCGTTGACGACGATGTACCAGTCTTAAACCGACAGTGGTTCAACGTATCGTGTTTCTTGGAGAGGCAGCTTAAGCTGTTAAGTGCTTTGTGTATACACTTCTATAAACAGATAAATCAATTGTTTCATCAGTTCGTCCCTAATCTATACTAAGCGTGTACAGTATCGGTAGCTTCGAGCTGGTGTGTATTATTGTGATTTCTACAAGTCTTCACGTGACAACAAAATGGTAATCAATCTATTATATAAAAACATTTTAGTGTCTCTTTTTGAATTTACTTTTTGAAATATGTCAGGGCTCGCAACTTCACACCCACCTAAACTGACGCGATGTAGTGTGTCCCACACCTCGTATAATGCTAGATCTGCATCTGATTTACATATACCATAGGCATAACAACATCAAGTGGATACCTCACAAATAAAACAACAAGTAGGCCTACATACGTGTATAAATCACATCTCTACAAAAGTAAGTATTTAAATCATATATAGCATATATACTATTATGTATTAGATTACATATTAGAAAACACCGAGCACATAACGTCATATGACAAAGAGTCTATCATCTGATCAGCAAGATTTAATTCTCTTAGGTTTACTAACAATTTGATACCGTGTTGAATGTAAGATACGCTGATCAGAGAACATAGCGCTCAAAATATTTTTTGTGCATTATACTTTAGGAACTAGGCAGCTAAGTAAAAAAGTAAAATATTAAATTTTTTGGTAAAAAAGAGACGGATATATTGTCTTGTAATCACTCAGCCTTCGTTTTAGTCTTCTTTGTAGGTTTCACGCCAGTGGATCTTGGAATGGCTCCAGGATTTAGTAATAAGCCAATGACTGCTCCTGGAACTGCACACACAATCAAGGTAAAAGAGACAAAATAGTTTATCCTGTAGACACTCGCTTGACAATAAAGTACCATTAAAACACTAGCCATATAGATGAGGGAGCTTGACAAACCAAACATTTCACTGCTGATACTTGGGAAATCCCCTACTGCAATCAAAACACAACTAATTGCACACAAAGCTCCCATTACCATCGATGGGTCACTTTGTAAATTCACCCAGTAAGGTATGGACTTCAACCAGTGTATAAAGGAAGGTATGTTTAACATGAAAACCATAAGAATAAGGAGAAAGATTGTATTGAAGATATTGGAGCGACTCTCTTCCTGTTGCCTTACTAAACAATCAACACATTCATCACGTGATTTCCAAGAAGAATACACAGTCTTCAAAAAGAAAACAATGACACAAATTCCTATTCCGAGTGTACCACAGACAGTAATTGACAATATCAATGCCACCATTAGCAATAAGTACTGCAATGCGGCAAACATAGCCCGCGATGAAACACCACAACATCTGAAAAAAGGACTCAAAAGGATTGTGTATATCCTAACCAATACACCTGCCATAAACCCAACCAGTTGAACTAAACTTGTTGCAGCCATGTATAACATAAGAGGAGTAGCGATGTAGTATGTGTTTTCACTTTCTAAGATAAAAGAGTCTAACCGAGGTAGACCCAAACGATCCAATAAACTTGCTTCTCTGGGGAAAATAAGCATGAGCCTCAGAAACATGGCAACAAGACATACACGCCAGGGTTGAGCCCATGAAGCATGGGAATGGAAAAAGCCAGAAATAGTACCATCTGCATCAAGCGTTCTCAGTTGGTAGGACAAAACCATCATTATTTGAAGGGCCAGGAATCCTATCAAATGTACACCATAGAATCTCATAAATTGTCCAAAAAGATCCACCCAGGCAATGCTGGATGTTATTCGGTAAGAGCAGGACGGTTGGAAATAGAAATGCACCTGTGGGAAAGGAGCATTATAAGGTTGACCACTTTGCAGCTTGATTGAAAAGGAACTATTCTTATTACCTTTGATAAAATGATATGTATGTTCATGATTCCATGGAATAAACAATTTCACTAATGTGCTTTGAGAGTACCCTTGTGATTGATCACCATCACATCCCAAATTAAGAATGTTTAGTCTGTAAGCCTGCAACGGAATAGTCAACCCAGATAATGTCACATTGTAAAAGATTGAGCCACTTACAGTTTTATTGATGATAATATCATCTGACGTGATACTATGGGGTAAGTTTATAACAAAATCCATCAGAGTGGTAATATTGTGTGTAATATGCCGTTCATCCAGATTATACAAATCAGAAAGTATCTGTACATTCTGTGAACCCTTTGGTAGAATGTGCACTAAATGTGTATTTTCACTGACAATATGTGGTTCTACATGTATTACCTTTCTGTCAGAATACAGCGGTGGTATAAGTTCAGATTGAGGGGAAATATTGGTTAATTCACTACAATTCTTTTGCTTCCCTTTTGGAAAACAAACACCAATCCAGTCTTTGAGTTTGAGATTGGTGATTGCCATATATCCGTGATTCCAACCAGAAGGCAGTTCCACCACAAAGTGACGAGGAAGGGCAACCTTTTCACGATTAAAACTCCATGATTGTTTTCTTCTGACCTCCCACTTTGCATTAACATCAAGGCTAATTTGTTTATTTGGTGCAGGATGAAAACGTTTATTTCCTGCATTATGCAAAAAGTGATGATAGAATGCAGCCATTCGATACACTGGATTCACTGCAACTTGTTTTTTATTCTGGTCCACACTGTCAAACATGGCACGCTTAGTTGCCATTACCAACTGTTTGCACCATACATGACAATTATGATCCGTGGATGCCCAGACTAGTGGCATTCTCATTGAAGAAACACTTATGCTGTTCTCACGTAGAACCAATCCATTGACATCTGTCAGGTCATTTCTCACTAAAATATCCCTGAATCCACCACCAGTTGCAAAAACAGTAACATGCTTTAGAGTAGTATTTTTGTGTTGAGTCCAGTATTCATTGACATCACTATAGAAGTTAGCGATCTCTGAGTCAATATTAATCACAGGTTCTTGATGTGGTGTGGCTTGTGTAATGATTGTATGAACCATTTTTGTATCAAATCCTGGTATAGTGAAGAGAGATCTAGCAATCATTCCACCCATTGAATGTCCGACTAATACAACATTAGTGGGTGATACTTTCTGTGTGTATAAAGACAGTATGTGTTTCACACAAGAATGAGCAAACTGTGCTTGATATTGCAAAACGCCACCAAATAGTCCAGATAGTTCTTCCTGGAAATCAAGAACGTAGTAATTGAAGTGATAGTCCAGTTTTTCATCCTTAGCCTTTTTGTAAGCAACTGAGGCCAATGATCTGACCTGTTTATATGAACCGGCATTGCCCGGAATAAATAACACCGGTATACCTCTTGGTGGTTGCGATGCTATTTCCTTTGCATATTTCCCTTCACCGTAAATAAGTAGGCGATATTTGGGGAATTTTACATAAATATCCGCCGGTAGATCTATTTCAATATATTGTGGTCCATCATACATGTACGTCATCTCACATTTGTTTGTTTCAAAATTCTGCAACACATCGTAAACTCCAATTGACAAAATTGCAAAAATACCGATATAAAACAATGAGCGAAAAGGACTCCAGCCGGTTTCCGACGCCATGATCACTCAAAAAACAAAAAAAATATTTTGAAATCTTCTCCAAAATTACTTTATGCCTTACGGTTGTCAAAAATAAAATAAAGAAAATAAAGCCTTAAGCCCATAGAAAGTGACATATATTATTAAAAACATCTAGATAGTTATTTTAGATAATGTTATTTGATACTAGATATATTTTATACTTTATAGAAATACTTATTAACCACTGTCAATATATGAACTATTTAGATGATATTTGGATCAAGTTGCGGATGTGCTCTCAAACAGGGAGGACTTCGGCTGCCAAAATTGTGTAAATTCAAAACAACAATCTGACAATGTCTGACTGGACCAGTGTTCACAGAGATTAGACCCTAGTCAGGAATATCTCTATGATTTATGAATGTAATTTTGATCCGATTTGTAAATAGGGTACTCCTAAGTTTTTTTTAATAGTCACCCCGAAATCAACTCGCAAAATACATTTTACGATGATGTAGGCCTAATTCAAATGATCAAATCGACCCCCGACCGTCCCCGGACAAGACATGTTTGAACTTGAACACGTTGAACTTCGACGACGTTGAGCTGATGAATATATCTCAGCCCTCGCAAGCATCGTCTTAATTAGTCTACATGAGAATAGGGATTCTGGTATCGGAAGTGGTCAAATTGAGTAATTATAGACTTACCCAAAGTCACGTCATTAAAACTTAAAAAAGTGATCAACAAGGATCGCATATTTTTCGCTGATTGCTCGGTCAATTGTCAATCGATTTTCATGAAATTTTGTAACAATCATATTTCAACAGAATCCTTTTTTTTAATAGACCCTATCCCTGAAAATTTCGTAAAATTATATGTCGTATTTCAAAAGTGGACATGTAATAAAGGCAATATTTTTTGTGTATTTTAGCCAATTTAGGGGACTTTCTAAAGTATTTGCTGAAAAATAGGGGGGGGCGCGCACCTCATGCACACCCCTCTGGGTCCGCCACTGCTTAGTCACTGTCCTCAGGCTCCTGTCTGCAATATCTTAGGCAATCTGTTGTTTTAAGCCCACTGTTGTTCCTATAAGTATAATCATATATAATGTCACTGTCAGTCAATAGGAGCCTAAATGAGACTGTCCATGGAATTACATAAATAATCAAGTACACTTTTGTACAGTTAGCAACTCAACTACCTTGAATTAATATGAGATTTGTGAAATTTAATTAATCAGTGTTAATTAAAGGATGTGGATATTGAGAGTAGACACATTTGGTACAGTAGGCCTACAACTGTAATGTCTCCTCAGACCATACATGAATCTATGTTTCTATTCTCAGTTTGTTCTCATTATTTTTAAGCCCTGATTTCGATCACCTTTATAAATAAAACAGGATTTTGAAGGTCCATCGATTGTTAACAGATATCCTTATTTTTCACTTTGATGAATTTCTATAACCTATTTAGGGCCTATATGCCAATGTAGTCAAACTACATAAAGGAGATAATTGAAATTAAAACTACTTTCTGCAGTGAAAAAGTAAATAGCAAAAAACTTAATATCCTCACACATTCCAGATGGAGCCCAGGATATCTCAGGCAAGCTACTTCGACAGTACAAGATGGAACCCGAGATAACTTGTGTTATGTGACATCATAAAAAGTACATTTAAAAAAATGTTGCTTCCACAGAAACATGTAGGCCTATGTACTGAGAGTGCCGTCTTGAATGAGTTTAAGTCCTTTTGAGCTACCGGTAGGGAACTGAGGGTCATCTGATTCTGACTGTGGGAAATATATAAGTAGAAATATCTCTTGCAAATACTTTAAGAAATATTTTCATAAGGTGAATCTGTGGCCAATGGTTTTGTTTAGAAATTAGCTTGTGGTATGGAGAGAAGGGGATGACTTTATTCTAGGTAGCTTTGCATTCTTATGGCTTGACTCTTTCAAATAAGGACTAATTGTATTAATAATTTACTTTTTTTTATTTCAGTGGTGATGCATCATACAGCAATGCATGAGATTACAAACAGATAACCACAATGGCCACACGGAGTGAAATTTCAAACAAAAATCTTGAGAACTGTGTGAAATTCTTATCTGATCTGATGGAGAGGGATTCAGGTACCAGTACATATATAATACCAACTGTTAACTTTACACTCAAATAGTTGAGGAACAATATCATGTAGTGCAAATATTTAATGTGTAAATACATTTATTTAATTCTTCATAAAATTTGCAGCCATTTATCATTTTTATAATGCATCATTCAGGTAAATTTTTTGGTGAATACAATAACTTATTGTAATTCTCAGTATAATGTTGCCTTAGAGCAATCAAAACAAAGGATAAAGGGGATGCTTTTGTTTCCGTTATAATTACATGTGTAGCAATATCATTAACATGGTTAAGAAAACAAGGACATTATTAGGTCTTGTTTAATCTGTTAATACACATAGGCCTATAACCAGACTACTATATAATAATACTATTTTTCAAAAATGTTACTTAAATAATTCATCTTACATGTTTTAGGTTCCAAGGTGTCAAGCCATGACAGTAATAGGAAATCTATTGCTGATCGACATAAGAAGGATGGTCCCAAGAACGTATTGAAGAAGAAAATTAAATCCACTGCTTTGCGGAAAAGACCTCCAGCAAAATCCACGTCAGTGTTGAAAAACCACAAAGAAAATATACCAAGTGTTGTTATTTCACAGGGAAGGCCAAAGGCCGATGATCTTCTATCCGGCAGAAGCGTCTTAGCCCCATCCGTGCTAAATCCTCAGGTCGAGTGTAAGTGTGCACCTATATCTGGGAAATTACCCTTAGCGCTTTCACCACTAATAACAATTAAAGTCGCTTTTAATTTATCTTATTAGCTGATCAAATCATTGTTATTGGGAATGGAATTAGTGTTTAAACATGTATCAAGATTTGCAAATGTTTGCTTTGAAATTAAACAAATATGAGTAATTTTCACCCACTTGAAGTTGTGGGTCGTGGTAGTGATTGACAATTTCAAGTGGGTGAAAATGTTAATACTTTAGCTTAGTGCTCTAAGGGTTAAAGTGTCAATCACATTTATAACCATTTTTAGCATTTCTAGTTATTCTTCAAACAAGAAAATTTGAAGGAGAAATTGGTTCAAAGTATCCTAGAATGGTATTGGCTTTGATTCAAATTGTACATAAATAAATAATGTTTACCTACTTGAAGTTGTGAATCGTGCCAACATAGTGCCTTAACGGTTAAAAGATAATATGATTAACTACCGGTACTCAACTGCCAAGGTATTTATTCAAATCATGTTCTTAAATGAGTTTTCCTTGTAAACAAGTCTCACATCAAAACTTGATTTTGTAAAATCCGCTAGGGTGTTCCAATTAAAGCTCTGTATTCTGTAATTTTAATAGCTCGTAGGATATTTTATTTCTCTCTTATGCATTTCTGGTTTTATTTATGATCTTTTCTATGACACATATCTAACAAAATCTACAAAATATGTTTCTAGTGTTGGATAATAATTATGTCCCCTTGCTATAAAAACACAGGGAAAATCTCCAGGTCTTTTTTATGTCATGTATATGTCTTTCTCCACACTTACCCATGCAACAATGATACTAGTTGTGCAACATAATTAATCATTCACATGCTGACCATTTCAACTTAACTTTTTCTTCTAAGTGTTTCAAAATAGCTGTAATAAAATGTGATGTAATTTGTCTAATATTTATTTGTATTTTAATTTTTTTTGTTTCCACAGCTCGAAAGATAAGCAGTCATTCTAGTGTATCGCGTAGTACTGGAGGATTTGTTAGGCACACTGGTAAAGGAGTTCATTTTGTACCATTTAATCAGCGACTTAGGTCATCGACTCCAAATATGACACCAACAAAAATGTCTAGTAAAGCCTGCCTTTCAAGCTCAACCTGTGAGACGGACAGTACTATTGGAGCATTGAACTCTACAGAGCAGGTTAATACAATGAAACCTCAAAGTCCTGCTTTTACTGGACCCAAATTATCTGAGGGAGCAGTAGACTTTCTACCTCATCCTTCTGCCGTGTATAAAGCCAGACAAATTCCTTTTGTTAAAAAGGAAACATTAACTAATAACATGGTAGGAGATTTTTCTCTTTATTCTAATGGTACTACTAGTATTGATGCCGTGAACAGTAATACTGACTGTAAACTAATGGTGACAGAGACAATACCCAGAGAGATGGCCGGTGACCAATATTGTCCTCCTACCCTCCATGGGTATTACAAGTCAGGCGAACATGGTCAGCATCATATACAAACTTTTCCTGATGCTAGAACAACTCATGCATCTGAATACCTAAATGACTACATTCCAACAAGACTTGAAAGAGATAATCCTACTGATGAAGTACCTATTATAAAGTCTGCCATGAGTTTTACCAACAATGCTTTATATTCAACTGATATTGATCACATGAATTCAGAAGTGCTATTTCAAGAGCGTGAGGTGATTTTAGAAGCAGAGAAAGATAATGAATTGCCATGTTTTAATGAGTGTGATCTAATTGATCACATTCCTGTCCGAGAGCATAGTGAAAGTACCACCCCAAGGACAGACTGTGACAGTAGGGCACAGGTACAGTTTACAGAGCATTGCGAGTCACCTTGTAGAAAAAGTAGGCATAGTATTGATAACAAGAAAACTCACAGAAGAAGTCGCACTGTAGAAAGGGATTCTTGTGGAAGGGGTAGAAGTCACAAAAAGCGGTCCAAATCACAAGATACTGGTACGATGACAAGAGAAAGCCGCCATTCAGACATGGATGAAGCCTCTCCAGAGAAACAGATATCTCGTGTCAAGAAGGGTCTGGGAGATATGCAGGATTTGCTGAGACAACTAAAGACAGCTTCTTGTAAATCAAGTGTGCGGGTGAGGAAGCTAGTGGCTGAAATGGAGGATGTACTGAGCCTTTGTTTGCCAGGATCCGGCATGCTCAACTGGCAGACTGAAGTGGATCTCGCAATGCAACCTTTAAGAACTGAGAACGCTAATCTTAGGAGGTCAGGGAAATTTATTTTTTGTTGTACCAAAATGTTTATTTTCTCATATCAATTGAACATGGTAGGACGTCCTCACACTAAAACTTTAAATTAATTGCACTAGTTATTTTTAATAAAAAAAATGTTCAATTATATTTTGTATATATAGGCCTACACCTTCAACCCTTTTCCGCTGGATTCCCGACAGCACCCCTACTGACAACCTTGAAATTTGCAGAAGGGAGGGGGGGTGAAAAAGTTACAGGATATTTTGTACTGACAATTTTTTTTTAATACGCCACCTCCCGTATATTGCCGGTTACTTAATAACTGGAAGTTTGCCAGGTAAAATATCTTTAAAAGATCAAAACTTAGTGTGTTACTGACAATTTTTTTCTGAATACAAGACCAAGATCCAGATAAGGAACAAATAAATGACATCTGGTGAGGCTGTTTTTGCTGAGCGGCCTTTGGTTCATTTATTTTGAAGTCAAACTAGCAATACCCTTTTTTTTTGTCTAATATACTTGGGACCAGCAGTTAGAGAGTTAAAGAACACTAGTATAGTAGTATCAGCTACTAACTACATCCTGTTTAAAAACTGCACTACTGCTAATTTACAAACACTACTACATGTACTGTTAATTTACAAACTTTCCTTTCCATTGGATTTTTCTAATGGGAATGAGAGAGAGAAAGTTAAGATCATCTTAATTTTAAGAGATTAAATGGGATGGGCTCCTGATTCTGAGAAATGGATGAGTCAGGTTTATAACAGTTGTAGTATTATCATAATATTACACTTGTGCCTGCAATCACACATACTTTTTTTATCCCCATATCCCCATGCAAGGTGTTTCTGAGAATTTTAGGGGCCTAGTTCCATCACTGATGGGCCTTGCTCGACACCTACTCATAACTCTAGATAAAAATATCTTGCAGATATATTATTCTGCTCATTTTTTTCGGTTATAGGAAGGTGCGAATCCTTACTCAGGAATTAAAGGAGAAGGGAATAATGTTAGAAAATGCAGAAAAACCTGATCCTACAGTTGAAGGTGAGATAAAGTGTAGTAGATTTGCTATGTGATTTGTGATGTGATGTTACTACACAATGACATTTTTTTTTTACTAATTCCCTCGTGGAAATGTTGAACTATTACAGCATCTAGTTACTTATCTTTTAATTGCAGTCATTAAAGTTATTGTCCGACCGAACCTAGTAATAAATGCGAAGGTCTGATAAATGACAAAATTGGCCTGCCCTCATATCTGAGAAGTTTCTTGTCATCTCTTGTCTCAGTGGTCTGATATTATGTGTGAGGTGCAGTAAAGTTAGTAGTTGAAAAGTTTATAAGATAACAGTAGTAATGGCATATGTAGTACTACCGGTAGTACAAATATCATCATGGAATTTCGGCGTAATACAAATACTGTATCATAACATTTGGGTTTTTGTTTGCTTCATGGAATTTCACCATGAGAACTCTAATGCAAACATTGTCCATTTATTTGTATCGATACATAGACTTCCATGTGAAATATAATGCATACATGTGTTCATTAGTGATACATACACAGCTGCTGAACAACAAGTTAGAGTTTGAACTTGAAGAGGAAAAAAATAGTTGTAAGAAACTACAACATCAAATGGAACTTGTGCAGTCAGATCTTACTCAAGGCTTGAAAGACAAACATGATATGTTAGATGTGTTGACAGCAAAGGTAAATATTAACATATTGAGACTTGGGGATTGATATAAATATAGATAATTGCCCTGTATTAACAAAATGTAATACAGTAGATATATATGAATAAAAAGATTTCCACATGTCTTCCAACCTCACTTTTCTGGAGTGTTTTTACCCCTGATGTCATTGGGCCTGAGGAGGTATTGTTGTCCATGCCATGCAAGGCCTCAGCCACCGCCATTTGTTTTGGCTACTCGTACATGGTTTGACAGATTGAATTCATAATTCATTCATACAATTTTTTTAAAACCGAAGGTCAAGATCAAAGGTGAAGAAAATTGTTTATTAACTTGATAACTCAAAACCGGCGAGCAGAAAATTTTAGTACCTTGAAAAATTCATAATCTGTCATGGAAAAATCCTGGAATTTAATTATATCCAGTATGTACAAAATGTCTTGAAACTTCGTACACATGTATATGGGTTTTTGTGGTCTGAGAGTCGATTGGGGAAGTCTGTGTTATGTGCATTTATTTATTTTATTAAAGCAAACTTATAAATGCTCAGTTAAATGCCTTTAAACTGTATATATACAGGCTTTAAGATCTGTGAGTCTATGGGGATTTTTTTATTTTCATGTGCAACCATAAATTAATTTATTTGTAGGATCAGGATCATTTGAAAAGTCAGCAAAGTTGGTTGAATGAAATTCAGAAGCTTCGAGGAGAAATAGCCAGTGGACGCGATCAGCTTTCTGATCGAGACAAACAACTCCAAAAGGCATCGCAAGAAAAAGAACTACTACATATCACTGTGAACCAAAAAGATAAGCAACTGGAGCAACAGGAAGATGTGATCAGGTAATATTCCCACCTGAGCGACCGCTGTCTTTAGTGATCTGGTGATGACATACATGTTTTTCTAATTACATGTGTACTGGTACTAGTTTTGTCTGTAGTTTGCCTGGATAATTTGCTACATGTAGTAGATATTTCTTGATTGTCATTTATTTATTGTTTTTGCATCTTGTTATAATTTGACCTGGATGCGCACCTTTGTTGGATGCGCCCATTATCCACCACAACATTATACTTGTGTCTCAACATAAATTTACATCAAATAAATAAGTAACTATGTACTCAATAATTCTTTATTTCTAATTATTTCATGATGTTTGCAGATGTTTGCGTCAGAGTTTGTCCAAACTTGTAGACGACCTTGGTCACTCCAGTCCTTTTTCAGATGTTACAGCGAGTAACCGTCTGAGTAGTGATCTACAAAACATTAATCGTCTGTTGGAAGTAAATCCTAGGTCTGTATTGCATCATTTTTGATAATATTTTTACAATACCACTCTCAGGTATAAACTGTGCGATAATAAACGTCTCAGATATTTGATTGCAGGTTTAACCCTTAAAGTGCTAATGACATGCTCAAATTACTTTATTTAAATTTTCACCCACTCGAAGTTGTGTTTCGCTACCGCCACCCACAACTTCAAGTGGGTGAAAATTACCAATACACTTATTTGTTTAATTTCAGATCTATTCTTTGAAAAACCTGATGTTTAAAACACACTTTTTGTTCCAAATATCATTGATTTGATTGACAAATAAAACAAACTGAAAACGACAATAGTTGTGATCGGCAGGATAAGGGTTAAGCTGTTTTATTTGTCCTTCAAATAAAAATTGTGACAGGGAAATAATTATTAAATTGTCTAGACTGGCTTATGTGTAGATACAAATTATATGGATATTTATGTAAGCAATTTCCACCCTCTTGTAGTTGTGGTTCGTGGTAACGAGACACAATTTCAAGTGGGTGAAATTTTAAATTTTATAGCTCAGCGCTTTAACCCTTTCCAGCCGGAATTTATCATTGTCATCCTCATCCACTACAAGCCGCCAATTGCTGTCGCAATTCTCGACTTGTAGTGGATGAAGATGACTTGAAGTGGGTGACAAAAGAAAAAAAAAATGTTTATTATTAAAACAGTTCTATTAATATTTTGGTTCTAGAGCCCCTGGTTGTAGGAAATAAAATCATTTTTCATAGATGCAAAATGATGCTTAGATCATCGTGAGGGTTTAAAGGGTTGAAGAATTAAGTCATCTGTAATTTATCAAAAAGTAGCATATAATGTTTTTTTGCTGTTTGATATTACTGTATATACAAGTATTCAGTCCAGACACAAAATTGTATTATTCTTATGAATTGTGAAGATAAGATAGAACTATTTGATTTTATAGAGACAGCCTTGGAGTCCCTGTGTCATCCCCTGACAATCGTTCTTCCCTAACTGGAAGAAATTACAGTACCCAATCTTCTATAGCTGCCAGGAGAAGTCTCACCTTCAATGAGCATCAACCTGGGCCAATCAGATCATCTACTGAAGAAAATAAAAACCCTTTGAAACAGCCAGTTTCAGACAAGAATGAGCAAAGAGGTCAGAGTCACCAGCCTATTTCCAATGAAACCAGTCTATGGTCTGCAGAGAAGCCAAGAAATGTAATGTGCACATCTACCTCAGAAAGTACTGATCTAGACACCACTGAATACTTTGTTCCTCCCGGTGCCTCTCCTCTTGGACAAAAATTATATCGTGTTTCTAAATTTAACACTGGCTGGGATAATGTTGAGACATCTAAGCCAGATACACCTCAAAACTCATCTGAGCCGACTGTAAAAGAGTTACTGGGTTCATTTGCTGACAGGATGCGTCAGAGTCTGGATCTGTCAAAGAACATTAGCAGTCAGGATGGTTTATCACCAGGTGGGTACATCCCACGATCAGAATTGGAGAAAGTTCAAGAACTCTCTTTGTCGACTGGTGAAATCAGTAGTAGTCGCAGCAGCTCTTTCTCACAGGACTTCCAACCGTTAAACAGGCCAACGAAAGAAGCTGCGGTCTCGGCTGGGAAGCAAGCAGAATCTTTATCTAGGTACAGTGTTACAGACTACTTCAAAAAATATCCACAGGTTGAAATGCAGTCATTGGAACAAATTCCTCTGGAAAGTAGTGATCAGCCAGTGCTATCGCCTAACCATGTGTCAATATATCGAGGTACTCCACGCGTAGAAAACAAAGATATGGATCCAGCTCCATCTTCAAATGCAAGCTTTCACGATTTACAAGAAGAGCCACTAGAAAATGATGATAGTTTAATGAGAACTGGTTTATCTATTCAGGAAAGTCTTTATAAAGGCACTGCTCTGGACACTTCGCTGAGCACCATCGCCACAGCCGAGACTGCCAGTGTTGCAACAGCAGATACTATTACCACTAAAGATTCCATGTGTACCATGAACACAACAATGTCTGTGGACGAAGAAGTATTCAAAGATGGACTTGCAAAGCTAGATGCTCATATTGCTAAAATACAACAGGCTCTGCAGAAAAAAATATAGTATCTCTAAAGAAATAAAACAAATTATGTTTATATATATATATATCATTCAAGTTCTCTGTGCCATCTTGAAATATGAAATAACACAGTTTGACACCTTTAATTAGTACCATATAAAAATGATATTGCATCAAATACATTGTCAGGAATAATGAGCATGTGTATGATATATAGGAAATATCTCAAACAACTGTAATTTTTATAATCCACTTGTGTAGTATTGCATGTCTGACATTGTGGTAATCTACTTAAGAAGTATAGCCAGTTAGGCATATTGCATTAATGGGTCTAATGATCAAGTAAAGGATTAGACATATTATAGGCCCTTAATAGCAAGTAACATCACATTAAAAGGTGGCTCAAATCAATAACTTTCACACACTAGTAGGCAACACACTGGTTTATTTGACCTAGTTAATATCAACTACCACTAAAAAAAGCGATAACAACGTTTTGTATGGGGAGATAGTTCTGATATGTTATAATTCTTCTCAAAACATATTCATTCGTGCATTGGAATTTGTGATATCTCTAAAAAGGGTAAAAAATACATGTATCTGACAATTATAATGTTTTCAACCCTGCTATTTATAGCAGTCTTTAGATTAGCTGAAATGTTACATGTATCTGTTTGATGTATATGATAGTATCCTAAGATAAAATTATTTGAACAAGCTATAAATTAAATAGTAATATTAATTTAAAATAATCAGACGATATGCCCTTCTTAGACAAATATTACTGCATTTTTATTCACATTTTTATGCTACAAAATTATTTCATGTCTGCTGATCGATGAATACAACGTAATTAAGAGATAGTTTCCTAGCTTTGCAATGTCACCTCTCGGTGGTGCTTACTCAGATGTGAAGTCACTGATACCATTAATGCATAGTTATCGCATTGAGCAACCCACTGTTACCACATACCGTTATGTAGCTAATTACTGCTATCACTATGCACACAATAATAAGAGAAAACTAACACCTGTCACTTAGTGTCTACTAAAATAACTTTGATGATGTGAAACTTTCATTAAAATGCTTTTTTTTTAATCTTTCTATATTTTTGTCACTGTTTTAATGCTCTCCTCCTGCTTGGTGGCACATCTTTGCCTAATTTGAACATGTTCTTTTAAAAGCTGAATTTATCTTTACTAATACACAACAATTTGAAGCTACAATGATTGCTTTGACAATTGATTCCCAACGTCATATATCTGTGAAACATTATGAAATCAATGGACACTTTGCCTTCAGTTTGGGACAATAAGTATAATTTTTGCTTTTTTTGGAAAATAATATTTTTGAAAAATAACATAAGTTTGCGGTTATCCAATCATATGCTAATGTGGAGGTGATCTGTGGTAGTGAAAAAGTGAGGCACCTGTATACATGCCATAAATCCGAGTACCAATCCAGCTCTTTTCTATGCAAATTTAAACAATGATTGTTTTTTTGATACTAGTAATGGCCTTTGTATACAAGACTTAGGCATGATAATATATTTTTTGTGTTATTTTGTTATAACTCTTGTTAATAATTGCAGTAGGCTGTAATGTACATGTACAACAATATGTTGCAGCGCACAGGAAACCAATAGTAGCTGTTTACCTGTACTGTATGCAATTATTACTGCAAAGTCATATATATTTTAGAAGCGGAAATGTTTGTATAACCATTTTGCCTTCTACCAGTTTTATGTATATGGCTATATATAAGATGATGAATAAATTCTGTGATACCCTAATTTTTTTTAATTATAAAATGTTTCTTTTCTTTTTTTAATTTACAGAGATTATATCCATTTTTTTAACCACCCATATCTTGGCATTATTCTGCTTGTGCCAATGAAACTGCTCCAGCTTAAAAGTGACATGATAAAGGTTTTAACTGATGCTTATGTGCCTTGCAAATTCCTCTCATATATTTTTTAGCTGCGACCTGGCAGCTCTTAAAACGCCGTTGTCTGTCGCCTGTAACACTTCGTTTCCGCGCAATATAGTGAGAGTTTCTCGAACAATCAACTTCTAACTTGGCCATTATCAGCCCTCTGGTGGCCAAATAACATACGGAAATCAGCCAAAATTGAGGTTTCCGGACGCTAATATGAAAAGTTTTTCGACCAATCAACTTCTATCCTGGCACTACCACTCATGGGGGTTAGGGCCAGATCTGATTAATTTTTCACGAAAATCGGCCCATTATCGGCCCTCTGGTGGGCAAAAAATATACGAAAATCAGCCAAAATTGATGTTTCCGGACGCTAAGGTGAAAAGTTTTTGACCAATCAACTTCTAACCTGGGATTAATACTCATGGGGGGTCAGGGCCAGACCTGATTAGTTTTTCACGTAAATCGGCCCATTATTTTTAAAAAACGATCGCATTATATCCAACATTTCTAAAAGGCGGGTCTTCGAGGAGGGGTGGGATGAGTACCGGTAATTAAAAAAAAATCAGTATGACAAATGTTGTTTGCAAAGGTCCACCAAAAAATGTCAGTCTGATTTCTCAAACAAATTGCATGATTCCAAGGGATGTGATTGTCTCAGTCTGTTATGAAAAAAAAACTGAAAATTCAAAAATGACATTTTTTGTTCTAAAAAAAGTGGAGTTCTGGGAAAATACACTGGAAAATTAAACCCACATCCCTGAAAAAATTTACAGTGATGCTGCTGGAACTTGAAAACTCCAGCCACACCTAGGACCTTCCAGACGTCACCAGGAGCAATTCTTCAGACCAAGAGCCAACACAGATGTACTGAAAAACTCATTTGTGTTTAGAACTATCACTGAATGGAATACTCTCCCAGTCAGTGTTATTTAGACTAGCTCTTGTCAACGTTTTCAAGAGCCGCCTAACTGTGACGTCTTAATGTGGCGCCTCTCCTCCATTCCCGTCTTGTTCCACATGGACACTTGGGAACTATTATTCAGACAGATTCAGAAGCATGTAGAACTTTAGTAGCAGTAGGCCTATGTGCCTATGCTGATCGACTTTTTTGAAAACAGGGGCTATATTAGCCTCGACCCATTTATTGGGTGATTTCACAGTCTGGTTATAGTGTTCGAAAATATATTTTAAAAAGGAAAATTTCTCCGTTGTAGCATTTTGAGGAGTACATTTGAAAGCTTATCTGTCCGTGTGATTTATTTGCATTTAGTTCACTCAATAATTTAGTTATGCCACATTCTGTAATTTCTATTTTATATATGTCAGTTGCTGGTTGTCCTTCTAATTTAGGTCTCATCAGTAAACATGCCTGATGAGCAAAACTGTTGGTTGAGGATTTCGGCCCTGTGTCTGCTTTGGCCAAGGGTCTGCAGGAGCCCATATTTCACTAAACATCTTAAAATGAAGATCATCTGAACTTTCTCTTATTTGCATCAAATTAGTTAAGATCGTCTAAACTTTCCTATTACAAATAAGAGAAAGTTAAGATAATCTTAATTTTAGGATTCTTTGTGCTATGGGCTAGGAACTAGTCGCACACATTGCCATCTCTGTCCTACCAGGTACTCATTTACACCTGAATCAAGTGAAGCATATGAGGGTGAAGTGTCTTGCCCAAGGACGCCACATCGAAATAATGTCCCAATATTGAGAGGGGAGAAACATGATATTTCTCTGAAAATCCTGCACCAAGCGGGATTCGAAACCGAACGGCAGGCAGTGACATTGACAAAGCTCCGCGCTCTAGCCATTGCGCCACGTCCCTCTCTAAGCAATCACACATTGTGCTATTATTATTATGAAATGTGTTCACCATCATCAGCCACACACCCACTGTGCCCCTCCCCCTTAAAATCCCCCTTATGCATGAAATATGTTCACCATCATCAGCCACACACTCACTGTGCCCCTCCTCCTTAAAATCCCCCTTATGCATGAAATATGTTCACCATCATCAGCCACACACTCACTGTGCCCCTCTCCCTTAAAATCCCCCTTATGCATGAAATATGTTCACCATCATCAGCCACACACTCACTGTGCCCCCCCCCCCTCAAAATCCCCCTTATGCATGAAATATGTTCACCATCATCAGCCACACACTCACTGTGCCCCTTCCCCTTAAAATCCCCCTTATGCATGAAATATGTTCACCATCATCAGCCACACACTCACTGTGCCCCTCTTCCTTAAAATCCCCCTTATGCATGAAATATGTTCCCCATCATCAGCCACACACTCACTGTGCCCCTCCCCCTTAAAATCCAATGGAATAATCAGATCCCCCTAAGTTAGACTCTTTTGTATCTTCAGGCCGGATTAAAATGTATTCCTTAATTGATTTGGCCGTGTGCTTTTTGGGCAATGCCCATGATATATTATGATATGTCTATTTGTATTACTTGTTTGTTGAGAATCGAATAGGCATCACGATAGATTGTTGTCTAGCTCAGTGAGCATGTAACAGTGTAAGGCAGAAAGTGCTGGTGAGACTTCAGTACATTTCATGGGGATGAGACCCACCAATGGGGAGCGTTGGTACATCCTCCAATATTCAGGCAGCGTTACTATCACGTGCGAGCGTGTATTTGTTGATACCATTCCACGTGTAACCTAACAAGTACAGCTATTAATGTATTTTCAGAGTCAAATACTAAATTTATGTTGTCCGTAAATGTACGGCAGGCGGAGATTAAGTTATGTTATCCCATCATATTACAATCGGTGCCACTGTCAATTGTTCCGCATTATAGTGTAGACAGACAACCTGGTTGTCACTCTACCTCCTTGTGCCACTAGTCCACCAGGAAGCGGAAATGCTCCACCAAGTAGTCAACATGTAGTCATAACATGTAGTCTAATTGAGTTATTTTTGGTGAGAAAATTGCAGTAGACTAGGGTGTATATATATATAGGCCTATATATCATATCTAGACCCTGCTGTAAAATTACATTACCTGTTTCATCCGGTAAAATTAAATTTCAGCCTATCAATGTTACGATAATGTTCATTAAATCAGTCATAGCTCCTTAAATCGTACAAATCTGACATGGATAACTGCTAATTCTAGAGATAAAACATGCAAAGCTCCGACTTGACTTGAAGGATAATACGCATTGAAATCAAATTAAGTCGGTGGATCGTCATGATCCGCCGATTAAACATTGTGGGCGCACAATAAAATGGCACGCATGCGCAGCATTGTCAACGTACACAGAAGTAAGATCTGCCGCAATGTAAATGTTATGGTTCAGTGAAGCATAACGGCCCAGCCACTTTAAAAGCCGTTCCGGTGGGTTTAAAGAATAACTAGGTCTATACGTTTTTTAAACATCCACAGTAAAAAAAATTCTCAATGGTTAAATATGTTAAATTTAGGCACACACGTAATGACCTTGATATCTAACATTAATGTGGTATTTTCCTGAAATAAAAATATAATCACAGCACTACCAACGATTCCATTTCCAGCTATTTTGGCAGCAGGTCATTCCCAGGGTAGATAATTAGTGACCATTAGGTCTATGACAAAGGTCTCACGTTGGCATACTTTGCCTATGTGAGACCTCAGACAGCTATATGAGTAATATTCAGTTGAATCACTAGGCTATATATATATTATTTAGTAGTCCAAATCATATTTGCAAGTAATATGAGTGAGGTCTCAAGTACCATTTTCTGATTAGGCCTACCCGATACCCAGGTAACATGACGTGATAGGACCAATGCCGGTTTTTATACTGACTTCTACCGTTTCTAGCGGCCGTTATAACTACGTTTTTTTATTATGCAGAATGCACCGTATACTGTATTGACCCAAGACCGTGCCTATGTGGAAGCTTAGACGTAATCCCGCCCAATAAAACGACCCAAATTTGTATTGGACCAATATCGCAATGTTAGGTGATCTCAGTCTGTTATTATCAGCAATTATTTTCAGCTATACTGAATTACGGAGGTAGTCTAATGAAATACCTTTCCGCCATACCGCAGTAATGCATTAAACGTTGCACATCTTTGTGCTAAGTTTTTTTTATTCTGCGTTCAGTGGTTGCGTTTAGTGTTAGCAAGTTCCAGTGAACATGGCATGACTTGACCGATACCAGTCTTATACCGCCTGCTACCGGCACTACCAGCCATTACAATGCGGTATTCTGCCTATGTGAGCCCGCAGTCAGACATAACAGTAATTTTAAGTTAAGCCAATTTGCTTAGTAGCTTTGGGTCCACTGATATGAGTGAAGTCTAACAGAGGCAATTACAAGACGCATTGTTCATTGATATAAATGAATAAATATAGGCATAATTATAGGCCCTTAATTATAACTGAGGACTCACCCGTTATATATAGGCAGACTTACAGTATTTAGTAGTTTAAATCAACTATTAAATATGAGTGGTATCATATAGGCAGAATATGCCTATCTGCGCTTTCTCTCGTATAACTTGATATTAAGATAAAAGCAAAAGTGGTTTAGCTCAATAATAGGCCTATTATGCATTGAGGTCTCATTTAAGTCTCACATGGGAATAATATGTCTGTATGCTTGGTATAGTCCAAAGCAACTATAATATATGACTAAGTCTCACATAGTCATAATATACCTATGAGACTTCACACACATTAGCTGCTTAATGTTGAATGAAACTACCATTGTTCAATAATCCCAAGTGAAGAAACATAACTTAGGTTTTACTTTGGCATATTCTGCATATGTATCAATTTACTGTAGAACTACTGACCAACAGTATTGACAAAACTGTGCTATGTTTCTTGTTTAGTGGTTCAAAGCAACTAAGACGACTGAGGTCTCTCATGAACAGAATATATGCCTAGGTGAGAACTGCAGTCAGATCAGTTCAATTGAGTCAATAGTGTTATCATTTACTGATATATCACATATGCGGAATATGTATCTTGTTCACTAATCCAAATAAAGTGCTATAATGTCCTTTTATTTCGCGCGGCGTGCAATTTAATTTCGCGTTTTTTGCGCTAGGACCGCGACCGCCAATTTAAGTTCACTTAAAATTTTGTTCACCACAAGGATTTGCGCTAAGTGTCAGTAAGTTACCCACATATATAAACATTACACAAACTTGTATGTGCATAGATATAGTTTTTTTAATATTGCCACACTCGAACAGATGCGATGAGCCGTTTTAAAATATTAGAATGAAAACCAGAAATATAGTGAAATATATCACTGGAACAACACATGTAGCAAAGGGACAGCAGAAGAATAATTAATTAAATGACAACCTGTGGGATTGATAGGGTTAATGAGGTGCGCGTCAAGTGGATTTGCTTCAATGTTTGATGCACCCCCCCCCCCCCCGCTGATAATTACTGCAGGGCCGTATCCTGTAACCCCCCTTGATCTATGATGTATTGACTTTGTGACACTAAGTGGGTAATAAAAATAAAACATTGGGACATCATGAAGGTTTATGGTAAATTAAATAAATTTTCATTTGTATTTAGCCTATATCTGATGCGCCCACCGCAAGGGTTTTTTAGTTGCAAAAGTAAGAATTTAGGCCTATACTTAGGAAAATAAAATGCAAATACTTTTCATATGGAGAGTAAAAAATAAAGCTTCTAGGATTCCAAACCATAGATAAATTAAATCGAAATCAAATAGATGTGAATTAAGACATCAATTATTGGGGGTATATTATATAGGCCTACCGGTAGCCTTCTGGCTTTAATTTATTTTTCACATGTTCACTAAAAGCTTTGTATTGTTTCCGCAATTTAAGTTTTGTAGTGGACGGGGATTCCCATTGATGCTCGAAAAAATCCTGGATAGGCTTACCAACAGATAAAATGTATAATAATTAAATAACGTTTACCAACACACGAGACAAAAAATTAACGGGGAATCATGTTGCCTACTACAAGGAAATCGCATCTAAAGGTAGTCGGAAATACAAAAAATTCGGGGGGGGGGACATTAGCTGATCAAGAGATGGGGCCGTGGTGGTCAATTGACAGCTCAATTAAAGGACTGTGTCTCCAGAAATTAATTTCAAGTGAAAGTTCGGGTGGGGGGCATTGGCGGATCAGGAAATGGGGCGATGGTGGTCAATTAACAGTTCAATTATGTCTCCAGAAATTAATTTCAAGTGCGCCAGAAACAACCAAAAACAAAAAATTCTTAGGGGGGCTTATAGCGTCATGTCTGCTTACGACGTTGCATCATAGTCATTACTGGCCAGGAACAGTGATGACAAGCTTAATGTAAAGGTGACAATTTAATGTTTCCAAAGAAAAAAAGAAAAAAAAGTTCAAAAAACCGCGAAATGATCAGAAATGTTTTTTTTGCGAAAATTCACACCCGCGAAATTAAAGTATATTACATTTATTATGAGTAAGGTCTCACCTGGGTGTATTCTGTCTATGTGAGACTTCACACACATTAGCTGCTTAATGCTGAATTAGACATTGTTGAGTCATCCAAAGTGGGGGAATATAATTGAAGTTTTCACCTTGGCATATTCTGCCTTTGTGAGACATCAGGTGTATTTATTTTACTGTAAAACTACTGACCACAATTAGTTTTTTTTATTTCAACAGTATTCACAAAACTGTATTATGTCTTTGTTTAGTAGTTAAAAGCAACTGATATGGCTGAGGTCTCACATAGGCATAATATGCCTATGTGAGACCTCAGCCGTTACCCATATTAGTTGAAGGTAAGCTCCTAAATAAGCTTAGTGCTTCGTGACACATAGGAAGAATAATGAAATGAAAATGGAAGTTTATGCCACTTTTGGGCACATATAGGCTAAACTGGGCCAATAGCACCTCCCGAGGATGGTGAGATGAGTGAGATGGCACCAGAACCATTATAAAATGAGTCATATTGACTATTATGACAAGTCTCACGTTGTCATAGCCTACTTTGTCCATCCTATGCAATTGAGACATCAGACAGTTATAGGAGTTATGTTCCGTTGAACCACTATTTGTTTGGCTGTCAGAGTTAACTAACACTGTTGTTCAGTAGCTTTGTTTCAACTATAATATTAGTGAAGTTAGACATAGGCAGTATACCAATAATTTTGAAAATCATCCATGCTTCTAAAGGGAATTATTATCCGTTATACACGGGCAGCTGGTTGTTTATTAGTTTCACCAATAACTAATATGCTAATATTGAAAAAATGCATTTTAATGGTAACATTTTCAACATGATACGATAATTTGCATATCCATATGTGAACTCAGTATAGTTAGTGAATTATATTGTTTTCACAAGGGGATCAGGTTAAAATAATGATGCACCGTTTTTATAGTGTTAAATCACTCACACAGGTTACAATATAGCACATTACAAAAACGTACACGTTTACAATCGTATTACATGTGTATTGGTGGCGATTTGGATCAGAGTGGTTAAGAATCCTTTGTCAGAGAGGGAATATAAATTATAGGTGGTAGGTTTTGTATTCAAACTAGTAAACTAAACATTGTTAACTTTGTCTTAAATATGAACAGTGTTTCAGATGGGATCTGGTATCTCGTTCAATAAGGCGACTCTCCTGTATATGTTAAAAAAATCGTTTAGTTCCTCTTGTGAACAAGTGTGTTTGATAGTAAGTATAGCATAGGTTTATATATGATTTATTTAAATAATATGACCGAGGTCTCACCTTGGCACAATATAGGAAGGTGAGACCTCAGTTAAATACAAAATTATGTCTTTGAATCACTTAACAATAGTAATTCAGGTGAACAGTAGGTTTACATATATGATTGATTCAACTATAATATGACAGAGGTCTAACATTGGGAGAATATAGCAAGGTGAGACCTCAGTCATATAAGTCGTTGGATTACTTAACAATAGTAATTCAGGTAAACATAAGATATGATTGATTCAACTATAATATGACCGAGGTCTCATATTGGCAGAATTTACCAAGGTGAGACCTCAGTTATGTCTTTGGATAACGCAATTTAGGTCGTCTTGTGAACACGTCTGTTTGATTTGCCAGCCTAGTAGAATACCCAGTGTTACGCAAATAGCTAGACACAAAACCATATATGTTACATTTTACTAGAGCATCCATGATAGTAAAGACATCATAGGTTGTAGGCCTAGATAGTCGGCATCAGTAAGTACTGTATCATTAGTATTTTGTAGTTTTTGAAGATGAAGTCGCGGTATGTGACGTGTGCTTAATCTATGAAGGTAAACATAGTTGCTTACAAAAGAACATTTGTAGCCTGTAAAAGAGTTACGATATTTTGGAAATATTGCTATCTTTTGGACGTATGGGTGCCAGTTTAATTTTTTATTCATATAAATACTTAGATATTCAAACCTTTCTACCACTTTATTTCCACATTATCAGTATCCTTAGTGGATTACAGTCTCTGGGAAGTACCTTACAACTTTTAATTACATTTAGATGCATTATTTGAATTTGTGCGATATTTTACCTTTACATATAATAGCTGTGTCGTTAGCATATAAAACAACCTTGATCCTTGGACATGTTCAACTCAGGTAGTTAACAACATATAGTATAAGCAGTAGCGGTCCCAGGACACGACACAGTTTATATGTCGTTCATCAGACTCTTCAATTTCGAAAGTTCTACGAATAGTAATAGATTCTAAGGTACATGACAAACACGGTATAGCTGAACAATATTGATAATACTGTCTCGCATTGGCAGAATATGTCTCTTTTTGGAAGTTAAGAGCATCTAACATGACTGAGGTCTCATATAGTCAGAATATGCTTATGTGAGACCTCAGTCGTGTTGGTAGGATTATATATGTCAACATAAGTGTTATAATAGTCATAGCAGGTCACTGTTCCACTGAGTCGACGTAATTGACTGAGATTTCACTTTAGATAAATGTGTCATATTTTCACTGATCCAAATCAATGATTAAGAGGGAGGTCTCTTCTTCGCAAATTCTGTCTGTGTGAGGCTTACCATAGCTACGTTTAGAAATAAGAATACATTTTCTGCTTTTAAATATAATGTTACAATATAGGCTATATGGCTAATAATCAAACCCTTATTCAATTCTAGTTAGGGCTGCAAAAATGATATCGCTGTAGGCCTACATGTCTTAACGTTTTCTCCTATTTCTGTAGTTTTAGTGCAGGGACATTTTTGTTTTCTTTTCTTTACACTTTGCTATAAATCGTCGCCTCGGAGCTAAATGATCCTATCTGCCACTCTAACGAGTGTCAGATAGGATCCTTTAGCTCCGAGGCGACGAAATGTACATGTATATTTGTGAACCTATCCAATTAACTCAAATGCATATATCATCGGCTTAAGATCTAAAATGTCTAATGTAGGCTACCTTTTATTTTAGTTATTGTACATTATTATGATCCATATATTATGTACATGCATGTCATAAAACAAGGCACATATGCAAAATAGCTAATGGCCAATAACGTTTTTACCGTGTATAAATATGTTTGATTATAAATAAATAAATAAATAAATAAATAAATAAATAAATAAATGAATGAATGAATGAATGAATGAATGAATGAATGAATGAATGAATGAATGAATGAATGAATGAATGAATGAATGAATGAATGAATGAATGAATGAATAAATAAATAAAAGTGAAGCAGCTGTGCAATATTCATAAAACTATCTTGTTTAGTAACGTTAGTTAAAGGCCACTACCGTAATCTGGTAATAATGCACGTGAAACCTCATTCATATTAGTCGAATTAAGTCAACATTGGTGGTATAATTGACTCTAAGTCAGAACAGAACAGAACAGAACAGAACAGAACAGAACAGAACAGAACAGAACAGAACAGAACAGAACAGAACAGAACAGAACAGAACAGAACAGAACAGAACAGAACAGAACAGAACAGAACAGAACAGAACAGAACAGAACAGAACAGAACAGAACAGAACAGAACAGAACAGAACAGAACAGAACAGAACAGAACAGAACAGAACAGAACAGAACAGAACAGAACAGAACAGAACAGAACAGAACAGAACAGAACAGAACAGAACAGAACAGAACAGAACAGAACAGAACAGAACAGAACAGAACAGAACAGAACAGAACAGAACAGAACAGAACAGAACAGAACAGAACAGAACAGAACAGAACAGAACAGAACAGAACAGAACAGAACAGAACAGAACAGAACAGAACAGAACAGAACAGAACAGAACAGAACAGAACAGAACAGAACAGAACAGAACAGAACAGAACAGAACAGAACAGAACAGAACAGAACAGAACAGAACAGAACAGAACAGAACAGAACAGAACAGAACAGAACAGAACAGAACAGAACAGAACAGAACAGAACAGAACAGAACAGAACAGAACAGAACAGAACAGAACAGAACAGAACAGAACAGAACAGAACAGAACAGAACAGAACAGAACAGAACAGAACAGAACAGAACAGAACAGAACAGAACAGAACAGAACAGAACAGAACAGAACAGAACAGAACAGAACAGAACAGAACAGAACAGAACAGAACAGAACAGAACAGAACAGAACAGAACAGAACAGAACAGAACAGAACAGAACAGAACAGAACAGAACAGAACAGAACAGAACAGAACAGAACAGAACAGTATTTATTTGCCAAATAAAAAAAAACAGAACAAATTAATAGACCTAGGCACATAGCAAATTGTATAGGCCGGGAGACCCTTTAAGGCTTTCAAAGTCACTATCATGGTGGCCACCCTCAAATTTATAAGATACTTTTAATAATTGGCAAAAGCAAGTGCAGGCAGTGTATATTTGTGTCGGTATGCTATGTTTCCCTCAGCACCAGACATCGATCCGGCGCCGTACCAATTCTGGGTCAGTATTATATCAACATGACCAAGTAAAGAGACGGAATCGGCCAGACACCCCGCGCTGACATGGCAAACACAATTTTGTCAAATAAGTAGGCCCTATGAACCAAAACAAGACCAACAAATACGATAGGGCCGACATCTAGCCAAAGTCGCTCTAAATCAAGCTGTACCCATTTGGTCAGTATAATTTTTACGATAAAACGCGATGCATTAACCCAATGTTGGTCCAATGTTGGGCCAGCATCGAAGCGGTGGTCCAACATTGGGTTGGTGTATAGTGTTTTCTAGGTATAATCAGCAAAACATAACAAAACAAACACGAAATAAAATGAATGGGGTTTTAAGCCACCTTTGTGAATATAGGCTAAACTGGGCTGGGAGAACCTCATGAGTATAGTGAGATGAATGAGATGCCACGAAACTGCCCTCCAGACACAGGACTCGAAATCCGAGCCATGCCGGTCTGAGGCCGAGCATGCTACCTCTCGGTCACGGAGGCTCCCCACAATATTAAATCATTACGAATGAGAACATTTTGTTTCATGAAACTTGAAGGCCAGAATGGGTTTCAAACCCGCGATCTCCGACTTTCCAAGCAGAGAGCTTAAACCACTGCACCGGGGCCCCCGCCCTAAACAAACACGAAGCTGATATGAACCCCATATTAAGAATGATTGGCAAGTATCGTAAGATCCTACGCTGACAATGTTATTTCACGAGATGTTTAAGCACACCTATAGGCCTATCCCCCAAATGACGACATAATTATCACACTTCCTCTAAATTTCTGGTAGGGCGCCTATAAAGGCTTCAAATTATTTTAATAGCAATCATTTCTACATCATTCGCCTAGCCGACAAAATGCCTAAACTTAAGCACACGACATTAAACAAATGGCTCATCGTCCACGACGTTGGCCCAGCATTAAATCAGTACCGGTTTATTTGCATAATAACAGTCAACTCAAAATTAATGTTATTTTATGTTCATTTGAACTACCATTGTTGTGTAATTCAAGACAATACAATTAAGGTCTCATCTTATTGGTATAGTCAGGGCCCGTATTCTCGTACAAGTTACGATATATCGTAGGCTTTTGATTGGTCGAGATGGCCATCTCGATCAATCAGAAGCCTACGATATATCGTAACTTGTACGAGAATATGGGCCCAGGAGGTGAGACCTCAGTCTTATTAGATGTCTTCAATTATATCTATATAAATCTAATGTTCATTTGAAGTAGGCCTACCATTGCTGTGTAATTCAAGACATATAAATAAGGTCTCACCTTGGTATATCCTGCTGTGGTGAGACCTCAGTCATATTAGATGTTCTCAATTATATTTCATGTTCATTTGAATTACCGTTGCTGTGTAATTCAAGACAAATATAATAAAGGTCTCACCTTGGTATATTCTGCTGAGGTGAGACGTCAGTCATATTAGATGTCCTCAATTATATCTATATAAATCTAATGTTTATTTGAATTACCGTTCTTGTGTAATTCAAGACAAATATAATTAAGGTCTCACCTTGGTATATTCTGCTGAGGTGAGACTTCCGTCATATTAGATGTCCTCAATTATATCTATATAAATCTAATGTTCATTTGAAGTACCATTGTTGTGTAATTCAAGACAAATATAATCAAGGTCTCACCTTGGTATATTCTGCAGAGGTGAGACCTCAGTCATATTAGATGTCCTCAATTATATCTATATAAATCTAATGTTCATTTGAAGTACCATTGTTGTGTAATTCAAGACAAATATAATTAAGGTCTCACCTTGGTATATTCTGCCCAGGTGAGACCTCAGTCATATTATATGTTTGTAATTATCAGTGATTATATTTCATGTTTATTTGAATCACCATTGTTGTGTAATTCAAGACATATATAATTAAGGTCTCACCTTGGTATATTCTGCCGAGGTGAGACCTCAGTCATATTAGATGTCCTCAATTATATTTCATGTCCACTTGAATCACCGTTGCTGTGTAATTCAAGACAAGTATAATTAAGGTCTCACCTTGGTATATTCTGCTGAGGTGAGACCTCAGTCATATTAGATGTTCTCAATTATATTTCATGTCCATTTGAATCACCGTTGCTGTGTAATTCAAGACAAATATAATTAAGGTCCCACCTTGGTATATTCTGCTGAGGTGAGACCTCAGTCATATTAGATGTTCTCAATTATATTTCATGTCCATTTGAATTACCGTTGCTGTGTAATTCAGAACAAATATAATTAAGGTCTCACCTTGGTATATTCTGCTAAGGTGAGACCTCATGCAGTCATATTAGATGTCCTGAATTATATCTATATAAATCTAATGTTCATTTGAAGTACCATTGTTGTGTAATTCAAGACATATATAAATAAGGTCTCACCTTGGTATATTCTGCTGAGATGAGACCTCAGTCATATTAGATGTTCTCAATTATATTTCATGTCCACTTGAATCACCGTTGCTGTGTAATTCAAGACAAGTATAATTAAGGTCTCACCTTGGTATATTCTGCTGAGGTGAGACCTCAGTCATATTAGATGTCCTGAATTATATCTATATAAATCTAATGTTCATTTGAAGTACCATTGTTGTGTAATTCAAGACATATATAAATACGGTCTCACCTTGGTATATTCTGCTTTGGTGAGACCTCAGTCATATTAGATGTTCTCAATTATATTTAATGTTCATTTGTAGTACCATTGTTGTATAATTCAAGACAAATATAATTAAGGTCTCACCTTGGTATATTCTGCCGAGGTGAGACCTCAGTCATATTAGATGTCCTCAATTATATCCATATAAATCTAATGTTTATTTGAATTACCGTTCTTGTGTAATTCAAGACATATATAATTAAGGTCTCACCTTGGTATATTCTGCTGAGGTGAGACCTCAGTCATATAAGATGTTCTCAATTATATTTCATGTTCATTTGAATCACCATTTTTGTGTAATTTAAGGCAAATATAATTAGGGTCTCACCCTGGTATATTCTGCTGAGGTGAGACCTCAGTCATATTCTATGTTCTCAATTATATTTCATGTTCATTTGAATTACCGTTGCTGTGTAATTCAAGACAAATATAATTAAGGTCTCACCTTGGTATATTCTGCTGAGGTGAGATCTCAGTCATATTCTATGTTCTCAATTATATTCCATGTTCATTTGAATTACCGTTGCTGTGTAATTCAAGACAAATATAATTAAGGGCTCACCTTGGTATATTCTGCTGAGCTGAGACCTCAGTCATATTATATGTTTGCAATTATCAGTGATTATATTTCATGTTCATTTGAATCACCATTGTTGTGTAATTCAAGACAAATATAATTACGGTCTCACCTTGGTATATTCTGCTGAGGTGAGACCTTATGCAGTCATATTAGATGTCCTGAATTATATTTATATAAATCTAATGTTCATTTGAAGTACCATTTTTGTGTAATTTAAGACATATGTAATTAAGGTCTCACCTTGGTATATTCTGCTGAGGTGAGACCTCGGTCATATAAGATGTTCTCAATTATATTTAATGTTTATTTGAATTACCATTGTTGTGTAATTCAAGACATATATAATTAAGGTCTCACCTTGGTATATTCTGCCGAGGTGAGACCTCAGTCATATTAGATGTCCTCAATTATATCCATATAAATCTGATGTTTATTTGAATTACCGTTCTTGTGTAATTCAAGACATATATAATTAAGGTCTCACCTTGGTATATTCTGCTGAGGTGAGACCTCTGTCATATAAGATGTTGTCAATTATAATTCATGTTCATTTGAATTACCGTTGCTGTGTAATTCAAGACAAATATAATTAGGGTCTCACCTTGGTATATTCTGCTGAGGTGAGACCTCAGTCATATTAGATGTCCTCAATTATATCTATATAAATCGAATGTTCATTTTCAGTACCATTTTTGTGTAATTTAAGACATATGTAATTAAGGTCTCACCTTAGTATATTCTGCTGAGGTGAGACCTCAGTCATATAAGATGTTCTCAATTATATTTAATGTTCATTTGAATTACCATTGTTGTGTAATTCAAGACAAATATAATTAAGGTCTCACCTTGGTATATTCTGCTGAGGTGAGTCCTCAGTCATATTAGATGTTCTCAATTATATTTCATGTTCATTTGAATCACCATTTTTGTGTAATTTAAGACAAATATAATTAGGGTCTCACCCTGGTATATTCTGCTGAGGTGAGACCTCAGTCATATTCCATGTTCTCAATTATATTTCATGTTCATTTGAAGTACCGTTGTTATGTAATTAAAGACATATATAATTAAAGTCTCACCTTTGTATATTATGCTGACGTGAGACCTCAAGTCATATTAGATGTTCTCAATTTTATTTATATAACACTAAATAGGGATGAAAATGTTGTACAAATGTTGGTTTTCATATAGTAACACCTTTTAAAAAACATCCATTGCATAGGCCTATAATACATGTTATATTCTAGTAGCATTGAAACAAAATCATTTGGGGGCTTAAACTACCAATGTTCAGTAATCCATATTCGGCCTAGGTGAGACCTTATAGCTATAATAGTTGAATTTAAACAACTAACCAAGTGTGCATTAACTCAATATTAGTCATCTAAATAAATGTTGAGTTAAACTGTAGGCCTATAGTTGAGTGGTCAAAGGTCTGATTCTGGGATATTCTGCCTATGTGAGACCTCAGTCATTATATGTATACTACAAATGTTGACGTGAACTACCGGTACCTTTGTTCAGTAGGCCTAACCCAAAGCAATATTTTCAACTGAGATCTCATCTTGGCATATTCACCAGTTAATTCTATATATTGATAAGACTAATCAATAAAACTAAAATCAACTAATATGGCATATATTATTATTAGGCTGATGGGCGGGGGCCCTAGGGTAGTGGTTAGCACCGCTGCCTTTCACGCCCGAATTCGGGGTTCGGTTCCCGGTCTCGGCGGTTTGAAAGAAACAAAAATGTTTCTTCCCCATCCATGCGTGAAAGTCATTATTGTGGGGAGCCTCCGTGACCGAGAGGTAGCGTGCTCGGCCTCAGACCGCCAGGGCTCAAATTCAGGGCTGGCCAATTGTCGCTATGTCGCCCATCAGAGCGACAGGCAAAGGCAAAACGCACCAAGGGCTTATATTGCGCGACAAGAAATGACTCCAGAAATTGCCAACATTCATATAGGCAGGCTACATAATAAAATGGTATGAATGCAAAGTGATCCCAGTCCTCATAGTTTGCATACAGTTTTTGTTTGGTGCCCATATTAATTTGTGTAGAGCGCCAAATCAATGCAACTTTTGGCCAGCCCTGGAATTTCGAATGCTGTGTCTGGAAGACAGTGTCATCTCAATCATCTCACCATCCTCAGGAGGTTCTCCTGGCCCAGTTTAGCCTATATGTGCACAAAGGTGGCCTAAAGCCCGATTCATTTCATTTCATTATTAGGCTGATGTCAGTAGTCCCAAAGTAAAGTTCATTAGGGGGAGACATTACATGTGCTTGATAAGGGATTCAAACTGAGATACAATCCGTATATGATGTTTGTAGTAGATAAATGTATATATTTGGTTGTTTTTTTCAATTCAAATGGCTTCATGATGATGAGTTGAATTGAGAAAGTATTTCATGTATAATTTGCTGTTTACATTTGCCTGGCGTGCCCTGCTAATTTCATTCATACATGAAGCTCGGCCACGCCGCGTAGTGTGGCTCTGGGAACCACAGTATGTTTACATCCACTCGCACATGTCACACGACCTTGACCCAAGCATCACAAGAGAAAGAAGATGTACCACGGCTTCTCATTGGTGGGTCTCATATATGACAATGTACTGAGGTCTCACCTGCACTTTCTGCCTTACACTGTTACCTCCAGTGAGTGAGTGATTTATGCAGGTTGCTGTGTTGATATTTTTTAGGAAGATCTGTGCATAAATGGTTTAAAAATAACCATTATAATTATTTTGTGCATGTTTTGCTTTTTACCATTTTTCCTGCATAATTGAAATGACTTTCACCACTAGATTGCGTAGAATAGATCCAGTCGGTTTATATTTAAGTGAGTTCTTCTGTATTATCGCTCACTGGCTTTCAATCAAGTGAGCGATAATAGATTAAAGCTCTGTTCACATTGCACGTTAGCTCGTATTGAGTCGATAACACACTATTCTATTCATGAAAACGACACAGCAAATTTTCAAGTAATGTTATTTGTTGGATTTCGTATTCGTGTATATGTGAACACACCCACACAAAAATGACAAAATAACATAACTTATAAGAATATTTTTAAGTTAAAATGGATTTTAGCAGTCCCAGTACTGGCAGTAGTCTAACTGTTATATGTTATTTGTGTTTGTACATAGCCATATGTGAACTTACCTTTATTATTATATTGCAGAATAAGTAATTTTGTTCAATAAAAAAATCATTTATCGAATAGAACATAGATATTTTGTGTACATTCACAAATAACTGCATATATATATACAGGGTTGCACATTAATGCTCGCCCGAGGCGAGTTAGATTCTCTAAGGGCTACACGATCTGCCCTACCCGCTCGCCCGGCTGGCTACTACGTTATTCGACCATGACTTCAATAGTCAGGGCCCATTTTTCAAAAAGGGGCATTCTCAAAGTTTGTAAGGCATTTCTTAGTAGAATTTGTCATGCAGTTGTTTTCACACAATTCGGATATGCTGATTTCAAATCTGCCCCGAGCCAAGCTCTATTTTTAGTTTTTCCCTTTCAAAATTGAAAAACAAAATGGCCGCCAAAATAGCAGATAAAGTCTCAATTATTAGGATTATACATCATGTCTGGGTGCACAGCGGACACACAAACTTGACTTTTGTGTTCAAAATACCATTTTTGTTTTGAGGGATTTTATGTTCCAAGACCTGGTCAACTATCACGCAAAAAATCCAAGATGGCTGCCAATAATACAGAAAGTACCATAACATTTTTCTCAAAGTCATAGAAAGTTGTTTTTGGTGACTAAATATAGCTTTTTAATACCAATAAATCTAGTACAATACAGTAATAACCTCTAACTTTTATATTACATGTAGTTTCAGGGAAAAATTCAAGATGGCCGCCAATTATACAGCAAATACTATAACCATTTTTCTAAATGTCCTAGAAAGTTTTTTTTGGCGATTAAATAGTTTTCTAATACAAAAAAATTACACAGCATCAAAAAACTCAACTTGAACTCCCATGATAAATGTAGTTACGGGGAATGCAAAAAATATGATTATTTAAAAACAACACAATAACTATTACCCTGATGACATCGCAAGGCTCTGACACAGTGACCTCCATTTTTAAATGTAATAGTTCTAATACGAGCAAAAGTTTACGCCTGCTGAAAATGGCCTAGTTTTCAAAGGCACTCGAAATATTACTCTCAATTTCATGGCATCCGAGATTTTTGGTAGGCAGCGCGAGTGTCGTTTTTACACAGCTGGCTGTGGAAACAAAATGGTGGTCAGTGTGACTGGGCCTCGCGCAGCAAATGAGTTAGGGGGCCCAGTCATACCGGGTAAATAACTATGAGGAAATTGCACAAAAGTAGCATGTGTTACTTTCATCACTGTAGCTGCATATGCTTGCTGTGTATATCTCAGATTTGCATGAATGCCATCATCTTGCATAATGATAATGCTAGAATAATCACCCTCATCAATCTTTTGATCATATATTTGTGCAGCTTCGGAATTGATGTAGCGACTCCTTGATAGGACGCCATTGGCTTCTTTCTCGTGGTCCTAATTCACACTTAATCAAACTAAATGTGATAGTGAGCAGGAAGCTTTTACATGAGTAAAATGCAGTTGTACATCAATGAAGCTCCAACCACAATCTCATAGATCTTTATAATATTGTTATCTGGCCAGAGCTGTATTTATTGCTAAGGGCTGTTCCAGTAAAAATCCGGGCTCCCCCCATGAACGGCAATTGAAAAACTACCCCCACCCCTCCTGGAAATCTTGGTCCTTGGGCCACCACAGAGCCTGGATTTTCATAATTTTTTAGCACCACAGTCCCCGAAATTTTCTCATGGATGAACATAGTTTTCATCTACCACCCTCACGGATTTTTTGTGAACAGGGAGGAAATATAAAACTGATATTAATTCTCAGGTTTACAGCTTAGATATCATTTTAATACAGAAACAATGCGATTGTCAACACTGCATTTTGTAATTAGGCTATGTATTAGGCCTACAATACATGCCAGAAAAGACGCCCACATGCACCACGGATTCCAGTCTGCTGACTAGCCTACCACCACCCACCGCGGAAATAGTTATTGACAAAATACCACACACACCGGAAGAGTCTCAATTGAAACCCCCCACCCCTTTCGGAAAAAAACGATCGCTGTCCGTGGGAGGAGCCCGGATTTTTGCTGAAACAGCCCTAAACAGGCCTTAAATACAACGGAAACAATATCCACTTTTTGTGGCAGGGGTTATTGACGAAGAGGATACATTGAAATACTTCAATTGGCTTAAGTTCTAGTTCTGGGTGTTTATGAATTAATTTAAATGTCTTTCTTTTAGAATTAATGTGCTGGTGTTGTGGAAGCCATAGAAACGGTTGAGTGGTACGATAAATATCACCAGCTCTAGGTTTACACAGCTAGGCATTGCTATGATGAGAACGTTTTGAAAGCAGAATGAGCGAGTTTACATCAGTTCCTACGACTACCACATTGTCAGTATCTGACAGTTTGATTACCGTAATACATTTAACGTCCCATCATGTACCTCAGTATTTTTCACATCTAAATACCAGTGTTCATTGAATAGTTGAATGGCATTGTTCTTTACCAAAAGTGGTGAATTTGAACATTGAACTGAAACTGTATTGCCCTCCTCCCTGATTCTGTACTTTATCTGTTATATATTCATCTGAGATAACATCGCAGTGTGCATGGAAATGTGTTTGATGTAGGATACATGTGTCTTGCATAGATTATTAGATGATCAATGTTTATTACAAAAGAATATAATAGATAAGTAATAAATACTCTGTATGAATGATAATTATTCTACTATGTCTGGAGGAGACATATAGTTATTAGGGACCTAAATATCTTCACGTCCATCATATGATTTCATCACTTTATATATGGTAAGACTTATTGTCTTTAACATTGATACCTCTTCCTGCAAAATAGGGTGGTAGCTCCCATACCACTTCAAGACAAAACTGAACCTGTTGGGTTATTGTCTATTATGTGAGAGTGAGAGCTTATATCTATTTACAAGCATGCATGACCAGAACCTACATTCTACCATTTCACGACCACATCTAGAAAGTTTCTGTATTTTATGTTAATCTTCATAAAAACATCCTCATCGTGCTACGAAGGGTATTATTGCCCCAATTACCACATATTCTGCATGACATCTTGTTGCAATAGTGTACCCAATAATCTTTGGTGACTTGTTCATGACAGTCTGTAGCATTTAATTGCCAAAACTAGGTTAGTTACTAACATCTTCTGAAGATGGTGTATGCTCATACTATATTTATAAAATAAATTCATCGTCAGTATTTTCAACATTACCCTAGCGTGTCCTCAACCATCAATCGTATATGCCCAAAACATATAAAAGTCAACTTCTGCACCAAATTACAGATTTCTGATATCGTGTAACTGTATTTTATCATAGTTATTGATGGTGATATCATCTCATTCAAGTTAGGAGAGTATAAATATGTGTAGCCTATATTGTGGTTTTGTGTGTATCTCTGAACCGATGGTTGGGACTTTATTCGTTCAATTATGTCTGAAAACTGTGTTATCAGCGCAATACCAGGCTTTTGTACGGTGTCTATTCTGATCAAAAATATAAAAATTTAGATGATACTATTAGCATGATTATGTAAATTGTCAATCCGATTTAGAAACATAATTTTTATGTGATGTGTACGTTTTAATCAGCACAATATACCTAGTTACTAGAATCATAAACTGTTAAATTTAAACGACTTTTTGTCTCAATAGGAACGGAACATGTATGTGTGTCATTATAGCCATGGTTATGCAGACCACCTTGGTGGATTAACTTCATGTTTTGCTTAACCCTAGTTAAGTACAGGGCTTGGGCAGGAGGGTGCCACCCGTGGCCAACGCACATTTAAATTATTGATTTCTTCCTTACCGTACTGTAAAAACACGATGCAGGTGGATATCACATAGGCCACATACTAATAGGCCTAGAACGGATAAATGGTGAGCGACAGGTTATCTATATATAATATATATATGTATGTTATAATATTTTTTTTGTCAATAGCCTTAAACATTTTTACAACATGCCTGATATTGTGTTTGTTTCCCTCGGCTTCTAAATGTGAAATAATGACTTTATTAATGAATCATTATTATTACACTGGCCTACGATGTGTCGTTTTCCTGGCGCAACATTTGTTTTTTCCCCCATAACTTTGTGAAATATTGATATAGATGTTATCACGGCTCTGAATCGGATTCCCGGGTGTGAGAAACCTATATGTAGACACCAAAAACACATCTCTACGTTATTTGACAGCAAAGTTATAGTACATTACCTTGCAGTGGCGGCCATTTTGGATTTTGTCCTTTAGCGGCAAACGCACAAAGTGAAATTCAGGGGACTTGTATGTTGTTCAGGTGGGTTTTAATACACCAAAATTATGTTTTTATGTTCATTGTAAGCCAAGCCGTGATGTAAAGTTGAAACATTTTCACTAATTTTGGCGGCTATTTTGTTTTTGAATTTTGGGTAGGAAAAACACAAAATATAGCTTGGCATGGGGCAGATTTGGAATCAGCGTTCCCAAATTGTGTAAGAACAACCGCATGCCAAATTCTACTAAAAAATGCCTTACCAAGTCATAAATTTCGAAAATGGGCCCTGACTACAATGTTTTCTGACAATAAACAACGAATTTTATTATATTTACTCGAATCTCTGGACTGCAATGGTGTCATGGCCGCGAGTGTTGTGATTTAGTTAGATGTGCCGTGATTGGCCAAAGCAGTGACCCCCCAAAACAACGTGCGTTCTCATTGGTTTATATCCAGCGAGGTCACTTGATCATGTGTATGTGAAGCATGAATTAGGTTTATTGCCACCCTGTTCAGCAGGCTGGCTCTTCCCACATGTGAAATCCTTCCCCCCCTTGTTCATGTTTTGAATTGCAATGTTTTAGAATATTATTTGCTAAGTTTGCGGATTTAAATTATTCTAAAAATGTTAATATGTAGCCAAAATTCATGACGCAATGCTCGACGTGTGATAAGTATGTGATAAAACAATAATTTAAAGAAACCTTTTAAAAAATATGCACATGATAGCATGAATGGGGGATGTTTTAAGCCTCCACCAGCGGACTGGCCGATACGGTGGAGTGGACAGATTTACTACAATCTGTTTACATGACAGTAGGCCTACACGGACATGCATGCATTTGTATGTCATGTCCAAACGAAAACAAACGAATTTTTCGGTGTTTTTTATTGTGCTCGCACCAAAAAAACAAACTTATAGCGCATGTTCAGTGACTCAGCCAGTAGACCAGTCATTGTCATTGACTACAGCAAACAGACTACCCCACAATTGGCACAAACATGAGGCATTGGCCCGATGTTGGGCCGACATCGTAGACGACGAGCCAACATCGGGCCAATGAGTAATGTTTACTGGGTATATACATGATGTACAGTAGGCCTACACGAATACATGATCATACCCAAAGTCACATTAAAAATGCTCAGCCAGGACCACATATTTTCGGCGATTTTTCCGTCAATTCTAAACCGATTTCCTTGAAATTTTGCAAAGGCCATTTTTTATTTATATCGTAAAATTATATAACGGATTTCAAAAGTTAGACTATTTGACGTGTAGTAAATTGAAATTACGACGTCCCTCTATAACCCCATTAAACTAATTATAGAATTTTATTGCATGGCAAATGGTCTAACTTTTGAAATATTAAATATAATTTTGCGAATTTTTTACCGCTGTTAGGATTTGAATAGAAAATGGCATTTCCAAAATTTCAAGGAAATTGGTTCAAAATAGATGGAGAAATCGGCGAAAATCATGCGATCCTGGTTGATCATTTTCAATTTGACTTTGGATATAATGATTTATGTTATAAATAGGCCAATCTAAATCACCTTTTTTGTGCGTTTTTTTTTATATATTTAGGGTCTACTCCATCATTAAGTTCATATAATAATAGAGCTAAAAACTTTGCTTTATCGCGTATGGACAGTTTGATTGAAAAATGTCAGGGCTACTAAAATCTGGTAAGGGCTAGTAAATTTTGTAGGCTACTAGCCCTGTGGGCCAGTGCCTTTTTTGGCTTAATGTGCAACCCTGAATATATGTATCATATCATCGATCTATGTGACAGACATGGGGTCGAATACATAGAAATGTGATCGAATACGAATACATTCTAAAGTCATGAATACGAATACAAATACTCCATTTAAAAAATGTATTCGAATCGAATACATTACATTTCAAATGTATTCGAATACGAATACATTTAGGATATTTAAAACTGAAAAATGTCATTAGTTATATAAATATATATTTATGTACATATTCAGTATGTGTATAATATCACTGAAATAATATGATTTCTATTAAGTCTATAATTGTTATAAAGTATGTTAAATTAACACTCCCGTAATCATTTAAAATGTTCAGAATTACGTTCTATTATATGACAAATGCTTGTGTTTTGCTGTATACTAACTTGTTTCAGGAATTAGTACATAAAACCGCAGGTACAAGTTTGGGAATAAATAACAATGATGAAATATATAATTTGTAGAAATAGTGTGTTACAGTAGTCCCCGTCTGATACACTTTCATACTGCCAGAGAACCAAAGTCGCATCCAAAGGGTAGTCGTATCTGGGAGGGGTGATAAAAACTCCAGAAAAAACGTAAAATGAGCAGAATTTGCTGTTTAAGACAGTCACTCTTTAAACACCTCCATTCTCGTTGTGACACGATCAGCGCAGTTGACAGCATGTGTTAATTGCCTGTTCTAACGTTCGCACGTAATTTAGAAGTACTGGAAGTGGCTTGTGTTATTAAAAATTAAAAACAAATGTTATGGATGTACACTGTGTTCTCATTGAAATATTCAATGCAAGCAGGCGATGCAGGCGTCTTCTATGTTGACCAAGATTAAAGTTAAACAGACAATACCGACAAGACTAGCACAGATATTATCTTCACGTGTATACACTCTGAGGCACTGTAATGCACGTGGCTGTGAATATGGTCGGCGCGAGACGATGGTGCAGTGTTGTTCTAATGCTGGGCCACTGTCGTCAATGGCGGCATCGGTTTGGAATCTCGTGGCGGCGTACCCAGTTTAGGTCTATTCCCCATGATGATTGATAGACTGTTATACCCTGCCTCATTTTCCAAATCAATAACTTCGCGAGTTTAGGAGCTATCATTATCTAATTTATATTTTGAAAGTCGGATGTTTATCACAACTAGCAGACACAAGGACACCGTTGACGTCCCCTGCTAATTAGTGGTGTGATGCACCTTGTAAAGCCAAGGGTGCGCTGGATGTTAACTGCACCGCATGTAAATAAATATTTACCAGTGTTTACAATGAAATCCCATTTAAACATGGTTTTAAATTAATAACAGAAAAAGTATATAGGATAGAGTAAAAATAGTTATATCACTGGAAAGCAGCAACTATAATCTGAAATTCATCCCAAACGATGTGACTAGAATATTAAAGTCGTTATACATTTAGTCAGCTGCAAACTTTAAAAAGTCGTCTCTTGTCAGCGTAGGGTCGACAGACATCTGCAGACGTGACACAGTCTGTGAACAGCTAATTTCAAAAAGTCGTTTCTTTAGAAGGATATCGCTACCTGGATACGGTGATTTGAAGCTACCAGTACACATCTGCACAGTGTATTGACTAAGATTGTGTCAACGCTGGCTCACTTCATACGACGCTATACCAGCCTTAAGCCGTCAGTGGCTTAGCATACGTATCTACTGGGCTGTATTTCATGGTATGTACACACAATATCTTCAGACCGGCACCTCAAAGGGTCAGTCCTTGCCCTTACTCTGGTGGCTGGTTGCTCAAACGGCTGTTTCTTTATGGTTCAGCAGCCCTGCCCTGGTTCCTTGTCTCCTGGACTTCTTGCCAATGCTTGTACAATCACCTACCTCACCAGGTGAAAAGAGAGAGGCACTGTAAGGTTTATACCAGAACTAGTGCAAAATCTCGCGTCAGCCCTTGCGCTGCGCGCTCCTCTAGCTAGACCGGCAGCTCATGCAGGCTGACAATGCCGCTGCGCAGCTAATTTTAAAAAGTTGTATCTTTATAGGGAGGTCGCTAGGTAGTGCCATGATTTGAAGGTCGCATGGCGTGGGAGAGGGGATGTCGCATTTAAGGGGTGCTTAACAGTGTAAAGCACGTCGGGGCTCAGAAAAGGTCGCATAATAGGAGAAGTCGGATCTGAAGGGGGTCGCATCTGGAGGGACTACTGTATTATGCATTGGCAATATATTGGTGCAATATTGCATTACATGTAATGTCTGGAATGTAGATACAGCATTATTGGAGCCTGTTTACTAGTCGTGAAATACGATAACATCTCGGGCTCCATATAAATAAATATATATTGTTCAGCATTTAGATTTATGGTATTTCGTTGTACTGATTTATTACATGGAAAATATATTTTATATTGTTCTAGTTGAATAATGCATACGGCTTTTTTTTGTGCACAATAATTCTAGAAAATAAAATGTGGTTCCATATACATTTAATGAGAGGATTCCAGCACCGATAGTGTTAATAGCATAGTCATTGTTAAGTTGACAATCTGCACCAGTGGTGTCAAGGCAGACTCGGCAGGGCAGGGTGGGGGTAGGGGTGGCGGCCGTGGTTTGTAACTAATCAAATATTGAGATGCTGCCACAAAATAGAGAGTGAACATATTTTTCTAATGGCGGTGACAGGGGAGGGGCAATGTCGGTGATCGTCAGTAGTGTGGTCATTTTCTGACCAATCAAATTGAATGCATGTTGTCACCAACAACGAATGTCATCGTTTTTCCAGATATCGATGACAGGGGAGGGGCACTGTCCGTGACAGCAAGTACTGTATTTTTAATGTAGGCGTAAACACCCTAAGATTAAGGGAGTAGTTTGTTGTCCTGTCTCAGGTTTGTGAAATCAACCGTGACCAGTGATTTGTTTTGTTCAGCTTTTTTAGCGTTAATTCGCTCAGGCACCGTATAGACACAATGGTTTTATTAGTGTTAAGTCAAAACCCAACGAGTTAAGACACAGAAATATTTGGTCAATTGCTCTTTTTTACAACTTAGCTGCCAATGTTTTGCATGTGTAAGATCACAGCAAGGAGGAACAAATAAATTATTTGTGCCTGTTTAAAAATTCTTATAGTTACACTAATCCACTAATCGCTTTTTAAAAACCGTTGGCACTTAAACTGTCTAGTGGTATGAAGTTCGCGAGATTTCTCTGGAGTTATCAGTTATCAGTTAGACCTGTGCGACAGGCATGCTCACACCCACTCCAACTGCCCTGTGAAATTTAATTAATGTACTGTAATTATCCGTTATAGCACGAGTCGTTACTACACGAATCGGATATAACACAATGCAACTATGGATCCCAAAATTTTACACAATTTTTTTTACCATTTTTCTGGAAAAATTGTGTTATAAATATTTGAACATCCACTTAAGCATGAAAATTGTCCGCCAACGTCACATGTTAATCGTGCAGCAGCGGTAGGCCAACTCCTTCACGCATGACGCTCACGCAAAGTCGCCGGCAAGTGGTATTGCACAGCACATAACGGCACCCTTATGGAACAAGAGTATCTCATTTCGTATTTGAGCTTTAATTCAATTCAAACATGAATCGTGTATTAGATAATATAAAACGAATATGATGTGCACGATTTGATCTCAGAAAATGTACCAATCTTAAGTATACCCATAAAAATAATAATAGTAGACCTAAGTTACAATTATTTATTTTTATTTTATTAGTAACTGAGAAAAAAAGAAAAACAATTTGGATTTTTTTTATTAATCTCTGTGATATATGACATGTATTCAAAATGTATTCAAAAAGTATTCATGAATACAGGGCTTTTACAAAAGTATTTGAATACAATACGAATACTTGTATTCATAATTTTTTATGAATACAGAATACACATGAATACCCCAAAAAATGTAATCGAATACAGATGAATACGAATATTGAATACGAATACCCCATGGCTGCTATGTGCAGTGTTGTCACTGTGCACAGCCCAGGAGAGGGGGGGGGGGAGACTGAGAGGAGGTACCCCCTCTCGTCATATAGGCAGGGCTGGAAATAAGAGCGTTCCGTTTGTCCGGGACAACTACTAGTTACAAATCACAAGACGGACAACCCATATTGCTCTGAAGGTTGTCCGTCCGGACAACCACAGATTTTCATCCAACAGTGACAGTCACTGACTGTGAGCCGTAACTACATTACTACTAGATTATATGTACCTTATGCCCAACCAAATTCTGACCAGCATTTTTTTACTTTCAAACATAGTTAATAATTGTGGTCATGATCAAAATTATAGTTTAACTTCTGTTCTCACTTTTGGGCTGACAACTTAAAATTGTGACGAACAACCAAAATATTCATGTCCGCTGGACAACCAACTTTTTTTACCTTATTTCCTGCCCTGATAGGGGTACGGCAGTGTGCATGACTGGCACTCTCCCGCTCGCCAATGCGAGTAGGAAAAAAACCGGGAGAGTTTATATATTTCCAAATATCCTGTTTTTAACTTATTAGTCATAGTTTTTTGTCAAATGGGCGAGTGGAATAATCAGTTAATTATTCACACTGGTACGGTGGTACTCTCCAGGAAGTTTTAGATTTTAACACTGGAAATAGTGGCCTCTGGTGACTTCTTTTTATGATTTTCAGCATGACAGAATGATTGTCAAATTAATCATGAGTACGTTGGCAAAATCGGAAGAATTGCAAGAGTCAAATTTTTGGTCAGAAAATCAGGAGAACTCATGCTCAAAGCGGGAAATTTGCCACTACTGTATATGTATCATATCATCGACACCATCAGAAATTAGCAAACTGTGACTTTAAACTGTTAAACAGTAATACTGTATAGTTGATAGACCCAGGCTATGTGTGTATTCTGGTGTATCTTCTTCTAGAAGAAGAAGAGCACCGTCACCGGAATACACACAAAGCCATACTGTCACAGCTCACTAAGTTCTGTTTCTGTTGATGATGTTATTTATATTAGGATCGGTATCGCTATATCCCAGTTCGTAAAAGTAAGTTACGACTATAATTATACCATGCTTTTTAAAACTGGCCTTGTTTTTACTGGTACATGTATGCTATAATCCTTATTGAGACAACATCATTTTGAACTCAACTAGCTCTGCTGGCCAGTGGACAAATTTGGTGAAATTCCACCCCTGCATGTAGGGCCTAATCTGTTGCATGAAAATAATTTATATGATCAATATCGCTATATCCCTGCTCATAATAGTGGATTCAGACTAATTATACCATGCTTTTTGAAACTGGTCTTGTTTTTACTGGTATAATAATATTTATGCTGATGGGAAAATCAGAAAATTAAAATATAAACATAATATATTTTGATTCAGATGATCCTCTGATGCTGCAAAATGCTATGCCAAGCTCAATTGAGACGATTTATCAATCTTCCCCACGTATCAGTTGCATTCAGGGTTTGTATACTTTATTCTCTCCTCATATTAATAGCAGGAATATGTTTTATGCCTCCAGTGAAATTTTTTTGGCTTGTATATCTAATCCTGCTCATCCGTTAGACGTTTGTTATGGCGATAGCATGGCGAGTTATTGTTCAATCAACACCAATGTTGAAGGTCAACTGTTAAAATTCGCGGGACAAGGGTCCCCCCAGAAGGCAATAGTGCCCGAAGGTAGGTCAAGTCCCTATTCCATAATAATACTAAATATGCGTTTCATACCCAAAGCCTCATTAAGAGCAAGTTCTCAAATCACAGCAAGTTCATATATACTTGAGCGACATCTATGAGTTTATAATTCAAAGCTCTTGGCCGTTACCCCTACTTGGTCGCTTGCATGCAAACAAACTGACTGTCTTACTGCGGGGATGTTGAAACTGCTTGACCCAAGCTTGTATTGACGTGCAGGAGGACTTTCTCTCAAACAATGTACATTTATTCAATGTTGGTTCAATGCTGGGCCAGCGTCGCAGACGTTGGCCTAGCATTAAAACAGCATTGGATCAATGTCCCGTTTAAGTAGTATCTTGTAATCAGTTCAGTGGCTATATTAATGCCGTCAATCTGTACTCAATAGGCTACTGTTGGCCTACACTTGACCGTCCCAGGCATGCGCGTCTTGCAGTTGAATCATTCTTTAAAAGATCTTCCCCAAGTTTGTGACCTTGTCCATTTTTCAATGTTACCGAGGTCAAAAAAGGAATCGTTGTTGTCAACAGTCATCATGTTGCTCAGTCAGTTTTTTAGTCACATAAGTTTGCACCAGACAGTACTCAAGTCAAGTTCAAAGATGGGTAGCCTTGACAGTTTTTTCAAGGTCACAAAAGCTGATAGGGGAAAATTTTTGTCATCACCTGATCACGATATCTCAGTTCCTACAATTTGTATCACTTTTATTTCTCTACCAGTGATAGACCTTATAAAAATGTAGGTCAATACAAGGGGAGATGAGTACATGTACATAGTTTTTTCTTTTTATTAAACAACAGTTGCGATATACCTACTTGTTCAAATGTATGTACGAATAATAAAGAGGTATCTTTGTAAGAATGGCATATATTGTGGGCCTTAACCCATTCACCACTGAAGGCCGTTTTTTGTGTTGAATGCCATAGCTTTCAGCACATAAAAACGGGCTTCAGTGGTGAAAGGGTGTATGTTGAGCCCTGTCTATTATCATCTAATATTATTATTGAACAAAGTTTTACTAAGCTCACAAAGTAAGCCTATTGTCATTTAGCTGTGAAGAAATTGTTATTTACAGCATAATTGGGTATTTCAACATCCCTCCAAAGAACAATTTAATCATGTTGACGAGCCTGGCGAAAGGATTTTTGAACTGCCAAAACCGAAATTAACAGAAGTGGAGGAGTCCACAGCAGAGTGGATGCATGTGGAACGATTACTCCCCAATCCTGTTATTCCTGATCCGCCTCAGCATAATGTATACCCCACTCCATCTGGTTGGATACCTCCGAAAGGTAAGGACTATGATTAAATTAACTGGTTTACAATTGCAGACAGCAAGGTATAAATATAATGGTTTATGTTCCATGCGAAATATAGTTAATGTGTATGTAGACCCAGCTGTCATATATGTTACTTGTATTGTATCTGTGTTTTATGTAGATGATAGTTTAAACGTAGTACTGTTCGTAGGTTTTAATTATAATTGAATGTGTCAAAGTATTATCTGATGGATGAATATAGATATATGTGAATATAATGGGCAGGCAGTGCACCTAATGGATTATAAGGATTAGTACACCAAATCTGCAAGTGAACATAGGCTTGAGATCTCACTGTCTCGGATATGGGTTACCACATTTTGTTACCCCTGGAACTGACTATCACTAAGCCCATATACTACGTCCTTTAACCACCACAAGAACTGGTCTGATTCAGACATCAAAATTAGCTAAAAGAGTTTGGTGGAGCTACATTCATAAAATTTCTGTTCTCCTTAGAGCACTGATGTCGACTATTGTATTATATATTACCATTTGTTAAACCTGTCTCAAGAAGTGAATAACATTAAATCTGTGAAATTGATATAAAATATGACCTAATTCTACCAATCCAGTTATTTGAAGATGTGTATCGCGGTACTAGCGAGACACAACTTCCAAGTGATTGGAAATTTAAATTGTACAAATAATTGAACAAATAATGGTTACTATTAACTTTCAGTACCTTCAATACCATGCTTCTGTTTCAGCGTCAAGTGCTTCCCTACCATACGTTGTGAGAAGAACACGATTTCACAGTTTTCCTGTTTACCAAGAAATATCCTGTGGTGGCTCTAGAAAAATGACATTAATGCGTCAAGTTCAAGGTGATATCTGGGTAAGTTGGGTCATATTTGTATATTATCAAGATAACCTCGATATTGAAATAAGGCATCCGTGACTTTATAATGTATAAAGCTAGTTTTTTTGTTCAAGATATAGTTTCTTCTTATGTACTTTATTATTCCAGGCATGTGAGGCGGATTTAAGGAATCACCTAGAAAAGAAATATAAAAAGAAAATGTACATCCAAGTTGACGAAGTCTGCAATAAGATTCGTGTTCGTGGTTTATACTTAGAAGACGTGTCAGAATTTTTGAAAGAGAAAGGACTTTAACGTGCTATCAATGTTCTTTTTACAAATCATCATCTAATAAATGTATAAAAGTAAAAAAAGCTCTGATTTTCTGTATTGTTGACTAAACCATAACGTTACACAACAACTGAACTGTGATAAATTGGAAAAACTTTCATGAACTGTTATGAAAGACTGTGCGATTTATTTCACACACTACAACATTTTTTTGCGCATTAACTTTAAATTAAATAGGTAACACATTTAACATGTTTAAGGGAACACAATCTACTGCAGAAATTTACTATACCCTCAATTGATAATATTATTCACATTCACCTAATATTGTTTATTGATATTTTAAGATACATGAAATAATATTTTTTTTCATGAACTGTACTTTTCTGAATTTAAAAGCTGTCAATATTATGTTTCTAAAATGCACTAAACTGTGTCGCCATTATACAGTATTTCGGTAATCATGATAACATGTTTTATTATCATAAAATAAATAATATTTGGTGTTTAATTATATGGTTGGGTTATATTATAGGCTATAGTCCAGGAAAATTAATTAGGTTTTAAGGCGAGATAAATTCGCAGCAAGCTGATTTTTTTCTGGAACTACTCGGAATGCAATCCTGAAACGAATATAATAATAGTCCTCCAGAATCCCTGTTCATCGAAGTGCAAAATTCAAAATGGTGGCTAAAATGGTATTTTGCATGAACAAAACTTGTTAAATAGATGTACATGCATATTATTATGTGTATCATGTCAATGGAGGCACAACAGATACTCTTGGAAATACAATTTGCTATTGTCATTGTATCATGTAATCAGAGAGCAGCCAACTTTTTTTGTTTTAATTGGGTCATAATCATGATAATACGATACAATTTTATGACAAACTTAGTAATATTTTTATGAATATAAATTATATCAGTAAATCGGATTTTTGAGGTCGCTATTGTGCAGAGGGAGACTAAACCAGGACAAAATAAAAGTCTTCATAATATTAAGTAGTTAAATACAAATAGGATCGTACTGGCCCTCAATACAGAAATACAGTATATTCAAAGCGGCAGCTACCATTTAAGAGATATGAGCATGATACCAGGATGTCCACACACCAGTTCCAAACCTGAAATAAGGCGGAAATATGCTCAAAGAGTTCATGGTCAAATACATGATCCCAAAGTTGTATTCCCATTATCACTCCTCATCCTGTAGTTGTGTGTTTTAAGTAGTAGCATTAGTAATAATACAGCAATTATTGTGAAAATGGCAGACGAAGAGGACGTGTCAGTCCCCGCTCCAGAAATTTGCAGTTATATTAACAATGCAATCGCAATGATATTAAGAAAACTTGATATACAAAATACACAAGATACAGTGGATGAGATTCAAGCTGATATTTCACCAGAATTGGTGACAGATGCAAGAGAAATCATGTTTAAAGTTGCCCTTGAGCGATATACGAAGCAAGCTGGAAGTTCAAATCAGCCAACACACACTCCACAGCTGTGTCTACGTCAACGGAGAGGTGAGTCTGCTGAGACAAACAATGCTTAAGACCTAATTGACCTGTACCTGTATGTCACCAGCCATTCAGAAGCATTTCCACGCAGTATTCTATCAAGTAAAAGCAGCAAAGAAATACTCATAAATAATGAACAGACTGAATCCAATAAAAGCAACAAAGATATAGATAGTATTAATCATGATATTGGACAGATAGAACCACCCAGACCAAGCCAGTCTGTATCAGTAGACATTACAAAACAGCTAGCTGAATTATGTGATAGATGTGAACAGTTAAACAGACAAATTAAAGAAAATAAAATACTTTTTGATCAGCAAGTTGAAAAAATGAAATGGCAAAGTGAGATGGATATTGGCGCATTGAAACTAAATTTTGGTCAAATAATACACAGTTTAATCAGAGGTGAGAAAGGCAAAGTGTCAAATTTGTTGACCAGTCACAACATGATTTACTCAAATGATGTGACACCAAGGACTTTGGTACAGAACGTAATGAGGTCACCCAGGAGGGTAGGTGAGTCTGAGTCAGGTGGCACGCCAGCTCAGAAGTTGATTGCTGGGGCCATGATTCCCGTGAGTAACTCACACTCGCCACCAACAGAGGCGTCTACTCCAAACAAGAAACATGGCAACGCAGAGAACAACAATCAAGGTGGCTTCCCCCATGCTAATGAGGGAAGGGGTGTACAACATCCTATATTGGAGAGTACAGATAAAATAAACAATACAACCAGTCTGGAACACATTGACAGTACTGGTGCCAGCCCTGTCCTGAATGAATCAGCTGATCCCCATGTCAACAAATCGGACAACAAAGCAGATCACAATAACAAGGCAGAGAACACACCAGATCTTAGTGAAAACCAAAATGTGAGTAGCATCAGCATTATGAGCAACAGCAGTAAACTTACAAACAATAATAACAATGTCAGCAGTAGTAATAGCCATCACAGTAACAATACCAGCACCAGCAGCAGCTCGAGTAGGTCTAGTCCAGTGAGCATGAGCAGCAGTGATGGTAGCCAGTCTGAGCCGTCCTCACCTGACCAGGAGGACATCGTCACGCCAGCCGAGAACTACAGCGATGTCCTTAGACACGAGGGACCGTGGCTGGATGATCAAGCAACTAGAAAGAAGAAAAGGTACGCTGAGAGGAAAATGCTGCGTGAAAGAGATGAAATGTCACCCAGACAAAAGAGTCTTCACGAATATGCACTGAAAGGTCTATATGCTAACTCTCGGCAGTCACAACAACATTCACCTCGCGGACCCCATGGCCGTATCCTTAAGGGCCGACCGCGTGCAATAGGTGTGGAAATATATCTGAACAATATTCGATGTGAGGATAGTGAAACTGATGACAATATCATTACAGCTGTCAGATCGTACGCTAAGCAGAAATATAATATCAGAATAATGGCTGCACGCGTGATTCACAACAGAGTATGCCAAGACATAGTGGGATGTAAAATGACTGTACCTGAGGCCCAAGTAAACAAGGTGCTTGAACCTACCTTATGGCCAGAACATATGGAGTGTCGTAGATTGGAGAAGAACAAGGTTTCACGAAGACAAGCTGTCAGATGGCGCGATCATAACGATAACGAGAGGCAATATGAACAATATCATACAAGGGAAGCGACACACAATGACCAGCGTGATGACTCTCGTGAATATCGTGATTATGATGCAGACTATCACTCGTATCACCGTGATCACCATGACTGGAGGGATTCCAATGATGGTCATCAACGAGACTATAATGAACATAATAATTATAATAGATATGAAGACAATGATAACTATTATAGAACCCACTCGGGTCAAGACTATGCAAGAGAAGATGCTTGGTGAACAGTTTGCTATACGCTTATGTAAGTAGATTTTGTGTCAAAACCTTGAACTATAGACTGATATAATCAGAGATCAAAATCAAAGTATACAAATAATGGCTAACTTAATAACGTTTTACTTTCACTTTATTATAGTAACGCATATGTCAATTTTACCCCAAAATGGCTACTAAACCTAATGAACATATAAAAATCGCATCATGGAACAGCAGAGGTATGTGTGCAGCCATGCCGTACTTACAGACATTAATGTGTGAAAATGACATTGTGGTTATATGTGAGCATCAGTTGCATCAACAGGAAATGTACAAACTACATGAAGTGTGTCATACTAATAACTTCTCTGTTTTTAGTAAAAGTAACTCTGATTTAAATAAATTGTCAAGTTTTTACACACCAGGAAATGGCGGTGTGGCTATCGCCTGGCGGGAATCACTGAACTGTAGCATTAGTGTCATGAAATCTACAGGTACTGACAGAATGTGTGTTATAAAATATATTGGAGCAGATACTAATATCAATATAATTGGAGTGTATATGCCACATGGAAGCTGTAAAGTGGCAGATTTTAGTGATAATCTCGCTGCTTTAGAGGCAATCATTGAAAGTAATGGAAATGAACAATTTGTGATAATCGGTGATTGGAATTGCCATGTTGGTAAAAATAAGTTTTCATCAAGCAGAACATGGGGCAATTCGACGGTCAGCGGTGAAAAACTAACAAAATTTTGTAATGGATATGATTTAAATTTAATAGATCTCCATGAAATATGTAAGGGACCAAACTACACATATCAAAATACGTTGGGTCATCAGTCATATATTGATCATTGTGTCATATCTAACAGTCTTGTGTCAGCTGTAGTTAGCTGTGATGTTTTAGAAGAAAATGTGAAAAACACATCTGACCACTTGCCCATTCAAATTGAGATATCATGTAGCTCAAAAATAAATAATAACAACACGAACACGACTAAGGCATCAAAAGTAAAATGGCGTTCTTTTACACAGGACCAAATAACAAACCTATACACAAATCCAATGGAGGTTAAAGTTCAACAATATATACGTAGCAACGCTGTATTCTTACACAATGTAGAACAATGTTCAACTGAAGACATAGATACTTGTTGTGTAATTAAGTTAATTAATGATATAAACGATAAATTACCCAGGTACTCGTGTAAAACAGGGACTAGACCATACTGGTCTAAAGAACTTAATGATCATGCAAAATATAAAAAAGAGCGTGGCGGGAATGGGTTTCAGCTGGAAAACCGCGTGATTTAAATCAAATAACATGGTTAAATTATAAAGAGAGTAAGCGTGTACTATGTAAAGCACAGAGACATGCTCAGTTTATATACGAGTGCAAATATATAGAAAAAATAGAAAAAAGTGAAAATATAGACAGTAAACTATTTTGGCATTTGATTAATAAACGAATAAAACTTAGAAGTATACGTTGTAACCCACTAAAAAAAGACAATGGCGAATACGTGTCTGATCCCACAGAGATTGTAAAATGTTGGAAAAATCACTTTAATGATATTTACACACCTAGTATTGCTAGTAATGATGTCGACTTTTCTGAAGTAGTTAACAGCACAGTAAAACAAGCTTGTGCGCCTTGTAGTCAAGTCCTTGACGCAAGTGTACTCATTTCTGCCAAAGACGTTATTCATATTTGTAGTAAACTGAAGTGTAATACAGCTTATGGGTATGATAAAATATATGTTGAAAATTTAAAATATGGTGGGCCCTCATTAATATACCTCATCAGTCGTCTTTTTACAATTATGCATTATCACACTTATCGCCCAAAACAACTTAAAAGGGAGTAATCGTCCCTATCCCAAAAAGTGGAAAGGATCCGAGTGAACCTACAAATAATAGAGGTATTACATTAATGAGTGTGATAAGCAAAGTCTATGATTCCATATAATTTAAACGCACGAGAAATGGTTCAAACGAGTGCTATGTGAGACACAGGGTGTCGCGCAGAATAATTGTTCAAGTCTCAACACTGCGATAATGTTACAAGAAGCCGGTCATGCCAACACCTGTGTGTATGTTGCATTGTTAGATGTAAAGAAAGCTTTTGACTCTGTGTGGATCAATGGGATGCTGTATAAACTAAAGCAGATAAAAGACTTTCGAGAATTATAAGTGACTGTTACAATGGCTTCCAATGCACTGTTAGAGTCTGTGGTTTATTCCCAAACAAGGTATTCACCAAGGAGATATTTTTTCTATGTTTTTATATTGTGTTTATAACAATGACTTGCTAGAAGAACTCAGAGATATCCCGTGTGCAGTTAAAATAGGGAATCTTAAGATCAGTGGTGTAGGTTTTGCTGACGATATATCTGTAATGTCTACGTCATTATCTACATTACAACACTTAACTGACGTGTGTGTAAACCATAGCAGAAAGTGGAGATATGAATTTGGCCCGAGTAAGATACAGCTCATTATATACGGCAGGCAAGGTGGTCAATTAGTAATTAATAATCATGTAATATATAATGTAGAAGGTGCTAATCATCTCGGGGTCCCTCTGTGCAGTACAAAACACGCTGAAAAAATTGCAACAGATGCAAGAATTCAAATTCATAAGAAAATATCATATATGATCCAAGGTATCTGCGCCCGTAATGACGGAATAAACCCTATGAGTGCATCAAAGGTGTATCTGTCTTTAGCAATGCCGCGGTTATTGTACGGGTGTCAAGTATGGCCTATAAGTGATCATAATGTTGAGTTGATAGAGCGGGCACACCAGGATGCGGCTCGTAGACTGCAGGGGTTGGCGCAGCAATGCGCTGGTCCAGCAGCTACAGCCCTAATGGGATGGCTCAGTGTACAAGCTACTATAGATATGTATAGACTGATTTACCTATGGACATTATTACGAATTCCTAATTTATTTAAAAAAAAATCTGTCTAACCTTCTAATAGAAACATTCCATATGCCTTATTCAAAGCGTAAAAAACAGGGACCTTGTCTACGATTGTTAAAACGTGTCACAAATATAATATACAGGACAAAGTTCCAAGTTTGGTAGTTTTAAACCCAAACCATATTAGTCGTGAGCAATGGAAAAAAAATAGTAAAGAATGTAATATGGTCACAATACAGAAAAAACTAGTATATGCAGTGTATGCTATTTTAAAGTTTGTCAATGTTTGTAAAAAGTGTAAATAATGTTGCAATGAGTTGGATGTGGCGTCTGTGTAGAGACCGGCCTCAGTCAATTAGAAAGTGTAAATGTACTGCTAGATTCGTTGTTAGCTCCGTGAACTATTATATTATGTATACTAAATCCAGTAAGTTGTGTCAGCTCTGTTCAATGTACAGTCGACTATGTCATGAGCACGTATTGTTTGAATGTCCAGCACTTGTCAATGAGCGTGTCAAGCGCTGGACACGTGTCATCGAATCTATGCCTGCAGCTTTGATATCGTCAATCGAATGTATGAATACAAGTGAAAAGTTAGTTTTTATTCTGAGTGGATTGAACTGTGAATATGTGAGTGAATGGGAGATAGGCCTATATATATGAGGAGATTGTAAATTTTATTTTTTATATGAACCATGAATTCAGGCAATTAGCAGTGACTATATATAATAACATGTGAACGTGTGTTTTTCTCATCATATCAAAATAATTATTTATTAGGAGATCTAGTATTATTCTCAATAGTATGTATTAAATTTCACTGTAAATATGACTTGTATTGTATAATATCTGATGTTAATTTTTAAATTTCTCATTCTGAGTGTGTTGAATGTTAAACTTTTGTACCTGTACCTTTGCATGCATGTTCTTCAAAGTGGAGGTTAATAAATACATACATAGTAGTAGGTATATGCCCAATATTTAAATACAATTCATATGTGAACTTGAACACAACTTATCAATGTTTATAATTGTCATTACAAAATTATCATTCTGCAGGTTTGATTATCAAAGAATAACAACCAGACGTGTTTCATGGCAATAACATTTTTATTAACTGCAAGCACATGCTACAAGCAATTATCCCAAAACAGTTCAATTTTTATAAAATATATAATTATAAAAATACATCATAAGCTAAAATATATTAACAGTGTGCATATGTCGTGAAATTGCAAATCCGGTTTTTGCAGTATGTACATAATCATGATTCTTTTTACAATAATTCTTGGTCTCGCCGCGTATTGGCATTGTCATGGCCTGACACTAGGTTAACTCTATCCTGCGTGTGATCACTTTACATCTGGTTATATTCACGCTCATAATATATTTGAAGGGATAACATACAACACGTTTGTTTTAACATTGGATACTGTGATTTTCTGAAATCTGTTTTGAAATTTATTCACAAGGAAAACATTTAAAGGAGTATAAGGATTGTTAACGGGAGGGTGCGATTTTATCTGCGACACTGGCCCAACATTTATCCAACACAGGATAGCATCACGTGTTTGGTGGGTGTTATTGGTATTTCGTTACAACTTATCTTATGTATAATTTGTATTTATTGAAGGTGATCTTGTCTTAACTTTCGAAGCTATAATTTTTATCTCGTTTTTATTGGGTATAATATCAATATTTACCACTCGAATTATTTAGGTTGTTGTTGTCATAGTTACTGAAACGATTCCATTAATAACTCGCTGAAGCGAGCAACATTTTTAAACACAAAATAGGTCCGTACCCATAGTTAAAGGTACACGTGCTTTAGCAATCAACATTTTAACAATCAGGTGCCCCAGGTGGCTCTAGGTGATCATTCATTATGCCAGAATTGGATCAACGTCTCTGGAATGACTGCACCTTGCGAATATTTATGAATTTTATTTCTTTTTTTATGCAATACACTTTCTAATTAGTAACACATTATTTCATCATAATATAATCTCGTGGCAGTCTTTCTGTTAGGTTTGCGCATTATTATCACAAGCTACGACATGTTGATTTGAAATCTATGTATAAATAAAGTATTAAGTAATTGTTAAGTAAACTCCACCCTCATTTTAAGGATACTATCACTATAATATATTATCAACCAGTTATTTATTATGTCAGGTTTGTGTTAATTCTTTACCATTATTCTAATGATTCCTCTCTATCTAACCATGTATCAATCAATAGGAGGTATGTAAAGTGGATTATATCGATTGTAAGATTATAGACCTATCACTGATCTTATTAAAGATATGAGGAATTAGCCTACGTGTTGAAGTATACCTGTTACTGTCTTCATATCCACCGAGTGATGGGTGGGGATTGGCTGAAATTGCCACGTGGTCCACAAACACGGTCTATGATTGGTCGCAGATAACGTTCGACACATGGACCGAGGAATGTATACAATATAGATCTAATGCCATAGATTAACTATTATATGGTTAATCTATGATAATACGATGTCATTATTCCAGACAGAAATGGAATCAATCATCATCCACAATGGTTATGTGAAATTATTTGTCTTGGTAGACCCTATGTCAGAACGAATGGTTCAATAATTAACATTAGCACTATCATTCATAAATGTGGACTACTACACGTTGTCAACTGTAACATACATTATTATAATTAACTTAGTTAATTACCGACAACTAGTAAAAAACCTGGAAATATATTCTCGAATATCAGTCGAATTCCTCCCCATTCCACAATATATCTTGAATATAATTATCCAAATCGGTTGCCTCCCAAATTAATAGAAATATTGTCATTTGTCTGTCGTTACCAAATTTATGAGGATATACTATTGATTGGAGATTATGCTTAAATTTCGCAACCACGAAATTTCAGTAGCTTATTGCACAATATTGAACATATTTATTTAATGCTGGATTAGACTATGTTGACGACCGGATCGTTTTAATCCCTAAATGCAGTACCTGTGTAATTACAAGCCTAGCTCACCCCCGATTAAATATTGTACATGAGGGAGCAACTAGACACGCGTAATAACTGCTATACCTACAAAAAGACACGTATACTTAATGTAGAGCGGTGTTCAACATGGAGTAAACGTGTTTGTTGGATAGGCTTATCTGGAAGCAATACTCAAGCACTGATAATCAATTCTGCCAGAGTGTATTCTGCAGTGCCATGACAAACAGCAGTAACTGCTTACTTGAAAAGTAAGCAGTTACTGCTGTTTGTCTTAGTATGGTAGTATTCTTAACAAACCATTGTATATGACAGTCCTCCATCTGTTCACTGATTGGGCAGCTTTTATAAACGAAATATGCGCGTGGAATGATTTACATGAATTCTTCCTTTTTCAAAATTCTATGGTAATGTGGAGTGTGTTCACATTGCATACATACAGCTCGCTCATAAGCCATCTTTGAGTAAAACAGAGGGAAATACAGAATGGTGGTCCCCCATCAACAACGAGGGTTCAAGAGGTGATGACACCATCACCAACAGCTCCCACCATCCATCCAATGTTGGTAGGCCTACAGATGAAGAACAAATGTCCACGTTCTTTATCCTCAACTACACTCAATTTGAAATGGGCAGTGCCCAAGAAGCCCACGGCCTAATCAGTTCAAAAAAGTAGGACTTGGCAGGCAACACTCATAATATGGTTTGTGAACCTTGGAATCATCAACTCATACACATTGTAAACATCCGCAAACATTTGGGTTTGGCGAAGTGACATGGAACTATCTTCAGTAGGCCTACTCCTGTTCAGCAGCCTTCATCATGCGGTTGAACAGGTCATGAACCATGGACTCACATCAGCAGCAGTCTTTACCTTAAGCAGCACCAACACATGGTTAAATAGCTACGAGACATGGAATCACCAGCCGTGATCACAATGCAAAGCCTCTAATAAGGATGAACAGGCGGTCCCAGCAAATAGAAATAGTTGACCCAATGTTGTGTTAATGTTGGTCCACCGTCTGCGACGCTGGCCCAACATTAACCCAACATTGGCTTAACGTATCGTGTTAACCGGCGAGGAAACACTCCTCCATCAGCAGTCTTCAGCCTCGGCGGCCTCCACGTATAATTCAGCTCGGCACCTCATCTCACCATGACAGTTCACTGCTTTACATTCATATTGTGCGTCATCGTCTTCCCCACAGTTTTTTATCACAAGCGTTGAGCGACCCTCAGAGTCAGAAGTCATCAGGTACTTGGAGCCCTGCTGCATTTCAAAACCGTCCTTCAGCCAGGAAACTTTGGCCTCTGGTTTTGCAGAAACCACCACGTCAAACCTGGCACTGTCACCTTCAAACACCTCAAAGTCCTTTATCTTTCTGACGAACGCGGGGCTCTGCTCCTCGATCGTCGCACTTTCTTGGTGGATAATCTTGGTTTCGACAGACACCACTTTCTCTACGTTCTGGTTCACGTCAATGTTCACATCGCCATTCTTTATCCGTGAATGGTTTGCCTGGTGTTCATGATAATGTTGTTGTTTTTGCTGTTGTTCTGTGTCACTATCAACACTGCTCATGGAACTGGTGTTACTGGAAAATTGTGATAATTTGGTATTGCCCAACATCATCTTCTGCATCGAAGCCATTCGACCAAGGGCACGGATTGCGTTACCGGTTTTCTATAAAAGAAGATATAAACAATGACAAAATTGTAAAAAAAGACGTTGTTAGTAACAACCACATAGCAATATATCGTCACCTTGGTATTAAAGGGCCGTATATGCCACTTTTTAAAGTGACAGATACGACACTTTAATGCCAAATTGGATTTATTGACTTGATTTAAAAGGTCTTCCTTTAGAAAATGTAATATTTATGATTTCAACTATTATGGAAAATTAAGCCGGTGGGACATCTGAAAGTAGGTGTCAATAATTCGTGTTGTAATGTTTTATTTTTAAAATTTCAGCAGATAACCAAATCATCTGTTCAGTCTTATGACGTGCATATTTTTATTTTATTCAAAGAAGTGTGATCTCATTATTATGATTAGTCTTTTTTCTCAAATCGTTTAGACAATTACAGAGCAAGAACCGTTGACATCCGTAGTCATTGTTGTGTACATAACCACAACACAGCAGAAACGAGACGTTGGCCTGATGCTGTTTTAATGTTGGGACAGCGTCTTAGACGCTTGCCCGACATAAATCCAGCATCAGATCAACTTATTGTGTTTAGAGAAAGCCACCAGACCGATGATCACCCCATGTAGTTTTAATGTTAGTCCACTGTCTGCGACGCCGGCCCAAAATTAAAACAACATTGGGCGACCGTTTGAGGTTTGCTGGGCACGCCTGTGTCTGTCTCTCACCTGCCACTTTCTTCTGGCTAGGAAATGCTTGTGTTTCTCTGTACTCAGGCGTTTGGCGCGCATATACTTGACGTCCTGGGACAACCACTCATGGTCCAGAGACTGCTGGACTGTCAACCGCTTCCTAAAACATTCAATTCAATTAACCCTCACCTTGCTAAGTTAATTTATTTAAATTTTCAACCACTTGAGGTTGTTTCTCGCGACCGTGATCCACAACCTCAAGTGGTTGAAATTCCTCATATTTGTCTAATTTGAGACCAAACATTTACAAATCTTGATGTTTAAACAGCCATTTCCTTCCCAAATAACAGTGATTTAATCGGCTAATAAAACGGTTCAAAAAACGTTTATTGTTGTGATCAGAGCACAATCTTGTAAACATAAACACATGGCGAAAGCAATCAAGAGTAATTGTTAATTTTAATTATGCAGTTACTATTGTTTGCTTACACCAGGGCATAATAGCACATATCATATTTACAGGCACCATGTTACACGATATCAAAAAAATAACTTCTAGTCATAAATTGCTCTCGTCATTCTAATCTCAAAAGAAGCAAATAATAACGAATTATTCAGAATTTGTCATTGTATTCATGAGCTTTTTTATCAGAATATCATTACCTCTTGCTTTTAACTAAAAGATTCTTAATGAATGTTTTCGCAGCGTCCGATATATCGTCAAAACATTCGTCCTCAAAATCCCATTGTGCGCAAGTCACATTGGAAAGCGTCTCGTTCTCAGAATCTCCTTGGAACGGCGATAGTCCTGACATGCTGCAAGCGAGAATTCACATATTATTCATCATATAGGCTCTAGGTAGGCGTATTCTTCGCCCCTTGGATCTGAAAAGGTATATCAACTACTTTGCGAAGTGGCAGATACACCCTTTCATCCATGTGATATATTTGGATAATTAACAAGAATGGCAAGCTTTTGACGTCAATTTGAAAAATGATTATTATTTTTTACCGACGTGAAGGTGTGGTTCGCGGTAGCAAGAGAAAACTTCCACCGCGCCCACAACTTCAAGTGAGTAAAAATGACCTTGTTATGTACAATTTACTTCATAACATACGGCAATCTAGCAAATGCAATGCTCAATTCTCTTTCAAATTTTCTTGTTTAAAGGACAAATAAAAAGACTAAAACGACAATAGACGTGAATAACACTTCCACCCTTTCAGTGCGGGGATCGACTTTAGTTTGAAGAATAAAAATATTTATAATGGTCGTGGACCCATAACATCCGACTTTTGGATATGAAGGGGTGTATCTGCACTTCACAAAGTGGCGGATAACCCTTTCATATCCACAGGGACGACGTAGGTATTCAAATAAAGCGGAAAGAGCTAACTGAGACATTTATGATGATTTCAAATTGAAAAAGAACCTATGGTCTGCCTGGTTTATACCAACATATTTCAGCAGTTTAACCCTTAAAACGCTGAGAATTTTTGCAAAAGCCATGGAGATCAAAGAGTCTTTTTCAATTTGAAATCAGCATAAATGTCTTAGTTAGTTCTTTCTCATTCATTTGAATACCTATGTTATGGCTACGGCCATTATAAATATTTTACTTTTACAGTGCGGAGATAGACTTTAGTCGTCAGAATCTGACGTCTATAGACGTCAGATTCTGACGACTAAAGTCTATCCCCGCGCTGTAAGAGTTACGTGTTAAAGGATGGCTTACGGATCAAAACATATGGCAATCTAGCGAATTTAATGCTCGTTTTTTCATTCAAATATCTCATTCAAGGGATAACTTACAGAATGTAGCAGACCACACCCAGACTCCACATGTCAGTGGGGAATCCTATCTCATCATAGTTGATCACCTCGGGGGCCACAAACTCTGGTGTGCCGAACAACACCTTGGTCGTCTGTGTAGGGTCAAACTGGCGGGCGAGACCGAAATCTATGATTTTGATCTCGTTGCTGTTAGGCGTGATACAGAGGATGTTCTCTGGTTTGAGATCCAGGTGTAGTATGTTTTGTTTGTGCACGTATCGTAGGCCGTCGCAGATCTGTCGCATGAAGTGGACGCACTCACGTTCTGTGAGGATGTAGTCGTCGTCTATGATCCTCTCGAACAGCTCACCTCCAGTCACACTGAAAAGAAATGGCCATAGAATATTATTATCCACAGTGTGAACCTGTCACACACACCACCTCGCGATATGCATACGACACCGTTGGAAAACTAGATGGACAGGGTCCCATCCCACAAAGCATCTTAAAATTGGGATCATCTTAACTTTCTCTTATTTGCATTAGAAAAGTTAAGATCATCTTAACTTTTATAATGCAAATAAGAGAAAGTTAAGATGATGTTAATTTTAAAATTCTTTGTGGAATGGGCCCTGATCTCAACTCAAATCACCACATCAAGCCCCTGACTTTTGGCGAGGGTTTACTATGGTGACGAGTGCTGAGATCAGCCCATCTCGCCTTCCCAACGATGTCGTATTCATTTTTCGTACGAATATCCATCCAAAATGTCAAAAACAAATTCATAAGCTCTGTGGCAGTGCGAGAACAAATAATTCTGCTGGGACTGAAATTGTACAAGGGTCTTAAATTAACTTATTCTCAAGTCACAGGCACTTTACTAATATTATTATCAACCAACTGATCAATGTCGGCCATAATAGCTTATAAATGACTATTTAGGTCAGATCTGGAGCATGAATATTCTCTCTTCTGTGCATGTTAGACGAGAGATAAATGCAGACGTAGGCCTACACACCATACTACTTCTAAATAACACCTCCAGGGACGTGTTTGCTATTCATAATAATATTGCTGATATCATAGTTATGATCTTCACAAAATGAATTATATAATTTTCCACTGATTCAGTTGGACTCTTACAGGGCTAATTTAACTGTTCAGTAGTATAGGGTTAAATTTGTTTTGTGGTTGGGGGAAATACATGAGCAAATGTTGTCCTTTGCAGAAGAGAATGTTAAGGAGAAATACAAATTAGATTTGATAGATTGACATATGTATTCATGGTAACAGTGTTGAAACTGTTTTTATTCAAATCTTGTAGATGCAACAAATTTTCTCCGACTTGAAATTGGGTGAATATTTAAATTCTATATCTTAGCCTTTTAAAGGTTTAAAGAACTGTTTCAGTTGTGTAGGGGTTAATTTATTTAGAGGTTAGTGAAAATGTAACCGACAACCCAGCAAGCATAAGACCCATTGTTGTTTTAATGTTGGTTCACCGTCTATGACGTTGGACAACCTTAACCAGCTAAGCGCGAATAGTCGTTTTTAATTTGTTTTTTTTATTAGTCACTAAAATCACTGATATTTGGAATAAAATTGGTCATTAGGAATCCAGATTTACAAATGTTTGGTCTCAAATTAAACATATATGAATAATCACCCACTTGAAGTTGTGGGTTACGGTAGCGTGACACAACTTCAAGTGGGTGGAAATTAAAATTGTATTTAGTATTTTTATTTAGCGTTTTAATGGTTAAAGCAACAATAGGTCCACGTCTGGGGTTTGCGGGAGTGCTCTTACTGTTCCATGACGAGGATCATCTCTCTTGGCGACTCGAACGCGTCCCAGAGGAGGAGTAGCTTGGAGTGATGCAGGCAGTTCATCACGTCTACCTCTTGGCGCACCATAGCCCTCTGGCTGGGCCGTGTCTTGATGAATTTGGCAGCGAAACCCTTGTTGGTGCACTTCTCAACGCACGTAAATACACTGCCAAATTTACCCCTGTAAACAAAATATAAAAGTGTGACTATTTTACTGCGCTATCTTGATTGTCTTTATATTAGAATGTAATAATAACTTTGCATTTGCTGCAGCATAAATCCGCCGTCGCCTATTTTTTAATCCTTCAACCCTTTTAGCTCTCACGATGCAACAAAGCATCATCTTACATCCCTGAAAACAAACTTAATTTTCCTACAACTAGGGGTTTTAGAACGAAAATTTCCATGAAACTGGTTCACCAATACGTGGTAATTGTCTTTAATTTTTAAACCACATCAAATCATTTTCATCCACTACAAGTCGACTTGTAGTGGATGAAGATGATTATGGTAAATTCAGGCTCGAAAGGGTTAACCGCCAAATTATTCAATCTGAATTTTCACCCACTTGAAGTTGTGTCTTGCTGACGCGATACACAACTTCAAGTGAGTGAAAATTATTCAGATTTGACAAATGGAGGTCAACTGTTTTCAAATATTGCTGATTGATGTCACATTTTATCTTTAACATGTTTTAAAGATGGTAGGGCCTACTTAATGTGCTAATAAAAAATGAAAACCCGAATATATGCGCACCGGCGGTTAAAGGGCTAAATGATCATACCTGCCACTTTACAACGTAGGTACGTAATTACGACCTTGTCAAGGTGAGCATACAGATTAAAACCCTTTAAGCCCTCACGATGCATCAAAGCATCATATTACATCCCTGAAAACAGATCTAATTCTTCTACAACCAAGGGTTTTGGAATGAAAATTTCTATGAAACTGTTTTTCCAATATATGTGACAATTTTCACCCACATCAAATCATCTTCATCCACTACAAGTCGAGAATTGCGACAGCAATTCGCGGCTTGTAGTGGATGAAGATGACAATGGTAAATTCAGGCTTTGAAGGGTTAAGAAATGCACAAATGTAATGCAGATCTACGTTTAGAAAAGCAAGATTACACTTCATTTGGTTAATTTTATAGATAGTCCATTTCTTCGCAAAAAAAATGGAATGTTATTTAGTCAAATGTACCACTTGCATACCACATACATACACGGAGCAAAGAAGATTTCCACATACGTACTTTGTGGAAGCTTTATTCATTCGTGGTACGAATGTTGTACCTTTCTTTACTATACAGCACAACAGAACCTATTAACTGATAGCGTAGGCTAGTTCATGTCCCAAATGCACGAAGAATCTCTCGTACTCACTTGCCAATTTCAACGCCTAAAGTATAATATTCTGTGAATTTTCTCCCAGCAACAACGTCAACACTGCGTGGCTCGAACGTGTATTCGTCTGCAACGGTGAAGTGTGAAATAAACTGTCTGTCTACTGCAGGTCTATGCTCGCATGATATCATTGTCGTTGAAAAAATGTGGTTTTAAATTGTGTTGCTGATAGATAAATTCTAAATAAGTTTGTACATACGTGAAAAGCTTATTCACTGAATGACAGGGAGTTGCGTTTCATTTAACATGTGCCTATCCAATCTTTCGCGCTTATGACCGCTAACATAATCCAAATTATAAGATATTTCCCTACACTATATTTTTTTCTCAAAGATACAACAACAAGCGATGTTACAAGCGGATGCTGTCTTGGTGCACAATTTGTAGAATTGGAAGTGTGTTCGTTTGCGTAAACAGGCATATGATAAGAGTCATTCAGCCCATCGCTATAGCCTTTTTCTTTACTTTTGCAGTTGGCATTACTGACGCAACTGCTGGCTTCAATTTGATAATTCTTAAAAAATTGTTTCTTATAAAGGCAGTTCGAGTATGCTCTATATACTTGAAGGGTGAAAAACGCCAAAACAGTATTGTTAGGATAAAATAATTGACAAATGAGCAAAATTCCGAATGGCAATTACAGGTAACTCTCACTCGCGCATTTTAAAAATATAGTTTAAATAATGAGGAGGTTGTTTTAACTTTTTCCCAAATTGTATGAATTATACCATTATGCTTAAGCGCGTTTTGTGTTAAAAAGCATTGTCGACTGAGACTAGATGGCACAGGATAATATACACATTATACCAATTCACAAAATGGCGAGAAGTATTGTATTACCAGGTATAATCATAAAATATAGGCTCCTTATGACAACAAATTACAAATAATTATGTTAATCTCAGCGTAGAAATTAATATGCAAAAACAATGATAAAATCCTAATATTATGCGTCAAAATAAATTGAAAAATGTTAAAACATAATTATCAAAACGTGTAAATAAACGGTTATAAATATGAATTATAATTTTGACTGTAGAGTTAAAGCATAAGGCACAGAATGTCCGAATAAGATAACGTAAGAGCTTATTAGGCATTGCATTATTCGATTTTCATATCAATATCTCTAATATGAAAATCTAAAATATATTATACACATTACAGACACTATATACAGTTAGATGCATAGCGGATCAGTTATATTACGGATAAATATACATAATGAATACAATTATGGAATATACATTATGTTTCTCTAGTAATGCACCTTTTAACTCAAAGACTTCTCAACTATTACATTGTGTGTACCTTGAAGTTGTGGATCGCGGTAGCGAGAAACAACTGCAAGCGACAGACAATCACCTGAATTTGTAAAATTTAAGACACAGCGAATATAATTACGTTTCAGAGATTTCGACACTAATTTATTGTTTGCACAAATTCAAATAAAAAGACTGGAAGTGTACTGGAGTCGACATTAGTGCTCAAAGGGTTAATGCAATGCATATGGTTAATTATTGATAAACGTCGTATTTACATGCAAAGTATATCATTAATTATCATAGTATGGTATGTACATATTAGCTACTATATACAATAATTATTATAAAAACTATTGTATATAATGAATATTTCATATGACGTAAATATTCCGGTTAGATTCTTACAGGCCTACATAATTGTATGATATTAAAACCTGGTCATTAGCATGCCGACGAAGCTGCAATAAATATATTGTATTTCCTATGTAGAATAGTTTAATTTGATGCACATCTGATGCTATAATACATTATTAAACATATAATATGGCATAGGCAGGTTATATTCAATACGAACCACCACAACCCTGTCATTCCGTGTAGCTGTGCAAGTCTTGACTAGGTTGGTTACCATACCATACCACCATTACAAACTTAACCATAGTATGTCAATTTCTGATATCGTCACTTGAACTTAAAGGGTATTGAAGCGCATACCACCCTTTAAGCCCAAAGTAAGATATCAATTATTATTTTAAATCACTCCCTTCTTACCACTCAGTTTGTACACCAAAATCACAACAAAAACAAGACATTGATCTGATGTTGGTTTAATGTTGGTACAGCGTACCAACATGAACCAGCATTGAATCAACGTCTTGTGTCCGCTGGGATAATACATTCCACAATACTATTACACCCCTATGTTATAGTGTATCATTACAGTGCAAGAGAGACAAACAGATTCACACACACAAAATACGGGGTAAATGACATGGGATACGAAATGATCCAGCAAAAACGAGATGCAGACACTACGTTGTTTTAATGTTGAAGCAGCGGCGCAGACAATAGATCAACAATAAACCAGTATAGGGAAACATCTCGTTTTTGCCGGGTGCATCTGTGTAAAATAATGATATGCAGCAAAACGACTCACTCAATTAGCGCGCATATTTGATAATTCATTTAATTACATAAAATCAACAATTTTATTCCAATAGAATACTCAATATTATCTCACAATTACAATTTCCATATAGATAATATTGTCAAAATTAGAGATATATTTTAGGTCTAGTATTCTCGAGGGAGGTAAAGAAGACACCTGTAGTTAAGATGCCTCGTTACTAGTACTAAAAAAATGCGCATGGGCAGCTAAATAACACAGGGTCGCAAAACGTACTGGTTGCTTGCAATATATGCGAGATATCTGGAATATTGTTAACTTAGTTAATTATCAACGAGATTGGAATATAATGCAAGCAATTATATACAGGGGATAAAATAAGGCATCTGCGCACTCTAAACCCATCACTGTTGTTTTTATTTAAACCATTTATAAACAGATCATATAACAGCATACTCATCACTGCTCATCGTATATGTAAGTTAAACATTTTGAACACCCATATTTTGAATTGAAAAAATAGTCAAGAGGAAATCGTACAATTCATGGAAATAAGGAAGTTCTGAACTTTAGTGTGATATATCTCACCTTTCGTCTTCAAAGGATGTAACTGCCACAAGTGGCAGTTACATCCTTTGAGCATGAAGGGTGATATCTCACTTGGGTACTTTATAAAATTGGATAATGTTAATCAAATATTCACTAATCTTGAGGTATGGATTGTGGTATGGGGGGGGGGGGGGTTATAGGTTGCAGTAGCGTGACATAACTTACGTTGGTGGAAATTAAGTTAGCCAACATGGCGAGTAACGTGTTGAACACTGTTAAATGGCAGTTTTTAAAGACTCCTAAAATAACGTCTGCTTGCATTGAGTCATTGCACTGTGAACTCTACAACGTAGTCGTATTAGAGTGTCCAGATACCTTATTTACCGTCGATAATAAAGTAATTCTGGTTAGAAAAATGTTCACAAAACGTGTACTGCTGTGTTGGAACGCAAGGGCGGTGATTTATGTGTAAAATGTGCTGGAGTTGAACGTAACGTGGTGGACTGAGTGGGTGGGTTTGAACCTGCAAACTGGCATGACAAAGTGTTAATGTTAGTCTAGGTTTAAACCTAATTAAATCAGGTAATTAGCATGCCGACGTGACTTGCTAATTAGGTGTTAACGTCATGCTCAGTTATGAGAACTTGATAAACTAGCAGATCAATATGCAGACATCTTATCGCGTGTAACCATGGCAACGGCCACGGAAGCGTACACCCAGCTAAACAGAAATGTTCACTCGATGCTTATTTAATGTTGGGCCAGCGTCGCAGACGGTGGCCCAACATTAAATCAACATTGGGTAAACGTCTCATGACGTCAGATGGATGTGACCAAAAAGCGTGTGCGCAATTTTGACAAAAGAAGAGGAATAAGGAGGTATATCCATGCTTAGAATACTAAAATCTTGTAAGTGCACACTTTAAATTGGTAGCTCCCAACTATGAAATTCACTGTGGTATTTGGACAATTTGGAGGAATAAGACTTCAAGAATAACGAATTAGTTAATGCTCCGGAGCCTTTGAACCCAGTGAAGTGGGCAATAAACAGTTCACTTTGAATCTTGGCAAAATAACGTAATACACAATTCCGTCAGAGAAGCTAATATATAAGCATAGAAATAATTTTACTGGAACTGAAAGGGCTTACGTAATTTACGTGAACGGGTAACACTACTTTAAGTTATTTTATAAGAGTTTTTTTTAATACTAAAAAACTACTTTGACAAGTTCAACCTTTTGAAGTAGTACTAGCTCACCCAAAAAAATGCATAGCAAATTTTGCTTAACCCTTTAAGCCCCCACGATGCATTTAACCATAATTTTACATCCCTGAAACTATACTTAATTTTCCGACAACTGAGGGTTTTCGAACGAAAATTTCCATGAAGCTGGTTTACCAATACGTGGCAATTTTCTTTTATTTTTAAACCACATTAAGTCATTTTCATCCACTACAAGTCGAGAATTGCGACAGCAATTCGCGGCTTGTAGTGGATGAAGATGACTATGGTAAATTCAGCATTGAAAGGGTTAAAGTTATGAGACCCACAACTATCAGACGGAAGAAAAAGTGAAATGTATATTTAAATCAATATATCAAAATTCAGAATAGAAATACATGCTAATGTTATCAATTCGAAGTATCCGTACACAATTTCAGCGTTTTAAACATTGATAACGCGCGCAGGTTCTCAAATTCCAAACATTACCTAAATCTACAGTCCCTTGCCATAATGCTTATATTGTGTGTACGTACTATTTACAACGACAATTTTCTCCAGCACGAATCATAAAATGATACATAAAAATGAAATAAACAGTAATAAAGTGCGTGCAAACCACAAAAATGTGTGAGCCCAAAAGATGTATAATATTCACTCTAGCTACTTTGACAGGATATCACTTCAGATAGAAAAGGCACTACATCCCTTCCCCCTAATATACATATAAATGTATAATCAAGTTCAGAAATTACATGCTACAGGAAATTATACGTTGGATTTTCTTACAGTAGATTTTTGCAGAAAACAATAGAGCAGAATAGGAAAAAGGTATCTCTTAGAGATTAAAGGGTCGTCTGTGTCACTTCGCAAAGTGACCCGAACCACCCTTTAGTTCCCAAGGCGATGAGAGTGATAGAGTCCGCGGTTTGATTTCGGTGCGACATATATTTACCTCTGGCAGCTCTAAATGCATCAGGAGACATTGGGCACGATAGCATGAATGGGGATTCGGGGGTAGAAGCGTCTGCAATTTGATTGGTTAAAAATGAAACAGATGATGATATAGACTTACGGCTGCTAGTCTTTGGTGGGGATCCTGTGAGGTAGATTGGTAGAGAGAGGCAGACGCATGCATTATCATTTGTTAACAACACATCCACTCCATAATCATTATCCCAGCAAACAACAGATGTTCACCAATGTTGTTTTAATGTTGGGCAACGCTGGCCCAACATTAAAACAACATTGGGTTGACATCTGTGCTTGTTGGGACGGTACATGGTTTAACTATTACGTAGTATCAGCTACAATGAGGCGTTGGCGTAATTCAACACTTGAATATGTGGCCGACATTTTTAGCAAACCGTTCAGATATAATAGGATTTTTTAAATGATGAAATAATAATTTTCAACACCAATGAGCCTCATTGGCCAGCAATTGCAAAACATTGGTTCGATGTCCCATATTTGTCCGTGTTCAGACCAAGAGTGAAGCTGAAATGACATTGGAAATGAGAATTTTCGGCTAAACATCACACCGAGTTTCAAACGTTGAGGCAACGCCTCGTGGTAGCTGACAAGGAAATATTTTGTGATCTATCGTCATCTGGGGACGATAGGGTCTTTATTATCACTCATTAGAGTGACAGAGAAGACCCTTTACGTCCCAAGATGAGGAGATCGCAGATCATCAGCACAAACTGACAAATCAACAGAATAGGAAGATGAAAAATGTGAACACTTTGCTGGGATATATTCTACGGGTGAACATAAGACAAATGTAAAAGCATGCTGCAGCAGCCATTACTGTGAACAAAGGGTATGTGTATAAAACAGGGCTCGTTTTTACCATTGTTTACCATGCTTTTGCATTGTTATGAAACATTTTAAATTATTTAAGCAGTAATATATATTATAATCTTTTATTGCATTCAAGCAGGTAGTTCCTTCGTCTTCGTCACCATAGAACTTGAAAGCTCTATACATGTATACCGTACCGCGGCAAATGATTTGATATTAAGATTATTATTCTCTCAGAAGATAACATGTACGTACTAAGTTGTAAAATTGAACTTGGTTAAGTAATTCGAAAATCACAAATCAGATCAATCTTATTGTATTATCGTTTCCGTAATAAAACTTAGGCCTATATACTGGTCATCAAGCGGTCTATATATCTTATCTTATAAACGTTAAGCAATAGAAAAAAAATAACGTAATAATGATAAATTTGGAAGTGAAAATAATTATTATGTAGAAGATTTTTATGGGCAATAATGCAATTGAGTTTCAGACAACAAAAGACAGAACAGCAACACACCGTGTGTATATTAACGATGAATAAAAGTGTTTACGGGAGACATTATACATAATTATCGCTGCTAGGAAGGTAGAACGTTTTGTTGTTATATTTTCTACGTGCATCCGCATGGGAAACAATGGTAGCACTATCTCGTCGCCTAATAATTGAAGGGTCGTATCTGTCACTTTTATCAAGTGGCGGATACGACCTTTTAATTTTCAGGTGACGACCTGAGCCCTGTTTACATTAAAATATTTCTAGACGAGGTATTGGTGTATTTGGTGAAATAGCACACAGTCAGTGTAACAACTCTAGAATGCAAAGGTGACATGCACTGCATAGAGAGGTGTACGTGTGTCTAGATCCTGAAGACAGAAGCAAAAACAAACACTATGTCGTCCTCTCGCAGCTAAAGGGTCATTCACGTCACAGTGACAGGTAAGACCCTTTAACTGCGAGGATACGATTTGGTCAATTGGGAAACATGTATAAGTTGCGAATCTGCAAAACCCCCGTTTTTTTGAGACATGAGCAATGAATGATCACTGCAATATCAGTTTATTTATGAGTTACCACATCATAATGCAATGATACCTCATTGAAAATTTCACTCTAGGATCAGTTTTTGTGTGGATTAAATAACCATGTCACTATGACAAATAAAATGAAATGAATCGGGCTTTAGGCCACCTTTGTGCACATATAGGCTAAACTGGGCCAGGAGAACCTCTTGAGGATGGTGAGATGATCGAGATGACACTGTCCTCCAGACACAGGATTCGAAATTCGAGCCCTGGCGGTCTGAGGCCGAGCACGCTACCTCTCGGTCACGGAGGCTCCCCACAATACTGACTTTCACACGTGGGTGAGGAAGAAACATTTTTTGTTTCTTTCAAACCGCCGAGACCGGGAACCGAACCCCGAACTCTGGCGTGAAAGGCAGCGGTGCTAACCACTACCCTAGGGCCCCCGCCCATGTAACTATGACAGTCAAAAAGTGGGGTTGCTTTTGTACAATAATTGTAACATAAATAACTTTGTAAAAACAGAAAAAGAACTGAAATAACAGTCTAATTTAGCTTCATGCTCCTGAAACAGAGGTTTTGCACACTCTATATCGCGCTTGTCAGGCAATTGCCTCGTTTAAAAAAAGAATAAATAAAATAAAAATAATTACCACAGAAACGCGCGTTACGTTGTTACTAAACACTAGTAACCCGACAAACACGAGACGTTGACCCAATGTTTGATCAATGCTGGCCCAGAGTCTACGACGCTGGCCCAGCATTGATCCAACATTGGGTTAATGTCATATTTGCTGGGTTAACACGAAGGAACATTGATTCGCGCGGTGACTTCATGCCTGCGTATGAAAGCGCCCTCACCGTAAGAAAAAGATATAATTACGGCACCGCAAAAACAATCCCATCAAACACAGAACGTTGCACCAATGCTGGCCTAACGTTGAGCCACCGTCGCAGACGGTGGACCAACATTAACCCAACATTGGGCCAACGTTTTGTGTTTACTGGGATATGACTAGATCACACAAACATTAGAAATCGACCCGATGTTAAATCAATGTTGGGGCACCGTCTGCGACGCTGGCCCAGCATTGATTCAACATTGGGTGGATGTCTAGTGTTTGCTGACTGCGGCACCTGGACTTACCGTCATTGCCTGCTCTCGTCTCCACGGTGTAGATAGGCTCGGAGACTTCCCCGGGATCACTGAATCCGTGCTTGTTGGCGGCACTGATCCTGAAGACGTACTCTGTGTCAGGAATCAGGTCAGTCACTTGGTAAGATGTGTTCTGGATGGGAATTCAAAAGCGAAGTCATCTATTAGTATTTGCACTACACTATTTCCCAAGCACAACTGGACATTGACAAGTAACGGTTGAACGGAGTAGATTTGAGGAAGGTGCTGCATTTTATATTTCAATACATTCTTTGTTATTTTTTTTATTTTTATATCATTTATTATTTTTTTGTTTTTTCAATCCGATGCAAAGTGCAGTAACTACCTATTGATCTTTGCCTGTAACCCTGTGATCGACTGCAGACGTCAGAATCTGACGTCCATAGACGTCAGATTCTGACGTCTAAAGTAGAATTAAACATTTATATTGGCTGTAAGAGCTAACTAAGACATTTATGACGTTTTCAGATTGAAAAACCCTTTTGGCAGTAACTACCTATTGCTCTTTGCCTGTAACCCGGTGATCGACTGCAGACGTCAGAATCTGACGTCCATAGACGTCAGATTCTGACGTCTAAAGTAGAATTAAACATTTATATTGGCTGTAAGAGCTAACTAAGACATTTATGACGATTTCAGATTAAAAACCCCTTTTGGTCTCTTGGTTTAGGCCTATATAAATATGATTCAGCGCTTTAAGGGTTTAACACATGTTAGGGTTACTACTTTACCTGGCAGTCTGAGCTGATCTCTGACCACTGGTACTCGGGGGCCTTGGCCATGTCTATACGGTAGGCGATCACCTGACTACCGCCATCAAACCCAGGACCGTACCACGATAGTGTGACAGACGTCCGGGTGATGGCGCTAGCGGCCGGCTGGCCGGCAGGAGGGTCTGGGCGATCTGAAAAAAAGAAAACATAATAAACAGTATTATAGATTTTTTTAGAAATAATAAGATAATAGATAATAAACATTATTAGGCCCCTACGTTTTAAGATTTGTTTTAGAAATAATAAATGCTTTAAATAATGATCGTCGAATAATTTGTGTTTCAACACTTTTATCATGAAAAATAATCTGTGCTATGTGATTTTTTTAAAAGTTATTTAATTACTTAAAATGGGTGGAAATTGATCATATTTGCTTAAGTAAGGTTCGCAGTGCATATAAATGCGACAGGTAAGCTTGAATGAAAACATTAACGGTTTGTCAGAATTCAGAGATTTCACAGGAGGCGCAGTTAGTCAATTACAGTTAGTTTTAATAAATGGCTTGAAGATTACGTTGTTGTGTCTCGACCCAGAACTTTAGGTGATTCACAATTATTCATATTAGTTTAATTTGAGCCAAAACATTTAGAAATCTTGATGTTTAAACACGCATCTGATCTCCTAATAAACATAATTTAAAACGGTTATGGGGTTAACCCTTTAACCGCCAAATTATTCAATTTGAATTTTCACCCACTTGAAGTTGTGTCTCGCTGACGCGATCCACAACTTCAAGTGAGTGAAAATTATTCAGATTTGACAAAATGGAGGTCAACTCTTTTCAAATCTTGTTGGTTGATGTCACATTTTATCTTTAACATATTTAAAATGTGGTACTTAATGTGATAATAAAAAACCCGAATATATGCGACACCGGCGGTTAAAGGGTTAAAAGAGCTATTATGTGCCTACCTTCCACGGTTACAGAGGAGCATGCGCTGTCAGATCCCAGCCTGTTTTTCAGGGTTAGTCGGTAGAGGCCGGTGTCGGCACCGTCAGCGTCTGTCACTGTCAGCACTGTCATGTTGTCAGCAGTCTCTATCTGTAGGTCATCATCTGAAATATCAATTATAACCTATCAGAGATTCACAACTTGATATTATCGAGTGTTGCAGACTTAGTGATGTAATAACAATAAAAATTACGGATAATAATTATGCGTGCCATTCACGCAGGACATGGCACTCACACAATAGCATTAAAGTTTATTTAATTAACTAGTGATTTATTATCTAAAATATTGGCCCTCGCACAAGAACAATTACATCTTATTTTAATTCACTATATTGTTTAGTTCATACCATTCAATCACGACCTAGTCAGTACCACATACTCTGAAATACAATCGAAGAAAATCATTTCCGACCTCATAGAGAAATTCAGTTGACTTAGCATAGTGCCCCACTTCGTCTAATAAAAAGGCGACGGAAACGTCCCTAACCGGCCCTAAAAAGCCAAATAATAAGATCCGAGAGCAACAGCCGTCTTGATATGTGGCAATACGTTAAGTCAGATCATGAAATATGGATGATATAGAAACAGGTGACTTATAATTGTTCCAGCTAAAAATGTAACGTAATAACATCCGTGTATCAGGAGCCGATATGTGGCATGCTTAAGCTTTAAAAACAGGTGTAGGTGTATTTTGCTAAGCATATTACTAACGGCGATCTGTAGATGACATAATGTATATAAATGTGTCGTTGTTTGAGAGTGAGTCAAATTCAGTGCTGTGTAGTTTCCTTTCGGCTAGTAAACTAGTTATCTGTGTAGCTAAGTGAGAACAAGTAATTAACAAGAGCACACTCGATAATAGCCCGCCGCCGAATTATGATAAAGAAAGTAAAGTCGAATGTCATCACGTAAATAACAACGCAAGATATAAATGGTATGTTAAACTAGCCGCTTTTCAAGTTATCGCGCCCACAAGGTCAAATTATGGACGTAAAATAAATGTGAAAAATCGCAATAAGTCGACCATTTTGATTTTTTTACCGGCCATTATTGAGCTTGTCCAAGAACTGCTTATTAGTAACATGCATAACAAACTTGAAGAGGATACTTGTGAAAATGTTGAAGTTATCGTGCCTACAAGGTCAAATTATTGACGTAAAATGAGAAAAATCGCAATAAATCGGCCATTTTGAATTTTTTTTCAGCCATTATTGAACTTGTCCAAGAACTACTTATTAGTAGCATGCATAACAAATTTGAAGAGGATATGTGAAAAACTTTTCAAGTTATCGCGCCCACAAGGTCAAATTATTGACGTAAAATGAGAAAAATCACAATAAATCGGCCATTTTTTTTTTTTTTTCAGCCATTATTGAACTTGTCCAAGAACTACTTATAAGTAACATACATAACAAATTTGAAGAGAATATGTGAAAAACTTTTCAAGTTATCGCGCCCACAGGGTCAAATTATTGACGTAAAATGAGAAAAATCGCAATAAATCGGCCATTTTTTTTTTTTTTTCGGCCATTATTGAACTTGTCCAAGAACTACTTATTAGTAACATGCATAACCAATTTGAAGAGGATATGTGAAAAACTTTTCAACTTATCGCGCCCACAAGGTCAAATAATTGACGTAAAATGTGAAAAATCGCAATAAATCGGCCATTTTTTTTTTTTTTTCGGCCATTATTGAACTTGTCCGAGAACTGGTCATTAGTAACATGCATAACAAATTTGAAAAGGATATGTGAAAAACTTTTCAAGTTATCGCGCCCACAAGGTCAAATTATTGACGTAAAAGGTGAAAAATCGCAATAAGTCGGCCATTTTGAATTTTTTTTCAGCCATTATTGAACTTGTCCGAGAAGTGGTCATTAGTAACATGCAAAACAAATTTGGGAAGGAAACATGAAAAACCTCTCAAGTTATCGCGCCCACAAGTAAATGTTAACGCCGACGCCGACGCCGACGCCGACGCTGACGCCGACGCCGACGCCGACGCCGACGCCGACGACGCCGAACTTCAATTGCAATAGCCCACCTTTTTTAATTAAAATTAAAAGGCGGGCTAAAAAGTGAATTTCGTCATCAACAGACATCTTTGACATGTGCGCTGTTCCAGTGGTATTTTTTATTTATGTATAGCCTATGTATTTATGTATGTGGAACCTTTCACTAAATTTGATAAAATAGCTTTTGGTAGATGCTCAGTTGATCTAAAAATTCAATATAAGAAATATCTATGTTTTCAAAAGTACACTTTTTTCCCCCATTTGAAGCTGGAATTTGCGTTAGGTCGGTCGCTAGTTTCAAATGACGAAAAATAGAAGTAGCCAATTTAGAAGCACAAGAGTTAAGAATGTAAAGCAAGTGCTTTGTCCTACACATAATTATACATAGGACACTGTGCCCACCTGTCTGTAATTCTCCTCTCCCCTTCAGCCACATCACTTCCGGCTCGGGATTTCCAGAATACGTGGCCTCCAGTCGGAATTCAGACCCGCAGAAAACCTGCACGTTGGCGGGCTTCAGCTCCTGGATCACTGGCGCCTCCATGCGGTCACTGCTCGCACTAGAGGTGACGGTCACTATTCGCCGGGGCACCACCTCGCGAGTCACAGGCTCCTCTTCCATCGTGTTGTCGTTCCCGTCTGCGACAATGTCCATTTCTGTCACGAGAATAAAAAAATATCATATTATTAAGTACTCACTATTCCATTAGTATGCCTTACGAGGTAGCATCTTTACCATGGACAATAGACTATAGGCCTACACACACTCTGTAAATGAGATGCAGCGTGCATGTAAAAACTGCTGAGCAAAAGTAACTGTTACAAGTGACCTATAGCCTTTGACGGTTTCTTTTCCATGAACGTTATTGGCACAAATATTCGCGTATATTGTGGCCAAATGTACATTTTCTGTTGGATGTGATTAGTCATATTAATGTTTTACGAGGGTAGATCAAAAACTTTTGTCACAGGGGTCACGTTTTTTCTACACTTCTATGATTCTTTAAATTACAGTCACATTCCTTCAAAACCTTCGACCTCTATGCAACGTTACATTATCATGCACCACTTTTGGAAGCACTCTCGGTACTCAGAAGCAGGTATCTTTCTGAGCTCTGAATGAACAGCTTTAGCATCATCATGTATCCTTCAGAAAGTTATCCCAGCGAGCTTGGATTTTATTTTGGGAAAGAGCCAAACGTCACATGCAGCCAAGTCAGGTGAGTAGGGTGGATGTTCAATCAAGTGTATGCTTTCCTCATCCAGGTGGCCCTCTGCCAGAAGATCTTTGTGAGGTAGCCTACTGCGCGATCATGATGCAGAAGAAATCCAGAGCGACGTCGGGTGCGTGCGGTTTTTTGAATGTGCTCAAAGACCTTTGGTGGTGTAGTATGTGGCAGTAATTGAGGCTTTGTGAGGCTTCAAATCCAATACAACAGCTCGCTATGTGTTGAAAAATATGGAGAACATATACGCTTTATAGAACGGAAACCGGTCTTCAAAACCTCAGAGCGAGGCTCATCTTCTGCCATCCACACTGTGTTGGATCGTTTGGCTTTGATGGTGAAGAGGGAAACACAATATATCATGCATTACCTGGGACTACATCCGAAAACATCTTGGGGCCGTTGGACTCAAATTCTGCAAGCCATGACCTACAATTTTTGTCACCCTCTGTTGCTTCTGTTCCTCTGTCAGTTGGTTGGGGACCCATCTTGCACACTTCTCAGATCTCCCTGCATTTTGATGCACATTGGAATATGCACTCCGATAATTCACCCCTATTAGACCCTAAAAGATAAAAATCTGAGGGTTTTGGTTGGGTCCTCCACTATCAATGTATTTTCCCTCTGCACCAAAATCGCGGTCAAGGATGTACGAGGCTTCCATTACAAATGTGATCTTTGGCGGTCTCTTACATTTCTATTAGCAAAAGTTTAGATCATGGGAATGAGAGAAAGTGAGGATAATCTAAATTTAAGATTCTTGATGAGATGGGCATCCACCTCTTTAACCTATTAAGCGCTAATCACGTTTTTTATAGGCGTTTTAATCCGTTTTATTAGCCGATTAAATCACTGTCACTGGGGACAAAAAGTGTGTTTATAAATCAAGATTGGCAAATGTTTGATCTCAAATTAAACACATATCAGTAATTTTCAACACTTGAAAGTTGTGGATCGCGGTAGCGACACGCAACTTCAAGTTCAAGTGGGTGAAAATTTAAATAATATAACTTCTGTTATAAAAACACAAACAGTGGCAACTTGAAAAGTGAGCAGTTACCGCGGTTTGTCTTCGAGGGACATAGTTGCTGTAACCCTTTCAGCGCGGGATTCGACTTCACACGTCTAAAGTCGATCCCCGCATTAAAAGAGTAAAATATTTATGATGACCGTAGACCTAAAACATATGTATTCAAATGAAGCGGGGAGAGCTACCTAAGACATTTATGATGGCTTCAAATTAAACAAGACTACATAAGTCTAGGAGCTCCCGCTCCGAATTAGAATTTGATTTAAGCAATTTTGTATAGGGTTATTAATGTAGTCCTAGTCTAGGTCAAAAATCAAGATGCAAGACAACTAGGTCTAAGAAGCCCCGTCTAAGAGTAAGATAAGAACTAGACAGTCTGTCAGAGATTGCAAACCTCCATTGAAATTAATGATCCTAATCAGTATCCCAGTTATGGTCTACCTATCTGGCACGGTTTACCCGATATCAGGCCAATCGAGTTAACTAATAGCTGATTTACGGTCATTTTGAATTCGATATAAATTAGTTAAAAACTTAGGGTGCATTCTTCCCAGAAACCTCAAATTTTGTTTTATAGTAATGGACTAACATCTAGCACAGTTTGCAAAATATTGGGCATGTGAAAGTAAATAATGGCCGATAGGGGGTCATTTTTGAATTTGATCGAGTCAGAATTTTTCAAGATGGATCCTCAGCTGAAATCTCACATTTCATTCTATAGTAATCGTCTAGCTATCTAGCACGGTTTACCAAATATCGGCCATGTGAAAGTGAATAATGGCCTAAAGGCGGCCATTTTGAATTTGATCAAGTCAAAATTTTCCAAGATGCATCCTCAGCTGAAATCTCACATTTCATTCTATTGTAATGGTCTAGCCATCTAGCACGGTTTACCAAATATCGCCCATGTGAAAGTGAATAATGGCCGATAGGAGGCCATTTTGAATTTGATCAAGTCAAAATTTTTCAAGATACATCCTCTCCTGAAATCTCACATTTTGTTTTATAGTAATGGTCTAGCCATCTAGTACGGTTACCAGAAACCGGCAATACGAAAGTGAATAATGGCCGATAGGCGGCCATTTTGAATTTGATCTAGTCAATTCTTTTCAAGATGCATCCTCTCTTGTAATCTCACATTTTGTTTTATAGTAATGGTCCAGCTATCTAACACGGTTTACCAAATATCAGCAATGTGAAAGTAAATAGTGGCCGATAGGCGGCCATTTTGAATTCGATTGAGTCGAAAGTTTTTAAAAGGCATCCTCTCTTGAAACGTCACGTTTTGTTTTATAGTAATGGTCTAGCTATCTAGCACGGTTTACCTGATATCAGGCCTATCGAGGTAAATAATGCAGATTGTCGGCCATTTTGAATTCGTAAGTTAAAAATTTTCAGGGTGCATCCTCCCCCGAAAACTCACACTTTGTTTTATAGTAATCAGGTAATGGTCTAGCAATCTAGCACGGTTTACCAAATATCAGCCATGTGAAAATGAATAATGGCCGAAAAGGCGGCCATTCTAAATTTGATCAAGTCAAATTTTTTCAAGATGCATCCTCATCTGAAATCTCACATTTTGTTTTACAGTAATGGTCTAGCCATCTATCACGGTTGACCAAATAACGGCCATGTGAAAGTGAATAATGGCCGATAAGCGGCCATTTTGAATTTTATCGAGTCGAATTTTTTCAAGATGCATCCTCTCCTGAAATCACACATTTTGTTTTATAGTAATGGTCTAGCCATCTAGCACGGTTTACCAAATAACGGACATGTGAAAGTGAATAATGGCCGATTGGCGGCCATTTTGAACTTGGACGAGTTGAATTTTTTCAAAATGCATCCTCTCCTGAAGCCTTACAATTTGTTTTATAGTAATGGTGTAGATATCTTAAGCGGTTTTCATGATATTCCACAATATCAGGCCTGCCGAGGTGAATAATGGCTGATAGGCGGCCATTTTGAATTTTATCAACTTCAAATTTTTCAAGATGCATCCTCTCCTGAAACCTTACAATTTGTTTTATAGTAATGGTGTAGCTATCTTGAGCGGTTTTCATGATATTCCGCAATATCAGGCCTGTCGAGGTGAATAATGGCCGATAGGCGGCCATTTTTAATTTTATCGACTTGAAATTTTTCAAGATGCATCCTCTCCTGAAACCTCACAATTTGTTTTATAGTAATGGTGTAGCTATCTTGAGCGGTTTTCATGATATTCCGCAAAATCTTTCAGTCGGATTTACCGATGTTATAAATTAGGTCAAAGTGCTGGGTCAACTTCAAGGTCAAGGTCCAAAAACCTGAAAAGGCACAACTAGGGACCTTAGAGAACATGTATGTGCAATATGACTGTCATCGGCCCAGTACTTTTCGAGATCTGCTCCGGAAACGAAGTGCGCGTCAAAACATCTAAATAGGTCATAGTTCTGAACCAAAAGTAGGTCAAAGTTCAAATGTTATAAATTAGGTCAAAGTGCTGGGTCAACTTCAAGGTCAAGGTCCAAAAACCTGAAAAGGCACAACTAGGGACCTTAGAGAACATGTATGTGCAATATGACTGTCATCGGCCCAGTACTTTTCGAGATCTGCTCCGGAAACGAAGTGCGCGTCAAAACATCTAAATAGGTCATAGTTCTGAACCAAAAGTAGGTCAAAGTTCAAATACCCCAAAAGGCACAACTAGACCCCCTAGGGGTGTTGTGTGTAAAATTTGAAGACAAACGGACAAGTACTTTCAGAGATATGCTCCGGAAACGAATTGTTTACGGACGGCCCAACGCCGTCACATCATCATTTTCTCCTCTGCAACCTTGCGTATTGAATTCAGATTAAAAATATTTTAACCTGTCCATTAGCCACCTGGAAGTAACCCACATACCAAAAATTGTTATCCTAGCTTATTTTCTTACAAAGTTATAGGCAGAAGAAGAGGCCAAAAAAAAACGGAGGTAGAATCCATAGCTCCCTCCGTCTCACCTACGGTGACGGCGGGAGCTAAAAAAAACCTTTTGGTCTCTTGGTTTATATAATCCTTTAATCGCTCACCTTGGACAATTAATTCGCAGGCTGTCTCCACGGATCCGGCCTCGTTCTCAGCCCTGCAGAAATACGGCCCTTCATCCTCAGGGTACACCTCGGCTATCACGAGGGACGCCACCTCATCCTCGTAACTCATGTTGAAAAACTTGGATTGCTGTGAACGCAATAGAGGGAAGATGTGTCATATTATTTAAAATATATCCCTAAATGGTCATGTTATCATGGTTATAAGAATATAATAATCGTTGATAAAATAAAAAGTAGTTTATTTGTTTATGTCACATCTTCCTCATAACTCATGTTGAAAAACTTAGATTGCTGCAAACGCAATAGATGGAAGATGCGCCATAGTATTTATAATATATCACTTAATATATCACTAAATAATGTTTATAAAAGCATATAATAATCGTTCATAAAAAAATTAGTGTTTGGTGGTTTATTTGTAATTTTTCTCTCGCATAGTTTCCTTTCTTTCTTCAAAAATGCGTTGAGATAAAACAGCATTGACATGATTAAAAGGAACAATCTGTTGTACTGAAGTTGATTTCTTTCACAACTAGCTGGACGTTTCATGCAATATATACCAGCATCTCAACGTGAAATCATACACTGCTCAATCTACAAATCCAACCAGTTTAGTCAAATTTCAATTTGTATATTTGCACCCACTTAGACCATCTCTCTATATACGGCGATACAGAACATCCAGTCGAAGTAAACTATAGAGACGTTAGAGCAAATGTGACCTGCCGGAAATTGCAAAATAAAAAATTGTGATGGATTTGATAGCCTAGTCATTCCTCTTTCAGAAATGAAAATATTTGAGATATCTCTACTACCAAATTTGATCTTACGAGTTTTTTTACTTTTAATTTCAATAATTTTATATAATCTAGTGTCATAATATGCCACACACACAGGTACAAGTACCAGTGAAAGCATGGGTGGACTTCTCATCATGACCAAATATGGGTGTTTAAAGATAATTCTACACAGCTTAAAATGCGATTAGCAATTGCAGAGAAACATATTATGATTATGTTGATAGCGTGTAGGCCTGCATTTCCTCATTTGCATCCCTCATCTTCATTGATAATTGTAGATCACGTCAGCGATCTGAAAGTACCACTGAAGAGTAGTACGAGTGATTTGGAGTGAAATTCGCACCTTGATCAATGCCTTTGCTACATCTCAGGAGGGTTTTTTACTTGTAATTTTACTCCTGACACCATTTATATGACGTTATGCTCAATTGTAAGAATGTCGCACACGGTTTAATACATGTAATGATAAAAAATATAATTGTTTGTCGTTTATTTTACAGGTATTTAAGAAATGCTATTAACAATTGGAGAGCAACAAATTTGTTGCTCTGCAGTATGTTAATGGCCTTATTTTCTTAAATATCTGTAAAATAAACGATAAATAACTATACTGTAGATCTGGTATTTTCGCGTGTTTAGATTTTCGCGAATTTGTAGTTTTGGGACTTTTTACAAAGTCTAGAATTCGCGAATTATTGATTTCGATGATAGGTAGCGCTCTTAATAATACTTTTTGCGATATTCCTAAATTAGCGAATATGTCCTCCTCGCGGAATTCGCGAAAAATAAAACCTCGCGAATATTACAAGATCTACAGTATTAAACTCTCCATATCTCATCTCCGTTGGTATTTTCAAAGCATATGAGTACTGGTGACCTTCTCACCTTGACCTGGTCTTTTCTGTGGAGCCAGGTGATGTTTGGCGGGGGAACCCCCGAGATCTTACACTGCAGCGTCACACACTGTCCCTCTACAGCCGTGGTCTCGTCCAGCTCCACTACCACCTGAGGCGCCTCTCTGGTTCTGACATGGCGGCTCAGTACACGTCTGTAGTCCTTCTGCTCCGGGGCGGTGTTACGAGGCTTGGCGGGGCTCTCTGCCGGGCTCCCGGTGCTCAAAACAGAGCGAAAATCCACCTGTTCTGGACCCCTGACACTCACTGGTTCTTGTGGTCTCACTGAGGGCTTCTCAGCCACAGAGTTACTCAGTACGGCACGGTAATCCACTTGGTCAGGGGACTTAGGAGTAGCGGTTCTCGCTGGAGGGGAAGGGGACTTTTCTTTGGTGGAATTTTGAAGGACGGAGCGGAAATCCAACTGCTCCGCTTCGATAGTGGTCTCGGGTCTGTCTGCGGGGGCCCCCTTTTCCACCTTCTTGGTTAAGAATGAGCGAAAGTCTTTCTGCTCAATACCAGGAACAACTCTGGATGCGAACGGGTCCTTGTTCACTTTCTTGGAGAGAACCTTACGGAAGTCCACCTGCTCCACAGTAGATGATCCCCCGTCAGGTGATGGCTTGGGCGGAAGTGACTTCTGCTGCCTGAAATTCAACAAAAGTAAACCTCTCAAAACAGTGTCCACAGAAAATGAATGCTGTCAGTGCATGCAGTTCTATCAGTATCCCAATTTTATCACTGTACAAATATCCACGGTAAACATTTTAACTGACCCGCTGTGAAAGGTGCCAAAGACAACGCAGATCACTTATATATATTATATCACTGGTGATATATTACTTATTAACCAGCAAACGGAAATATTTGTATACAAGCCATGGAGACCAAGGGGTTTATTTCAATTCGAAATCACCATAAATGTCTTAGTTAGCTTTTTCTGCTCCATTTGAATACCTATGTTATGGGTATCAGGCCATTATAAATATGTTACTCTTTCTATGCGGCGGCTAAATTTAGACGTCAGAAACTGACGTCTATAGAAGTCAGATTGTGACGTCTAAAGGTGCCAAACACAGATCATTTACTGGTGATATATTACTGATAAACCCTTGTGCTGATGGATTGCTTCCATTGCATTTTTCATTCATATGAAGCTGGAATTCCTAACGCAATTTCCAGCTTCATATGACGAAAAATATTATTCTTTTTGAAATAATTTTGTCACTTTCAGTGAAAATTTGTTTGGTTCGACCAAGCTTGAAGCCGTATATATATATAAGGTCCCAGCAGAACACGGGTTAAAATTTGTACATTGCTTGTCTATGTTCTGTCGTACACATGCAAACAGCGTTAACTGTTTACTTGAAAAGTAAGCAATTAAAACGGTTTGCTTTGCATGACACATTTTTAATTTTAACAGCCAAATAAGCACTGAGTTCGTCCTCGTCTTTTCATTTAATTGTAATGAAAAAAATTGTTAGAAAATTTACTTTTGTCCCCCATCCTCCCTCAAAATGTTTTATACTTCAGTATCACTGCTATTGAATGTACACATGTAGATCTACATGTGCAGTATGTATTTACACATTATCAACAGTGTATGGGCCCAGTGTCGCTGTTTTAGTGATATAAATTAAGGTGTGCAGAGGTAAAAACAGTAACTGTTTGAGCAGTTGCTGTTTTTATCCTTTTAACAGCGGAATTACGGTAAATGAATACCTTAGTTTCCACCTCGACGAAATAGAATAATGATACACCACTCACTTCGCCCTGAGTACGGCACGGAAATCAGGCTTGTCTCCTTCAGTCGACTTCTGCAGTTTGTTCACCAGCAGGCTAGTGGCGGCTCGAGCTCTGCCCTCAGAATTGGTGGCCAAGCAAACAAAACGCCCAGAATCCGTCACCAAACCGTTCGAGATCTCCAGGATGTAGTGGGTTCCCGATTCTATAACCTGTACACAGACAAACGTTAACCCTTTCAGGCCTGAATTTCCCATTGTCATCTTCATCCACAACAAGCCGCGAATTGCTGCCGCAATTCTCGACTTGTCATGGATGAAGATGACTTGAAGTGAGTGACAAATGAAAAAAATTATATTGTTATTATTACACAGTTCCATGATTTTTTTTTTCTAAAATCTCAGGTTTTTGGGAAATAAGGTCACTCATCAGAGATGCAAAGTTATGCTTCGATGCATGGCGAGGACTTAAAGAGTTAAGGGCTAAAATAATTATATTACACACAGCAAATACGAGATGTCTACCAAGGTTGATTCAGTGCTGGGCCAGCGTCGTAGACATTGGGCCACCACTGAACATACAATAGATGAACGTCTCTTGTTTGCATCTATGTACATCTATGTACACGAACTAGTTACCAGTGTTACTGTAAATATCATTCATCGAGGTAACGAATCATTGAATCATGAATTTCATAAGCGAAATTCGGAATACATCGGGGTAGAGCGCCTACTAGGTTTTATAAATAGACACTTTAAGTAAATAGTTTTTTTTAGATATTTACCTTACGGTACAATACAGAAGGATTTCATATAAAACTATATGCATGTCGGCATATAATTATGGGACATTCTCTATTTTACAATGGGGAAATGCAGAATCTTCACGAAGTAAATAATTGAAGCCGACATGTAAATAGATCTATATTTAACAATTTAAGCGCCAAATATAGTCGTTTTATGCCGTTTTATTAGCCGATTAAATCACTGTTATTGGGAACGAAAAATCAAGATTTGCAAATGCTTGGTCTAAAATTAAACAAATATGATTTACTTTCACCAACTTGAAGTCGTGATTCGCTGTAAACGAGAAACAACTTTAAGCGGTTAATAATTTATATTTTTTAACGTAACCCTTTAACCGCCAAATCATTTAATTGGAATTTTCACCCACTTGAAGTTGTGTCTCGCTGACGCGATCAACAACTTCAATTGCGTGAAATTTATTCAGATTTGACAAAATGAAGGTCAAAGATTTTAAATTCTTTCCGATTTTTTGGGGTATTTAATGTGCTCATAAGAAATTAAATAAAATCGGCACCAGGCAAAAATGGCTTAGTAGTTGACTAAATATGGATGAAGTGACTTAGTAGTTGACTAAATATAGATACAATCACTCGATAATAGACTAAATATATTCAGATATTGGACATTACCTTGAAACGTCCTCTTGATTCGATTACTTTTCCGTCTTTCTCCCATCTGACATCAGGCGGAGGGTAGGCGTCAATGTCACTGACAAAACGCGTACCACCACCCTCATCAATGGTGACTGACTGCGGCTTCTGTACAAATTCGGGTGGAAATACTTCTTCTTCATCTGCAAGCATCTCATCGGGACCTGTTTCTTCCAGTGCCGCTTCTCTTTGGTCTTTTGAGTATTGTAATTCTAATTTGACCTCTTGCTTGGCGGGTTTGAGTTCAGGCTCATCCATCTGAACCTGTTCCAGCATGGACATGCTGATGGTATTGGTCACTCGCTTGGACTCTGCCCTCACTATGGGGTCTGGCTGTACAATGGCTTCCACTGGTCTGGAGTATCTAGCGTGCACGATCTCTGGCTCTGAGACAGGCTGTTCTGTGGGCTCTGGCACAGACTCGTACATTGGTTCACGATGATGATGTACTGGTTCAGGCTTGGGTTCATATTCCTGTTCCTGCTCCATCACAGGCTCTGTCAGTGGTTCTGCTACAGGTACTGATTCTAACGTGACCGTATTTTGCATCACCTCACCATCTGGTAGGACCATATCCTCAACCTTAGCACGCTCAACATGTGTCTGTATCACGTATTGTTCTGTAACACTGGATCGACTAGAGCGCACATCTTCTGTAGACGCCTCTTTCCGAGCAATGTCCTCAGTACTGGTGGTAATAATCTCACCACTTCTATCAGAGCTTCTGCTCTCTGCTCTAGAGCCCTCCGTAGAACTCTTACTATCAAAACTATCCGTCCTTATTAATGAAACATCCCCATTGGTCTTTTCGGCTTTTTTAAGAATTCTATGAACGTCTTTCTTCCATGATGGAACATCATCTACACTATTTGTAGGTTCAGGTCTACCACGAACTCGAGGAGAGTCGACACTTCTCTGTTGTTTCCACGAAGGTTCAGTTTTTTCTTTAACAGGCGTAGTCCCTGAAGGTTTGTCGACCTTACGAAGACGCGCTTGCTTCCACACTGGTTCTGTTTTGAAATTCTTCTTTGCTCCCTGCACTCCTAACGTCTTAAAGTCTGTCTTACCTGTCGTTTTACCAGCACTTGGCAAACTGTATTTTACTTCCCGTTTTTCGTAGGATAACTGTCTTGTGACTGGTTCTTTCTTTTCCACAGCGTTCAATTGTTCTCTACTTGATTTCAGTGGGTGTTTGTTCTCATTCACTGTTGTCACTGAGGGCCTCGTTTCCTGTCTTTTCACGGGTTGAGACCTAGCTTCACTAACAACAGTACTTTCATCTTTCTTCACATCAGTCACTTTCTGTTCAGGTTTGATCTGGAATGTATACGATTTCTTCTCGACAGGCTTCACCACGGCTGCTTCAACAGGTTTCTCTACAGACTTTATTACAACTTTTTCTACAGGCTTTTCTGTTGTTCTTTCTGATGATTTTCTCTCAGTGGAGATTTTCCTAGTATTACTGTCAGATACTGATGACGGTCGTACTTTCCAGTCTTGTTTAATTTCAGTTGATGGGGCAGTGGAGTATGATTTAGTGTCGGGTTTACTAAATTTAGATGAAATTTTCTCTCTGTCTATTTTAAATGTCTGCTGAAATTTGGGTGAGTCGTGAGTCGGCTTTGTGGGTCTTTTCGAGGTGTTTACTATGGTAGCCTCGTATTTATTCTCCATCTTTTTTGGCACCCTCGATTCGATGGTAGCTGTCGATTTCTTAGGCGTGACTTCGCCTTTCTCAAATCTGTCTTTTATACTACCAAACTTTTTACTGTCTTTACCAAGCCCTATAACTCCTATCTTCTGTGCCTGAGGCTTTGGCTCATTTTTCTTCTCTAAGAAATCATAACGAATCGGACCAACTGTCACCTCTGGAAATAAAATAAGCTGTTTATTCTCATTCATTCAACACGATTGGGTAACAGAGCCTGCAACGAGAAATATTGTATGCTATGCACAATCTGCTCAAAATAAATTAGCAATTCCTTTATGACTATCCATCAATATTATGCGGTATGTTGACGAGCTTAACCCTTTAACTGTTAAGCACCACTTTATTAGTCTTTTTTAGCCGTTTTATTAGTCGATCAAACCACTGTTATGGGGAATAAAATGAATCTTTAAACATCAAAATTAGCAAATATTTGGTATCAAATTAAACAAATATGAGTAATTTGTATACACTTGAATTTTTGGGTCGCAGTAGCGAAACATACTTGCAAGTGGAATGCGGCATACGCCATAGTGATGGTACAGTGTAGATCGACGGACGTTAAAAATATTATGTAACAATTTAAAAATGATGAATCGGGTTGCGGGAAATATGGCAAAAAAGGACGACAATGTATCAACATAAATGTAACCTAAACCCTAGAGCTATGAGATAATAAAATATTTTTTTAGTCACTTGTAGTTGTGTCTCGCTACCACGATCCACAACTTCAAGTGACTCAAATTAGTTGAAAGTGCTCAATTTAAGTAATTGTATTATGATTATCGGAGCTTTGAGACATTTAATTTTTAGAAGCTGGCTATATAAGGCCATTAAAACAAAAGGAAACAATACCATAGTCGAACATAGTCTACCTCAGTGATCTAAGGCATAACCTACAACAGTAATTGGCCTACTACCAAGCTTCACAGATATAAATGTTTAACCTCAGTCTGGCATGATTTAACCCCTATAATACGGGGATAGACTTTAGACGTCAGAATCTGACGTCTGTAGACGTCAAATTCTGACGTCTAATGTTGATGCCCGCACTATAACCGTTAAAATAGTTCTAATGGCCGTAGACCCATAACATAATTATGTATTCAAATGAAGCAGAGAGAGCAAATTAAGATGATTTTCGAATTAAAAAAAAAATCTTGATGGTTCACACAAAAATATTTCAGCGCTTTGAGGTTTAGTCACCTTTGTATTTTTGTTTCTCTTGGTCCTTGCCGTTCAGCTGAAAGCTGATTTGTGAGGTGTAGTTTGAGGCCTTGTTTTTCACGGATGGGGTATCCCTGTGCTCTGTGACACCCTGGGGTGCTGTGACGGCCGCGGGGGCTGTCACGGGGGGAGGTGTGGTCGGTACCGCTGAGGGAGCTGTGGTTCTGGTGGCAGCTACATGTAGAAAAGTAAAGAAAACATAGATTAGAATTTTAAACACCAAGTTGGATGCAAGTAAAACTTCCAGTTACTTGAAGTTGGATGTAAATTGAATTTTAACCCACTTCAAACCTACTTCCAAATCAAAGACCAGGGGCGGATTTAGACCGGGTTGACAGGTTTCCGGAAATATGTCAGCTTTTTCAAATCCACAAATTACAGGGTCGGTTAGATGAAAAGCGCTAAATTGTTTGATTTTTTTCTGGTTGGAACCCGGTCATCGAGTTGACGACAGGGTTCATTAGAACCCAGTCATCATTTCGAAGACAGGGTTCCAAAACAAAAAATGATAGACTAGACATGTATATCTTTCTCAGTTGGTGAATTAGCAGATTAGGCGGTCACTTTCTTTAATCTCGGGATAAGCCTTTGCGCTAAGAGTTGTGGAGGGGTAAGTTACGAGTTGTGGAGGGGTAAGTTACGAGTTGTGGAGGGGTAAGTTACGTAGCACCAGCAACAGGTGCAATTAGCAGTCACAGCCACGCATAATGTTTGCACAAACAGTTTGTCATTGAGGCACCAGGAATGGACTATTACAAGACTAGATAATTATACAAGCTTGGCAAAATGGACGTTGATTTGTTTTAAATTAGGATGATTTATATTTAAAAGGCACTATTTAAAGCGTTAATACACAGCAAAAATGAATGCACCTCATTCACCATTTGTTTCGATTGAGGCTGTATATACTGAGAACCACAGTTTACATACAAAATTACAAGTGATTCAGATCAGGAGATAACACGTTCACAAGAAAATATAAAATATCACCCATTTCCACGAAAATCACTGAAACGCAAACAAAACGTCTCGGGGACAGGCAGTAAGTGCCTACATTCGAAATCTCGAATAATTCGAATGTATTGTTTTCGTGATATCGGACATATCGCGTTGACAATAAGGATACATTTAGTAGGCCCTAATTTTAAAAAATGTCCGCTATTTTCTTGAAACTGCGAGCAAAATCATGAGCGATATACTCACTAGCGGTTCTCAAGATATAGAATTGTCAATTCCAATGAGCGAAAAGTTATTAAGCACATTCAGTATCAATAACTTATCTAAATCAGTAGCGAGAGGTAACATACATTACATGCAGCTCCGAGGATCCTAAAACCACTAGAAGTCAGGTCAGTGATATTATAAAGAGCTCAATATCTAAAACTTCCGCTTGGTTAATGCTTATTAGATTCAGCCTAATAATGATAAAACAGTGTCATGTTCTTGGAAAATACTAAACGTTTCGTGAAATATTTTCCATAGAACAGTCTTCAGCGAAGATGAGAAGGATGCTGGTGAGCTACACTATTACGTATATTAAAGCCTGTCAGTTACAGGATACAAGACCCGTTACATATTCTGGACCTGGTCGACCTAGACTTTAACCCTTTCATCTCCATTCACAGTCATTTTTAATTTGTGTTTTAATCCGACCAAATCACCATTTTGGGAATGAAATGAGTGTTTAAACATCAAGATTTGTAAATGTTTGGTCTCAAATTAAATAAATGTGTGTAATTTTTCACCCGCTTGAAGTTGTGTGTCGCGGTAGCGAGACACAACTTCAAGTGGGGGAACATTTTAATTATCTAACTTAGTGGTTAAGCTATTTAGGGCATATGGCTGGTAACATACCGGATGATATACATGTAGATCAATTGGATAACCTAAAACTGGACCAACCAGCAAACACGAGAGGAGTCAAATCAATATTGGTTTAATTGTTTTACCACCCTCCACGACGCAGGCCCAGCATTAACCCTTTCAGCGCGGGAACCGTCTATAGACGTCAGATTATGACGCATAAAGACAATCTCCGCACTGAAAGAATTAAAAAATATAATATATTAATCACCGTAGACTCATAACATGGGTGTTCAAAGGAAGCCGAAAAAGCTAACTAAGACATTTGTGATAGTTTCAAATAGAAAAAATCCCTTTGGTCTCCATGGTTTATACAAAAATATTTCAAAGTCGTAAGTGGTACACCAACACTGGATCAACGTCTCTTGTTTGCTGGGAATATACCCGGACACAGTACCTTTAACTACTACATCACAACAGTCGCTGCTTTCGCCAAATTCGCTGAATGCCTCACAGGTGTAGCGCCCTGCATCGTCAGGTACGGCGTCCCTGATAACCAGAGTGTGCCGGCTACCGCGGGAGACCAGCTCATAGGACGGGTCCACGGCAGTGATCTCCTTGTTTCCCTGAAGCCAGCACACCTCAATGGGATCAGTTCCTGACAAGTACATACAATAAATGGCATAATCAAAATGCGACAAAATATTAAAATTCTTAAATTTGACACATCAAAAATAGACTTATATAGTTATTTGCTTTCGTTTGTTTGTTTGTTTGTTTTGTTTGCCCAGCTAAAAAGAGGCATTAACAAAATGTTGTTTTAATGTTGGGCCGACGTCGAAGACGGCGGGCCAACATTAAAACAACATTGAGTTGGTTGGTTGTTTTGCTGCTTGTTTGTTTGCTTGCTTGTTTGTTAGGTGGGTCGGTTGTTTGTTTTTCCGTTTGTTAGGTTGGCTGCTTGTTTTTTAATGTAGCTTCTTCACTCTTTCATTTTTGATTCTTTAAAGTGTTCTTCGCCATCTATCCATCCATGAAAACTTGTCCTGCTGAATTGTTTGCGTCTATTATTCATTCATTTGAAGCTGGAACTGCTAACGCAATTCCCAGACATTAACATAAAACTGTTTGTGAAAAATAGACATCTCAAATATTGAATTATCTGATGAACTGAACATCTCTGACAAAGCAGTTATATCATTTTCAGTGGGATTTCCTTTTTGTTAGAATCATGCATGCTCAGTAGCCGGAAAGCATTTGTATAACATCTGTACAGTGTTGTATTGGACCAAGAGTCGAGTTATACAAATGTTTTTGTGTTTTCTGGGTGAAACGTATGTACATGGACGGGTGTAGCACCTCCTGCTGGGTATAGCCTGTGTTTAATTCACTCCTACCTTCTATCCCTACTTCCAGGGTTAGAGTTTCTCCCTCTTCTAAAACCAAGTCCGTGAGCTGCGTGGTGAAGCTTGGAGGTACGCCTTCAGGAAGAGCTGCCTCTTCTGGTACCTGCTGAGCTTGTACCTCGTGGACATGGGTCACCTCAGCTGGTACAGGGTCTGGTACGCTGAAATCTAGCTCCATCACGGTACCCTCTGTGGACTGTTCTATCGTCAGAGAATGGGGAACATCGACTTCCGCCTGAGGCATAGCGGCAACTTGAGGTTCCGGTTCTGGTTCGGGCTCCATTTGTTCATTTACTGAAACAAAACACAGAAAAAACACTTATAATGTCGCAAAGGCAAACAGCAGTAACAAATTATTGGGAACGGCAAGTAAGGAGATATTGCTGTTAGCCTTTGCAAATATAAAACGTGGTAACTGAAAGTGAGCAGCTAGATTACTGCTGTGTGTCTTTGCAATACATGGCAGACTAGAGGTAATATAGACCATTTTTTAAAGTATTGAGACATCTCTTAGAGTGACACAAGTAAACGGTTCTAGTTCTGTCCCACTTAATGCCACCAAGTACCATTAACTCTTTAGAGAAATGTTAGATGTCTACACGCCCTAGATTATACTTTCACCACCACCTACGCAAGACACAGCCCGTGTTTGCCGAGTAAATTAAATTAATATTACAGGATTAAATGATTAAATCAATATTACAGGACATGACTAAATATGCATTTAATATTCTGGAATCGTGAATGAAGTCGACATTTTAACCCTTAAAGCGCTACATTTCAAAATTCAAATTTTTAGCCACTTGAAGTTGTGCCTCGCTAGCGCGGCCCACAACTTTAGGTGGATAAAATTACATATATTTGAATAATTTGAATCAAGATAAATAACAATTTTACATATTTAATGTACATTCCTGCTACAAAATTTCATATTTTGAACGACAAACTGGGAGACTAAAAACGCTTATAGACGTCATTGAGCCATTGAGTCCAACATTATACAAATGTTATACAAATGTTTTGTGTTTACTGGGGCATACCTTGTACAGTGAGGGTGGCACTGCTGGACACCTCGCTCAGGTCGTTACTGGCCACGCACGTGTACGTCCCCGTGTCCTCAGGAAACACGTCCGCGATTTCAAAACACGCCCTGCTCCCATCGTACGTGATCTGGAACTCCTTGGAGTTGGCCATCAGAGTGCCGTCTTTCACCCAGCTCACCTCTGGCGTGGGCTCACCAGCCACCTCACACTCCCATACAACTCTGTCCCCATCGTACACTGTCAGGTTCTCAAGACCTTTAGAGAAAAATGGCGGCTCACCCTTCGGAACTTCCGGTTCTGGTGCTGCATGATAAAAGTAGACAACGTCTATTAAAATGTTTGTTTGTGTTTATTTCAAAGCAGCAAATTCTGCTTTGCAGTGCTAAAAGGCAGTATCTTCTCAAGTGTAAAATAAGCAGATACTATTTTTTGGCTTTGCACAGCATAATTGATATTAATTACAATCAATTTAAATCAATATTTTGGTATCCATAGGCCCTCATTTGAATACCTAAAAATGTTATGGGTCTACGGCCATTATACAATTTTCATTCTTTTGATTTAGATCTATAGACACGATAGACGTCAGATCAGCGTCTAAAAGCGGTCCCAGTACTGAAAGGGTTTATTAATTAACGATTATAACGCCACGCAGTAAAGGGAAACAGCAGTAACTGCTTACTTGAAAAGTAAGCAGCTACTGCTGTTTGTCTTTGTACGGTAGCATGGCTCACCTTGCACCACAAGTTCTGCAGACGTCCTCACTTCGCCGGCATCATTCTTCGCCCTGCACACGTACACCCCAGCCTCCTCCTGAGTCGCCTTGCTGATCCCAAGAGACGCTACTCCATCACTAAACGTGGTTCGGATGCTGATGAAATCAGATACGTCCTGGAAGTCTTTCTTCCAGCTAACTGTGGGCTCTGGGAAGCCCTTGACTTGGCAAGTCATTGACACTTTGTCCCCGTATAGAACACATTGATCGTTCAGGCCGCTGGTGAATGATGGGGTGACTGTTGGTGGAGCGGGTGCTAAAATAAAAGTTAAATGTTTCAGAATCACCAAATTATGTTAAATGGGGCATTAGCACGTCATTTTATCAGGTTATAACTACAGTAGGCCAACTGTTCATATTGAACGACCCTTAGCAATAATTTTCCTGTGAAATTCCCCGTTGGTGAAAAGGATTGTGAAAATCTCCTAAGTGTGATTCCACTTGGGAAAACTATAATAATATAGGGCCTTGGTAATTTTCAATCAATCTAAGTTTTCATCAATTCCCTCGGAAATTCCAAGGATTATTCGATGAGCAGTAAAGTAGACCTACAGTAGGAGCACATAAATGTGATGTTCTTGTGATTGAAATATTGCGCTCATATAAAAATATTCACTTTAAAATGTGAGTCAATACTAGGACTCTTCGCAAAGAAGTCACTGTCCCGAAATTTAAACGAATGTGTAATTTCAAGAGAGTGACCATGGCAGCTCTGCCGTAAACATGGTAAAAGACATAAGCAGTTACCGCTGCTTGCCTTTCCACGGCAGATGGTCTCTTTACTCACATGAGACGATGAGGTCGGCCGACGTGCTGACTTCTCCCAGAGAGTTCTTGGCTGTACACTTGTAGTTGCCGGCGGTGGCCTCTGAGACGCCTCTCAGTCGTAGTGACGCCGTACTACCGTCGTTGGAGGACCTTTTCTGTCGGCTCTCCTCCAGGGGTTCGCCGTTATACTCCCATGTTATGCTGGGCTGGGGCTTTCCTGAGAAAAAAAAACAACGTCAACTATTATAATTAGATATAACTATTTTCGGCCCGTAAACATTAGAAGCATCCCCGTTATATATTTCTAGGTAAATGCATAAACATATTGCACCAAAAATAACAAGAAGGGGGAAATCAGCCATTTTTTTTATTTTCATGGATTTGTCCTAATAGTTAATCAGATGAACAGAGAACTACCATACCAAATTCGAATGCGATCTAACTAACTGTTGATAAGATATCGTGTCTACAACTATTTGGGCGGCCATCTTGAAAAATGACCGTTTATGGATCGGGTGTTAAAAAAAATTATATGGGAAGAACTTCCCAGAAATGTAGGTCACATCTGTAAAAAATCAACAAATTTATCAATAGAATATTTTTAGTGAAATATGAATTGATTTGTGGATACGCCCGGGGCGGCAGAAAAATGATAAACACTATAAGGATCTTAAGTAATAATAACATAATTTTACTTATAATTTTACTTATACTAGATACTTGCCAACAGTGTGGTCCATGTACTATAGAAATATAACGCTATAATTTGTATGGACTTGGCGACAGTGAGTGACCAGAACGCTTGCAATATAGATAACTATGAAAATGCCTGTGCTTGGACAACAGCATAAAAATTTCCACTCGTTTGAAATGGCATTGCTCACGCAATTGCATGAAATCATGGTCACATCACTCAAGTGGTAGAAATAGTTGACCTTTCATATAGGTTTTTAAACGAAACTGAAAGAGGACTTTCAAAGTTTATAACCCTTTCAGCTGTTTGAGGAAGTAAAAGGAAGTATCTGCTTACTTAAACAGTAAGCAGATACTGCCATTTAGGTTTGCACCACAATACAGTACATGTCTTAGTCTTTCATCATATAAGTATTTGTCAGCCATTTGAAGCTGGAAATACAACTTTAGATGAAAGAAAACTGAAAATGTCAAGTAGTACTGCAGTACTTAAGGGTTATGACAGTCACGTCTTGACACCTTTTAGCATACAGTCCATAAAAAACCGACAGAGCACTACATCGCTACTTCAATTACGACTGAGTATTAATGTAATATATATACCCAACGCTGTGCACTTGGACTGTGCTTTCTCACACTAAACTACTACACGAAGTACCGGAAATAACAACAAAGATAAACATATTTGTATGCCGCTGAAAAACGAGATATAGTCTGACCAGCGCGACTATTATAATTACCAGCAACATGCTAAAATACATTAGATTGGACAGATGTTTTCTGATCAATTGTTTCTTCAAAAAAATGATCACAACGTTTCAGTTTCTTGTTGATTGTTAATTTTATCGTTCATTTGAAACAGAAATTGCTAACGTGAAAATATTGTTGTTTAAACACCTTCCAAATTGAATTATTCGCCTATCTGGGTATCCACCATATATAGAACATATAACTTTCACTCCTACTTGTCAACTTCAGTGGCTGCAAAGGATAATTTTCCAGATATTATGTGTATCGCAACGTACATATATGTGAGTTATTATAGTCAAATACCATGACCAGAAGTAGTAGTAGTAAATCTTTGCTTTACGTCACTTTTCGGCACAAAAGGTCTTTTAAGTGACAGTGTAATACGCTAAAAACGTTGTAGTCAATTGATGAGATGAATGATGTACAGATGATGATGTGAGGGTGGGGGTGATAGGGCATGGTGGGTTATTGAGAGCGTTTTCCTTCGCTCGCCCGATAAGGGGTTCTGGGCATGTCTAGGGGATATACCCCCAGACATGCCCCAGACGGCCGGAGACTTGAGTTTCGCTGTACAATTTCATGATGAAACTCTGTGGCATTTTGCACCATGACCAGAAAACAGAGAATCCAGTTATATATAAAATATTGCATCGCAGCAAGGATCTAAATGGGTTTCAAAATACCTGTTAAATTATGCCCTGCTGGCTTTTTATTTGGCCCAAAATCGGCTAGAAAACCTATATTATATGTACGGGACGACAGGGGCTCCAAAGAGATTTTTGTGTAAAACGAGCCCGAACTATACCAAGAGTTTAAATGAGAACATGCCGTGGTATAAACACAGAAAACAAGACACGTGGATCCACTATTTGATTAGCGTTGGTTCATCATCTGCCAGGCTGGCCCAACATTAAACCAAAACTGTATCCCGGCGCACACTAAACGTTGACCAGACGCTGGAATAATGTTGGTCCGCGTCAGCGACGTCGGCCCATAATTACCTTAACATTGTGTTAAGGTCTCTTATGCGGAATGCTGAACCAGTTTCGGTTTAGTTTTGGTCCACCGTCTACGTCGCTGGCCCTACACTGGATGGACGTATGTTGACTACTGGACAGTATTACCTGTGATAGTACACTTGAGGGTGATGCTAAACCAGGGCTGGTTTAATGTTGGTCCAGCGTCTACGACGCTGGCCCAATATTAAACCACCACTGTATCGCTGTCTGGTGATCACTGGGAAGTATTACCTGTGATGATACACTTGAGCGTGATGGTGTCACCAGGCTCGGCCGTCACGGATTCCAGGGGGCTGTCTACGGCGGGCGCCGACCGTCTGGACACGGGCACGTGCGCAGCTGAAAACACATTAGTACCAGAAAGTGAAAAAAAAGGAAATACTCACATATTGACCCTTGTGCTGATGAACTATTTGTTTCTATTTTTCGTCATTCAAAGCTGGAATTGCTAACGCAATTTTCAGCTTCAAATGACGAAAAAAAATTATATTTATGAAAAATAGACATCTCCAATGTTGAATTATTGTATTACCTAAGCATCTATCAAAAACTATTTTATAAAACTCATTGATATTTCTATTAATCTAAAATATGCTTGGAACCGTATTGGTCTAGCAGGACAAGGGTTAACATCTGGTGCACGCCACGATGGTCCCCAACTTTACGCGGGTGAATAAATAAATAAATTTGTTTAATTCGAGAAAAAGATGTGTTCATTCCTCCCAAAATGGGTGATTGCAATGCTCATAAACATAATTTAAAATCAAAAGCAGCCATGGACACGATTGGCCTGGTAAAGATATGTAATTTCTATTTAATCATCAGCTTACAATCCATCAGATGCTTTATACCATTTCTGAACACAGAAATAGTAAGATTAATTGGAATTATTTTGTTTGAATCCACTTAATAGTAAATATTTATTTAAATAAAAAAAGTAAATTTATAAATGAAAATATATGCAGTACAGCAAGCATAAACAAGTCGATATCACAAGACAAGGACAAGGATTTATCTGGAGAATTTGACATTCCACTGGGCACTAGCTAAAGCAGGTGCTTCATATGAAATCTGGCAGTCATGCTGAGGAGCCAAGTATTGTATAACTGGGCGGCACAGTCTCATTAGGACGTAAGGAAAGACTTTTTATTGTAAATGTAGACGTGACGCACTTTCATGCACTGTGGAGCTCCCCATTTGCGTGTTCGTAGGTAGAAATAATGGAGCTGTTGATAGAACCAGATTGAAATAACTTGGGACAAGCAATAAGCTTCCTACAATCTCAACTATTACACACTATGATATTTAACAAAACAATCGGAAAATCCTACAATATTGGTATTCTTGAATATTTTATTACTTGTATTAATGTATATAAAATTTGATTCAGCGATTGGGCTCTGCTTACGTTTCCTAACCACACATTTCACAGATTTCACAAGTGAAATGAGCTCATTTTCACCCAATTGAAGTTATGTCTCGCTGCCGCGACCCACAACTTGAAGTGGGTGAAAATTAACTTATGATAATAGTAATGAAGCATAAGTAAATGGTCGTAATTTAGATCTATAAATATGATTGGTCGAGATGGCAACCCCGACCAATCAGATACCAAAGATGTGGGTCAAGACATTTTGACGCTGAGACAAAATTATTCTGTTAATGATGATGACTCACTGAACACATCCAGGTCGACTGAGATGTGCGCCTCTCCCACCGAGTTGGTGACTGTACATGTGTAACTGCCCTTGTCATCTTCCGTGACTTCAGAAACTTCCAAGAAATGAAAGTCATTTTTTGTGTAGCGCTGAAAAGGTAAAAAAACATAGTTGGTTGAAAAAATAGATCACGTGGTTTTACATTCACTTTCTGCACAGAGCGACAAAATCAGCTAATATAAGAGAGATTCATCTTTTCTACACCACTCTTGCACATAACATTATATAGACGAGGAGGGAGAGGTTGGAAAAAGGGTGCCTATGATCGATTATCCTGTTATCGATTATCCATAATTATGAAATATATCGCTTATCTTAGTATTTTTCAATATTCAAGCCAGGACAATGTCATACTTTTAAAAGTTTTTTCCACTAGAAAAGGACACTCTGCCGGCTCAGTGTTCATGTAACCTATGTCGGAATATAACACCAGCGTGGAAAATGCACCGTAAAAACTCAATTTTGATACAAATAATCCGATGGATGACTTCCCAATAGACCAGTCATTCTTAATTCATCTTTGTAAACGCAATGAAAGAGAACCTGTTTAACCCTTTCAGCGTCAGGACCGGTTGTAGACGTCAGCATCTGACGTCTACAGACATCAGATTATGTCGTCTAAAAAATTTAAAAACATTAATGGTCGTAGAACCATAACATATATTTTCAAATGAAATGGAAAGAGCTAACTAAGACTTTTATGCTGATTTCAAATCGAAAAACCCTTTGTTCTCCGTGGTTTATGCAAAAAAATCCATGTAGGAGTTAAAAACCCATATTCTTTTCCCTGGATACTTGACCCCAGGGTCATAAGTTCGACAGTTCTTTTGCAAATTTGAAGTGAATAAGAGATCGCACATCAAGAGAACGTGCATAAAGGGCAGGTGGTACCATCAGGAGATATCGAGTCTATGTTAGTTGATGTCGGGCCACAATCTGCGACGATGGCTCAGCATTAATCCAACAATGGCGCAATGGCTCGTTTCTATTGGGACGAGGTGTATCGGTTAAGTACACTTGTACCTGGGCTGAGGCGTGTGAAATCTGGGACTTGGCAAAGGTGACCCAGCAGTTTCTCCATTCATTGTGATTTGATAATAATTACATCCCCATGTAACCCTCTTTAAAGACATTCTCTGCATTCTTCACTCTCCTGCTCTCTGCGCAATTAATTCTATGTGTGGTGCGACATCAGCACTTCACGTGCCATACGTCCGATGAACTATGTGTGCATATATGGGAATTTGCAGCAAACAGGAGACGTTGACCCAATGTTGACTTAATGTTGGTCTAGCGTCGTAGACGGTGGGCCAACATTAAGCCAGCACTGGGTCAGCGTCTCCAAACTGCAATTAGCGCGATAGAAGTATCATATCAGACATACATTATCGTTATGGTGGCGAAATTATGATCTCTCGATCATGACTAACATATACAATCAAACAGCAGTAACTGCTGCGTTTTCATGGCAGCAGTCACTGGTATTTGTAGGCCTACTGCAGATTATTACGAGCCTACTGATAATATAACGTACAGACGGACACGATTTAATACAGAAGCGTGTAAGTATTTGTGGGTGTACCCCACCCGTTGCCAGGGACTACGGGCTGAGAATGTCAGATCTCAGCATGAAGTCCCCCTTCATAATCTGAAACTTCAACAAGAAGTTAAGCATAGGATGTCGGCCCAGCACTTGAACAACATCTCTAGATCGCAGGATACACGTATAGTGTATCACATGTTCTACAATGATAACCACCTCACGAGATCCGCTACGTTGCTGTTCAAAGCTAATAAATACACGATAAGAATACGTTGAAATAAAATCTACCACACAATTTTAACAGATGTCCACCTATTTCCATATGTCTTGAAGTATTTTTGAATTTGGCATGTCATTTTTTAAAAAAGTAATTGACACTTGTACATCTGTTATAACATGTATAATGTTTATTTTAATAATGCATAAAAGGCTACATAGACTTCCCTTCGTCAATAAATATCTATCTCTCTATCTATTTTTTTTATTGAAATTCTATACCAGTGGTGCATGATAACACTGCGATGCACGACTTTGCATAGCTTCAGTGAAACACACCTGCTGGTTTTCATACACGAACCTATACTCAATATAACGTACTTGTGAGAACATAATCAGTAGCATATCGTTTCATTGAGATTAATGTTTTGTGACATATTGAGCCACATACACGACATGACGGTATACTGATTTGAGTTCACATTCTTAGAGGAAAAAACACGAGGGATTCAATCAAAATCACATAATTACACGTTCTCGCAAACCGGCAGCCATAATCAATCTCACTCTCTCATACGCCACCGAATTTGGTAACCGTCATTCACATTTAATTTAGTTGCATCAATTTCTTTGCAACGGACCTTATAGTTTTAAGCGCAATATTAGGCTGTAATACTGCCGTGCAAAGGCAAACAGCAGTAAATTATTTCTTATAAGTAAGCAGCTATTGTTGTTTTTTGTTTTTGCAGAAAAGTATATATGGGACAAAAGGTGCATTGACCAGCAGTACTGCAGTGGGGAGACAAAATGCAGTAACTGCTTACTTGAAAAGTAAGTAGTTGCTGCCTTTTGGTTTTGCAGAGCAAGCCAAAAGCAATAGCTGCTTACTTTTGGCTCTGCAGATCAGGGTAGTTTACCTTATATCTGCCTCCGTGTTCTATGAGCTTGTCGTCTTTAGACCATGTGATGGTAGGGGTGGGTACTCCGTCGAAAGAAGCCTTGAATTTGGCCGTGCCTCCCTCGTCTGTAAACTGTCGCCGAGGCTTTATGATGAACGAGGGCTTGGTGTCCCCTCGACTGAAACCCCTAAAACACAACATTAACATCCATCATTAACCAGTTAACCAGTTAATACTTGGCACATTCACGATGCATCAAAGCATCAATTTGCATCTCTGGAGAATGAGTTAATTTTCTAAAACCTAGGGGATTTAGAAGGAACTGTTTTAATAATAAGGATATTTTTTTCCCTTTATCACCCACTTCAAGTCATCTGCATGCACTACAAGTGTAGTGGATGAATATGTTAAATGTATCCCTGAAAGGATTAAGGAGTAAGCACCAATATAATCGTTCTGAATACTTTTTTATCACGGCAAATATCAGTTTTTGTGATATAAATCGATGGTCAATCAGTAGGATTATCAGATTACTGTCATTTTTTGGTCACAAATTAGACAAATAAATATAAGTAATTTGCAACCACTAACGTGACTTGAAAGTTATGGGTCGCGGCAGCGTGACACAACTTCAGGTGTATGAAAAATTAAATTAAAACTTATTAAAACTTATTAGATATAGCGAGAAAGAATTTGCTACAGAAACATTGTGCTGCAGTTGTGTAGCCGAACATATGCCAAGCTACTATCGCACTCCATACCAAAAACTGCTACACCAACATATTTGTGTGTGTCATATGCATCTAATTGTTACCGTTACCTGGTCACCAGGTTACCCTACTCCAGAAAATAATTCCCTGTATAGGCCTGATTCACGAATACCATAGAACTCGGGTGGATGAATTAAAACGTACGGAATTGACAGGGCACTAACTTTACTAACTAACTAACTTACTTTTTAATCTCACATATACGTAATATACATTGTATCCATTGAATTCAATCCCGTTAAATAAAAGAGATGTCCTGAGCCACTGAACACAGCGATATGATAAGATGAAAGTAGATATTCTTTCCTGGTATTTCACCAGCGCAAATTCTTAATCACATTCGGGTGTGTATCGTTACCGAATAATATCCACATTGGGCTAGAGTGCATTTAAAACCTTCGTGGCATTATACAGAATGTTTGACCTCTGGTCAAACCAAAGGTCAATCTTTTTGAATTCTATTTGAACCAGGGTCTTATCCACTCTATAAATGTTATGGTAATAATAACAAGGGCAAAGGTAGCTCATCATGATTAGATTAAAACAAAGCGTTCTAAGAAATTATTACACATTGAAATTCCTTCTCTGGAGGTTTGCGTAAATGTTATCAACGCATGTACTCAAAATAAAAAATAGATATTTTTGCATGTACTGTACAACTAGAATTGTTGTTTCAAATGCAATGTAATTTAAGAATATATCGTTTTGTTCTATTTTTAGGTATATTTTTCTAAATCTATTGTGCACTTATTATTAATTTTGTTTACACATGTTTCAAAATTTTGCCATATCTTTTGTGAAGGGGTACTATCAAAATTATATCGTGTTTTATATTATAAAACCCACCACACAATCATTGTCTAAACATTGCTAAATAAGCTGTAATTGCCTGAGATGCTTCAGAAATTCCAAGTAATCCAAAACGGAAATTCCCAGACAATTTTATCACCTGGAATAACATTCCAAACGATACATCGATAACGAATCTATCAAATCGTCGCTGCTGCACACCAACAAATACCGGGCCAGATAAGCGTTGTCAGTCTGTTATGTTATCATCAGTACTATAGTCATGTTACAGATACCTTTTATCACCTGAATCATAGTGATTGACACTGCCGCCTCATATCAAACAGAACGTCTCAAGAGTTCTCATCTGTGCGAAATGACAAATATAAGTTCAAAAAACGTGCAATGTCGTTGTGAATAAACAAATTTCAAAGTTTCGAGCTCATGTTCACTGTGGCTGTTCGGCAATTTATAAAGTATTCCAAGTTTTTTCTTGATTAGACCAAGGAATTCAATCTCTATTGAAATTCCTTGGTTAAACATGCGATTAATGTTATAACTTACACCTGAGTAGGCCCCGGGTTTACAGAGGGCAAATTATTATTATTACAGACGGACCCAAATTACAAGATTGATGTGAATAAACATCCCAATAAAAACTTTTGGAACACGGGTTGTTTGCAGTAAATAACATTTAGATACTGGACGAATTCGTACGTTTTCAAACTGTCAAAAGTAACAGAAAAATCGTTAGAAAAATGTATAATATTCAGGGGTGAATACAAGGTTCTCCTTAGTTATATTATATTTTCGAATATTTAACAAATACGGACCCATTTCCTTGATTTGAACCTGGCAATTCCTAGGAATTCCTGCTCTAAACGACAAAAAACGCCAAAAACAGTGATTGTGTACAGAGTGAAATAAAAATAGAGCATTCAGTACTTAATGAGTTAACCTTTTCACTACCATACATGACGGAAATTTCCGTCGTCATTCGTCAATGAACGTAACCATAAAATGACACAAATTTTCGTCAAATATATACTACATTTATGTATTTTTCGTCATTTGAAGCTGGAAATTGCGTTAGCAATTCCAGCTGCAATTGACGAAAAATAGAGCTCCTACACCAGTATATCTAGATCCTGGTATGCACCCCGGCCTGGAAGTCAAAGGGTTAATACCCCGGGGTAAACTGACACATAGCTACACAAAGCGGCAGCATAATTGACACAGCTGGAAAAACAGATAATCGGGGACAAATATTTCAACGAGCTCGGAAATCTCTAATGACACATATATATTGTCCATTGCAGCATAGGCCTACATCGTGAATCATACCAAAAAAATGTGAGATACAAATCTAGTTCTTTATATATCATATAAAAATGTTGTATTCCACAGATGTTCATAACAACAATATACTTTATCTAGTTATTATCCCTTCTGGATTATCAGCTATGAACTATTCGTTCATTCATTTGAAGCTCCACTGGAATTACGAAATAATATTTCTACTGATGAAAAATTATGGATATTATTGAACATGTAGCATAATATATTTGAGTGGCATTTTATTAAATTGCAACCTGGATTGAAAATGTATGATATAAATCTAACGTATATTTTGTCATTGAGAATTAAAAGGTGATTGTCAGCTCACGCGTCAAAAAATGTCACCCGTGCTGTGGAAACACGAGGACTTATACTGGGTTAATGTTGGCCCACCGTCTGCGACGCTGGCCCAACATTAACCCAGCAGCGGCTCCTGGTCTGGTGTATGGTGAGGCTGGGGCCGGGACAGTCCCGTGTGACTCGAGCATTGGATGGCGTGCAGCCAGAAACCACAAACGTGTGTCTGTGGTACTGCCAAAACCAAGGACTGAGGAAAAACTACGGAGAAATGAAAGTTAACCCAATAGCGATTTAGTGTTGAACGGTTTCGTATTCTCATTTAAGTGAAAAAACGAAAATTAGTCGCAAGATTACCCAACAATATGTTCGGTCACGGTCTATTTTTAGGCCCGGCCTGGAGCCTATTAAGTTTATTGCAATAATGTTTGTGTCCTAATTTGCGGAAAGAGGTGTGCCGTGTGTGAGAAACGGTTAACATTTCTCAGGAAAAGTCCTTATGAACATGTCAAATATAACGTTTGATGTCGCTAGGTTGAGTAGTTGCGTGTTTAAAAAGTGCTAAGAAAAATATAATCACGATTATATTTGTGATTAGGGCTTAAAGGGATAAGGATGGAATAATGTTGGCCCAGCGTCACAGATGGGGGCCCAGCACTACATCAGCATTGGGCCAGTGCATCGTGTTATCTGGGTAGTGGCTTTTCTGGCGACGGGAGGAGAAAGCGTCACCCGCATATTAGTCCAAGCAAACACGGAACAATCACTCAATGCTGCTTCAATGTCGGGCCAGCGTCGAAGATGTTGGGCCAACATTGAAACAGTATTGGGTAAACTAAATGGCATGTGTTTGCTGGGGTGCTGCCGCTAAATATACAGCAGACCCAGTGTTGGAGTGGTGTGGCGATGGTGGTGGAATGACTAAACGTTGAAGATATATATCTTAACTTGTCTCCTTGCTTCTTTCCTTACATTATATCCTGCACATTCAGGATTCTGGACCATGAGGAAGACCAATACAGTTATGTTAAAAAAATATTAGGCCGATGTTTTGCCCATAGCACTCATACAGCCTAAAGCCGGGCAGTAATGTTCACCTGTTTTAGGTTGTGTACCGCGTTTATTAACATTATATTGTCCACTTTATCACTTGACGGATTAACGTCAATAAAGTTAGTTACTTATTCCTCATTCAATAAGGAATAAGTAGCAGTTACTTATTCCTTATTCGAGAGAATAAGGAATAAGTAGCTGTTACTTATTCCTTACTCGAACGAATAAGGAATAAGTAACAGCTACTTATTCATTATTAGACCGAATAAGTATCATAAACGTATTCTTTATTGGAAAGAATAAGGAATAACTAACTGGTAACATATTGCTTATTCGAATTTGGATAAGTAACACTAAAACAAAACAAAAATAAAAGAAGCAATTGTATGCTCACGCTCCACAAAATATGCTGATATACTACTAGTTAAATCACCAACCTGGCAATATTGACATGCACAAAGAGCTTTAAAAGTATATTCACGTGTTCAGATTTGAATAAGGAATAAGTAACTGTTACTTATTCCTTATTTGCGTCTGAATAAGTAACTAGTACCTATACGGCGAAAACCACTTTAAAATACGAAAACACATCTAGAATACCCCACAAACCGACAAAAGACGTTCATATACTTGTAATTTTATGAGATAAAAGAGTAAAACACCAATCGGATCGCAGAAAGAGTAGTAAAAGTCTTGTTACTTACTCGGTTTTGAATAAGGAATAAGACTGTTACTTATTCCTTTTCGCGTCTGAATAAGTAACTGGTACTATATGCGGTAAAAAACACTTAAAAATACCAAAATACAGCTAGAAACATTAAAACTCGACAAAAGACGTTCATATACTTGATTTTTGGCGAGATAAATGAGTAAAACACCAATCTGATCGCTTAAAAAGTTGTACCTTATTGAATAAGGAATAAGGAATAAGTAACTAACTTTATTGACGTCCTTGACGTATTAAGGTTGAATCCCAATAATTACTATTTAATTGACCATTCTTTTTTTATGTAGTAGTGATTATTCCCACGTTTCATCTCGTATCCAATAAAATTCGATTATTATAATAATATAATATCGACCACAGGATTCATAATAATGTTCAACACTGTTCAAGCATGCATGTTATTGTATGTTATACTGTCAGCTAAGAAAATATCTCCTTTCCTTACCATGATGGTTAAATTACCTGTTTATTAATATATTTGCCAAATCTGATGATATTACTGTTGCTACCAGCTTGAAGAAAATATATATAACTTAATACATTCATGTTTTTTACATTTATATAATTATACTTGGGTATGCTATAAAATCGTTGTATTAGGTTTACTCACGTATGTACAATCACCTTGATATGGCCATTGCGGCAGCAAATCACATTTCAAAGTGATTGTAAATATCAAGAAATATATAGGTGTTGAAAGGGTTATATATGAAGAAATAGCAGCAAATTGTAATGTTTCACACGAGATATAGAGTAAAATCCACAGTAATTATCAAAAAATACTTGCTACTAAATTGATTAAGTACGAGCGGCGCCTAATTGGATGCTAGGAAATGATGCTTCTCTGAAATTATAAGTCAAAGCATAGATTAGATTAAATATCATGAATATAGGCAAATGGTCTAGAGCACCAAATCTGGATGTAAAGTTTAGATAGTTCAGCATGTTTATTGCATTACAAAATATTATATATTAGTCAATCAACCATACACTACTTATAAGTCAAAATATTATATTTCATGAACCAGGATTCAAATTATTATACATGACAATTGTACATGGAATATGGATCTATAGCGCGTTCAAATGAATGTACATCAGGAAAAACGGCAGCACTGTGGTATTTCAGAGTAAACCCTATATATCACAGGAAACAAGAAATGTTGATCTGATGTTGTTTAAATGTTGGCCCACCGTCGCAAACGGTGGCCAGCATTACAACAACATTTGGTGAGCATCTCCTGTTTTCTGTGCCATGTCTGTGATGTATGCTTGGCAGTCTGTACATACTGTATCGATGTGTCATAGAGTACTGTAGAGGTTGTAGCCATAAATACATGTAATTATCATGGATACTAAAGTACAATACTGCTCTGCAAATGCAAGGGGCAGTACTGTAACTGCTTACTTGAAAAGTAGGCAGTTACTGCCTTTCGGCTTTGCACGGCGGGATATTGCTAAAGTACGCAGTGACTCAGTGTGTGACAATCAAGCGAAATCATATTATGTGTATGTGACAACTAATAAAGCTATCGTGTAAGATAAAGTGATGAATGTCGATATCTATATGTGTTTATGTACTTAAGGACCTGGGGCTAGTAACCATCCGATTGTGTATTATGAGCAGCACGTTATATCTATTATATGTTGCATTTTTGTTAGGGGGCAACAATTCAATTACGAGGGGCGTGGAGTATTTTTGAAATACATATTTTCAAATTTTCGTGAAATAGATAATTGTCTGAAGCATATGTTGTAAAAAAATTTTAAGTCTCGCTTCGCTCGGCACCATTAAATGACCCTTTAATTTGTGAAGCCTTAGCTTCGCTCGGCTCCAGATCAATACTAAGCCTAGTTTATGATCCAACTTCGTAGATGGAAAAAAGCTAAAAAAAAAGTGAAATAAATGTTTCGCTTGAGGCAGAGTGTTAGATAGATAAAGTCCTGCAGATAGGAAGATAAATAAATAATTTATTCAATTCAAAAACTCCATCCCCCCGCACCACCTCCTAGTAATTGAATGGTGCCCCCCTCGGTATTTGAATATACATAATAACCGAGTAACATACTTTGATTCACTACACTGCTTACAATACCCAACTGAGAATCAAGTGGAGCTTAGAGTGAAATCCATATTACAAACGTTGTTTGAAATAAGGCCCCTGGAATCTCATTTTTCAGACAACTAGTAAAAAACACGTCATATTGTATGACTGTTAAAACTATTTAGAAATGCATAAGAGAGCATTAATGATATTATACCACTGGTCTGTGTCAAATCAACATTTATTAGACACCACATACAATAGAAACGAGATAAAGCGTTGGCCTAATCTAGTGAACTATGCATTTTGTTGACCAACCTACATCTGTTTTACAACAAAATACTAGCAAATACATACATCAACACAATGATCGTGAATGATACATGTAGAGTAAAAAATATGCATTTTCAAGGAATGCGTGGCTGACAGTATTATCTGATAATATAGAGACATCAGCTGATGGCATGCTGAGAGTATGTGGGTTCGCGTGCTCCAAAGGATTAGAGATGTCTCTCATGACACTGTGTTGGTTTAATGTTTGGCGCTGGCCCAACATTAATACAACACAGGATCAACGTCTCGTTTTTTTAGGCATATGGTTTAACTTCTGAGACACGCGGACCATCCATCATTTGGCTGCCCATATTATTATAGCATTTAGGTGTCTGTATCACTTTATCTCTGGCCTGCTGTCAGTCTCATATCTTGTCATTTTACCATCTTTATGTCATTCATTTGTTTTGGCTCAAAGCTGGACTCACGCCTCACGCGTTGGCCCAGCTTCTAAACAATATTATGCTAATAATTTGTATTTTCTGGTTCAATCTCAAGAAAAACGTCAATATTTCAGACACGTAGTACAATATCTACAAAGTCAAATATCTAAAAAGTCAATATTTCAGTCACGTAGTAAAATAGCTTACATACTGATCACTGCTGATAGGCCTTGTATTCGATTTTGCATGTCGCCTATCACATTCACTTTTCAATTCATATTCCATTTTAAAGATTTTACTGATTAACATATGTGCTTTGCAAATTGATCCTTTTCGGCATATTATTTTTCGTGTGGTCTTAATTATCACCTAACTTGTTACTCTTCCTATTATCATGAGACATTATCACACTATCTGTTATGCGTCTACAGAGACAGAATAGTATGTCTACCAGGAATCAAGCATAATACCCCCACGTCAGTGGCTGATCCAGGGGTCAGTGGGGGGAGGGTCAGGGAGGTCCTGACTCCCTCTTTTTCAAAAGTAAATTGCATCGATCAAAATTGCCAAAATATCAGTATTTGACACTCAAAATTTACCAGGGTAGTGCTTCAATACCATAGTAAATTTAGAGTGTCAAGCCACAATATATTAACTGAGAAGATTAAAACGTACATTTTTTTATTCGGACCCCTTCTTTTGCAAGATTCTGGATGAGCTCCTGTAGGATTTACCACTATAGGGTCGACCATGCTACAAACTGGAAAATATTGGTGCTACACGTGGCTCGTATAAAAGCTAAGTGGTCCACTAAGGCCCAAGTGTTATGAAAGTGTCTCAGATCAACACAACAAAGTTTTTTTACCAACGATTACTCAATCAATGAAAATGTTTAAGTTGATGATGCAAAGACCTCACAGTTCAGGATCGTCACATGGTTATATTTAACTCTTTAAGTGCTTCATTACTACTTAACATTTTCCTTTCATTTGAAGTTGGCATTGCTCACGCAATTACCAACTTCAAATGAAAGGAAAATACCTCCTCACTTAAAAATTAAACCTGTTAAATTTCACAATGGGGGCTTTACTCAAGATTTATACATGCATATTTGTTCAATTTCTGTCAAATTTTAGCTGTGGAAAAACAGTATGAATGCGCTTAAAAGCGTCGCCCGCACTCAAAGGGTTAAGTGAAATAAAAAGCAATAGCTCACCCATAATGCTGGGCTATAGTACTAAAGTACGTAGGTCTACACAGTATTACGCACTGCATTCCAATGAAAAGTAGATAATTATGTAACGAAGAACAATGCAACCTACTAAACTACTATACAGAAAAAATAACACACGGAACGCTAGAAAACCATGATTCATGGCATCTGAATCTACGCATGTGTCATGCACGCTGCACTGCTAGATCTGAGTTGTGGCCCAATGCTGGTACAACGTTGCCAACGTTAACACAATTATGTGCGAATGAGATGTCGTGTTGGTGTTGCATGGCACAAAACTCACACTGCAAATGATTTCGCAATACGGACCGCATTCCAGCAAAAACAAGCCTTGGACCACCGCTGGTTTAATGTTGGCCCAACGTCAACGTCACTGGACAAAAATTAAGAGACATGAGATCTAGGTTCGTGTTTGTTGGGACGGACTCTGCAAACAAAGAGACATCGACCCAATATTGGATTAATGCTGGATTGATGTTGGATATTTTCGCAATTAAATCGAAATTCACAGCAAAGACGCTGGGAAACTGCTGGCTTAATATTGGCCCACCATCTACGACACTGGTCAAATATTAACCACTATAGGGCTCTGATCTGTTCAATTAAAAAGTTCAGTCATTTGAAGTTGTTGTCTCGCTACCGCGATTCACAACTTCACTTGACTGAAAATTATTTGAATTTGTAAAATGAAGTCATATAAGTTATTTAATATATTTTTTCACTCACTTGAAGTAGTGTCTCGCTACCGCGACCCACAAGTTCAAGTGGGTGAAAACCACCCATATTTAATTAATTTGTGACCAAACATTTGCAAATATTGATGTTCAAACATTCATTTCATTCTCAATAACTGTGATTTCATCGGCTAATAAAACAGGTCAAAAATGACTAGAGTCGTGCTTCGCGGTTGAATGGTTTCAGTGCGGGACCGACATTAGACGTCAGAATCTGATGTCTGAACACGGTCCCTGCACTAAAATAACTAAAAATTATAATGGCCGTAGACCCATAGCACAGGTATTCAAATGAAGCAGAAAGAGCCAACGAAGACATTTATGATGATTTAAAATTGAAAGAAACACTTCGTTCTCTATGGTATATATACAAATATTTCAGAGCTTTAACCCTTAGAACACTGATGTCGACTACAGTAAACATTCTGCGTGTTTTTAGGCACCTGCATAACCAGTTGTTAAAAATATAAAATGCCGTCAATTTTGGATCACTGATATATGTTGGGAATTAAATTTCACTAATAAACCAAATTTTCAGTCACTTGAAGTTGTGGATCGCGGTAGCGAGACACAACTTCAAGTTAGTGAAAATTTAAATTGAAAAGGTCAGTGTTAAGACTTGAGCCAACATTGGTTAAACGTCTTTTGTTTGCTGGGTTTAACTCACAGATACTCGCTCATCTTGTCGTGTGTTCCCATGGTAGCCGTCTGTCCTGGCATCATGAATCACAGAAATCACAATCCAGAGACCAGTTTCCGACAACACCACCCTAATTAATCCATGTATCCAGTAGCAGTGGGAGTAATGAATTCACGTGCTATTTGACAGGTCTGTTATCCCCATAGCGAATACGTCCAGTGTGAATGGGGCCACACTACAGTGACTGAGCAGACGACACTATAATGACGGGTTCGGAGTCCACCCTTCCTCCTCTTCTCTTTATGTGATAAACCAAGCCGGCGTGTTACTTATAGCCACGTGATCACGTGGTCACCCCCTGACTTCCTTATGTGACATTGTCGATTGTGAGACCCTCGTGGGCAATAGTCAGCCCTCCAATAACGATTTCAATCAGTGTAGAAATATTCTTTTATTATATTACATGCTGGACAATATGATTTTAAAAGTGATTTTAGGTTTTACATCCGCGGCAATATATAGTCATAATGATAAAAGGAAGCCTAAAATCGCAACAATACCCTGCTTATTTCCAATATTTTCAACGGATCTTTCAGGTGAATATTACCATAAGTATTTGATAGTATTGTCGTCACACCTCCAGACAGTTCGGATAATATGTGAGAAATCACTTGTACGAAAGTTTGAATAAAAATGGTAGTGCCTATGGCATTGCAGGATCGCCATCTATTTTATTATACTGCCCATCGTTGATACTTCTGCTATTTTGCTTGGAATGATGCATAACCTAAAATGACTGAATATTTAAATAAGCTCAATTAGAAAATTAAAAAAAATGGCCCCGATGGCTCATTCGTATCGACTGGGGATTGTAACCTGGAGTTACCAGGTTCGAATCCCGATCAGATCGGATATTTGTCATCGTGGTTGTGCATATACAGTGCTCCAAACTGTTCAAAGGCCTAGAGTGTACAGTGCTGCTTATGATACTGTGCACTATAAAGGAACCTTGGAGTCATTCGAATTAAAAGTAGGGCATAGTCCCGGCTTCGGCTTCCTTCTGCCACGACATTGCCATGATTGTGCAAAAAGCGACGTAAAGCAATATTCATATTCATATTCGATTGCAGGTTATAGCCCTGACACTGTTGTTATTGAGGATAACATGCGTAATCACAAATATATCTGTATTCCCTTTCAGCACTTGAAAAGGTCAGCTTTAATGATATAGGTGGCCAAACGGTCAGCAGCTACGTCACGGGACAAACTAAAGCCCCATTGTGCACGGCATAATATCTAAATATTCACATGGCAACTGTCCAATGGTCTGTTGGCACGAGTTGATAAAAGGGAACACCTATATGGCATCAGATAAAATATTAAATTCAGCTCTTTTGATTCATTGCTTGGCGCATTCGTGCAAATAGAACAGGCATTTAAATAACAGCTAAATGACGCACGCTGTCAATTCATCAGGTATTAAATCAGGCATTAAATTCTACATAAGGTTCATCGGTTGATCAGTTTGATACCAAATCGATGAGTGTTTATCAGTGGGAGTTTTTGGGTTTTGACCAATGATTCATTTATAAACAAATACACATACTAATCTAATGCTCGCCCACCAGTGCTCCATCACACCTGGACTGAGCCTGCAAAGCCAAACAACACTAACTGCTTGCTTGAAAAGTGCACAGCTCCAGCTGTTTATTGGTGTCAGTATTACAGAATAAAAATAAATAAAATTGATTTCACTGTTTCAGTTACAGCTATTACATCATTTTTCATTTTACATTCAACCCATGCAGTATTAATTTTACTTCCTGAGTGATCACGATGTCAATAAATATTAAAATATATTGTCAACATGGCACCTGATAAGTCTTCAACGGTTTTAATCTTATAATTTAGATACTTTATACAATATTTGGTCCCAGATGGTCATGCCCATTATACGTGCTTCACTAGAAACTGTGAAAATAGTTCACCAATATTGGTTCAATGTCGACCCAACGTCTACGACGTTGGACCAGCACTGAACCAATCATTGGGTTATCCCCTGGTGATCGCCCACGGCGTTATTTAACAGCTAGCTGACTCCGGTGATTATTTATTAGCTAAGATTACACAAGGTGAACTGCTCTGGGCTACAGGTGTCACGGCCAGTGTATAGGTGTGTGTGTGTGATATATTACATGGGCCGTCATCCCCAACTCCCACACGCGACCACCGTGATCCTATTTACAGACGTTTTGAACTCTATGGATCTGATTAGCATAGAATTACCTGACTTATCTGGTAACTCCGGTAGAGTTTTATTTCAAATTTCAGCCAAGTTTAAGGGCAAATTGAAATAATATTATTTATTAAAGTTAAAGGGAAGAAAGACTGAATTACCCAATTATCCCTCGCTAGTGATGTGTTTATAAAGCTATCAAGGAATATAATCACCTTGCGTATGATCAAAGGGGTGCATCTATTATTGGTAAAGTGGAAAATACATTACTTTAATCCTGAGGGAACAATGAAATCATCCCTCATTATACCAAATTTTGGACATCATTTATATTAGTTAGTGGCCCAGTTTAGCCTATATGTGCAGGAATTTTTTATTCATTTTATATTAGTTTGACAGTTACGCTGCAAGAACAGTCCTTGTTTGGGATTTCACGGGTCACTAGGCGGGGAAATGTCTCGGCGTGGAATCATACTAAAATGTGTACCTTGGTCGGTACTGTAGCTCACGGGTAATCCATCGTGCCATCATACTATTTCCTACTTAGTTGTGTAATCGCACCCAGTGTGACAGGTGTTTGTCAATGAGCGCCGTGGAATGACTAACGACTGGAATGACTGTCAATGAGCGCCGTGGAATGACTAACGACTGAGTCGTTCACGCCGTTCACAGTGCTACTAAATGTGCAAAGACAAACAGCAGTAACTGCTTACTTTTCAAGTAAGCAGTTACTGCTGTTTGTCTTTGCGGAGCGGCAGTACACCTTGTCCCATGTGCCTTATGTGACATTAGGTAAGCTTTGCTTACAGACCCTCTGTTCTGTAAGTAATCCTCAAGTGTTGTAATCCCAGAGATCAGTCCTGAACGCCCTCTTACTGAGCTGCAGTATGTGGAGCTGTGCACAGTAAATGCTGACATTTTGAATAATCTCGCATAAATAATAACTTGTGATGACAATGCAAAAGTACTATGAGCACTGGATTTTAATAATAATATTAAAAAAAAAGTTTTAATTAAATCCATGGTGGGTTGAGCGACCACAAAACTTTACTCTAGCTTACATTACAGTTGAGCAACACAGATCAACCAATTTATTAAGAAAGTAAGCAAAACAGCAATTTGGTTTAGTCCGAATGAACACAGACGTTTACGCTTCACTGCATCTGTAAATTTATCCCCGAGGCGGGGTGTGATTGTAGACAACTATAAATTGCGGTGATTGCTGGAGACAAACAAAGAAATAACAAAATTATCCGCTTATCCGCAAAAAAACTCTTACACAGTATTCAGTCATGTCCAGGTCACAATGTCACGGGGCACTCGGAATCTTCCGCAGTATTTGCACATTGTACACACACTCTTACGTCGTCCACTTAGTCAGGAGTACAATGCGTATTTCTCAGTCAATAACCACAAGTATGTGGAGCTAAGTTTAGCGTCTTTGTCCTGTGTATGTCACAGACACGGTCAGTGGGGGTAGAGAGAGGATAAAAGTATCGCCTGCTGATAACTCATATAAAACAAAGCCTCAACAATTTCCACATAATTGTATCGTGTTGTTATTGACTGTGGTTCATTATTAAGTCCCTTTGAAAATGTCAAAATAAAATAACATGAATATAATGAGAAGAAACACATAGCTTGAACGCGACAACACTTTAAATATGATGCATATACACGCAGAGATATATGACAATTGAAATGCCAAATTTATAGCGAATACAACAGTCACTTTTACATATATATGATAAAAAATGAACCAGATTATGTAATCTTATAAGCAGCTAGGGATCTAACGGCCAAACTCCTGAAAATTTCAATCATTATTTTTGAAGTTAGACGATTTGGCATGTAATGTAATTACCGAAATTAAAACTGAGCCCGATTAAGTAATCCTGTTAATGGGTTTATAATAATTAGCAATTTAGTTGATGGCAATATACTATTCTCAAAGCGACTCCCCTGACCATAAATTGTGATTGGTCGAGATACCCATAAAATCAGGTTTAGTCGTTTTGAATATACCGGTCCAGAGTAGTTGTTGCAAGACTGGTGAATCCTACGGTGAATCCTATTAAATCGCGAGGGAAACACCACACATTCAGCTCACCAAATATACCCTGCCGTTTAGTCTAAGAAACGCTGATGTCATTTGGCTTAGTATTGATACAACGTTTGGCCTGTGTACTTTGTTTATCGTTAATAATTTTTTATCATCTTGTAGAAAGACTTATTTGAATTCACACGACCGAAATAAATTACGGTCTGTGCTCGCTATGTGTGGCATGTCCCCGGGCATTCCTCTCCTGGTGATGCGTGATTGATTATTTGAATCGCGTCTCCGGTGGCGACGAAAAGATTCATTCACCATGTGATTTAGCAAGGGTCTCATTTCCTATGTAGCAGCAGTGGACGTCATGATTAACGTAGCTGATTTATCATGCAGAGCCGTGCAGAGCCACAAAGCAGTTACTGTTCACTTTTCAAGTGAAAAAAATACTGCCTTTTGTTTTGCGAAGGAGAATAGAAATGTTCAGATAATAATGTGGATCGCAGAGCATATGTCGGTTTCCTCCATCGATTATATAATAATTGTTATCACGTATAGAAATACAGAACAAACATAGATGTTCATGATATAAACATTCCACCACTTTACCTTAAAAACAGGCACACAATTGATTGTTATCAGTTGACTTGGAATGTATACATTCAGATAAACTAATCATTACTTTCTATAGTTTCCAATTAATTCAGTTTGAGATTGTAGACAATTAACTCCAATTAACGCCAACTTCAAATGAATGAAAAACGTGAAGAAATAATGCCGCGCTGCATGTTAAAAAATATTGGAAGAGCAAAAGAGTAAAAACACAGATTTCCAAATTTATTTTGAATTTAATATTTCCACCTGGGTCAAAAAAATATAGGTACACCGGTGGCCTACATTTATCACATTGATTGCACCAATCCATGAACAATACTAGTACGACCAGATATTCATTCCTGGTACGCCTATACGATTGCAACGTCAGCCCAATAGGGAGCAAAGATGTCAGGCTTGTCGTCCAAAGAACAACCAAAGAACATAAATGTACAAGTTCTTTGGTACATCCCTTTCCTAATAAGGACAATTTGACAACTGTGAACAACTCCGTAATTGGCCTCCGTGCAGAGTGGGCGTTTATATATATACGATCACCGTCATCATGGTCATTCCACCATGTAGATTAATAAACAGCCTGTTTGTCTTTCACGCATACCTCACACATTCCAAGAGCGGTAGCCCACCAAACACGAGACGCTCATCCAATTGTACTGTATTGTTGGACCAGAGTCGTAGACGATGGCCCAACAATACAGTAACATTTGGTCAACGTCTCGACGTTGCTGGGGTATCCCAAAAATAATTATAGGATGGCATCCGCACAGGGCGTAGTTCATATCACTTATAGTTTTGTACGTACGAGTATTTTATTAATTGATTATGCAGTAAGAGTGCCAACACATTGTCGCATATTGAATTCGTTGCCACGATGACATAGTACACTGATTGTTGACGCCTAATTATTCATCCACATATTATATACGCCGTTGTGACTCTACGTCCCTAACGTTTGTTGAGTTACAAATATCGCGATATTCCATTTATATATAAAGACGGTAAAAAAATGTATTAATAAGTAACAGCATACAATAAAAGGTTGCTTTTCCAGTACTAAATTTGGCAATTAAAACGGCACCACAAAATTAATTCATCACATTTTATGTACATTTTACTTGATAGCTTTTATGAACATTTTACTTGATAATAAGTCATGCATTGAAATTTTTTATGCCAAGACTGTGATTATTGTTGCAATTGAAAAAAAATACTGAGTTTTAAGACCTAATGATGAAAACCACACACAGAGTAAGGATTTGTCATGATTGTTGTTTTTCTAGACTGCATCACGTTGCATCTATCTGTAGGCATAATGTTACTGTATTATATAACAACAATAACAATCTTTTAATATATGTTTGCGTATTCTAATTATTGCACTCTTGGTGACTCAGCCGCATTTATAGTACTACTGCCACGAAAGGACAAACAGCAGTAACCATAGTAACTGTTTACTTTCCAAGTAAACAGTTACTACTGTTTGCCTTTCGAGGTAGTACGCGTCTGCCCAATCACTAACCACACCACTCAATGGCCATTATCACACAGGTCACAATGTAGTTGTGACAGAGTCGGTGAATCCTATAATATAGAAGCCCTTCTATGTATTCTTGATGTAGCCTTCTCTGTCTTATGAAATACCGTAAAATATAAATGATAAACACCTGAATACTATGTATTATAATCCTGTATTGCAATACAAAATACATGGCTTGGTATTTGTTCTGCTACGGTCCAGGGTTTCATTCAAATTATAAGCTGATGGGAAATATGATATAGGCCTATATATCTCAGTGCAAAATATATGATTGGCGGCACACAAACCCTAACAGCAGGTTTCAGTGATATTTTACATATTTCCATTATAATACAACCATATGATCACATGATTTCTACTTTGTTTTGTAGTCGTCAAATATTGTAACAATCCATCTAGTTTGATGAGTATCAGTGCACAACATGACTGTAGTTACACACTGCCCCCAAACACTGAGAATGAGTGTAGACTGTAGTCATCACAGTACAGCCGTGCAAAGACAAACAGCAGTAACTGTTTACTTTTCGAGTGAGCCGTTACTGCTGTTTGCCTTTGCAGGGCAGAGTATAAGTACACGCACTGTCTCCAAAAAGACAACGATTCACAATAAATCACATGACTGACAACAATGACAAAATGTGCGTGTAACATTACTGTGTCTTACCAGAGAGGATATATCATATAGGCTCTTTGGTCTCACTTCATTATTGTATTACATGTACAACATGAAAGGAAACGTGTTTTGCTTTATTATAATAACACGTAGATAGGCATAAACACGTCTTTGTTCAAACCATACGATTAGAATGATGTACTAAAGTTAATCTCATTAGTGAAAGTGATTATCTCAAAGTTTTAAAGTTTTCTTGACATGAATAATAACTTACTTCACTGACTCTTGCATAAATCATTAAACTTATAAATATTATTATGATATATAATGTATTGTAAGGCGCCAGCGCTTTCCTGGCTCTTCTGTCATGTTCCTCTCACAAGAACTATCAGCAATAAATACTTGTTACTTATCACTAGTTACTTGTTACTTCTGTGTAACAGCACAAAGGTAAACCTGGTTAATCTCCTACGTGTTATTATAATAAAGCAAAACACGTTTTCTTTCATAGGGGGGTTGGGGGTTGGGTTGTAAGCTCTGTAGACATCACTAAACATGCTAAAAATATTTTTTCTGGTTCCATCTGCTTACCCAGCAAGCACAATACATTATCATGTTGGTCAGAGTCGTCGAGGGGGATCCAGAATGTTAAAAAAATGGTGATCTGACGTAAAATAAAGTGTCACATGATTATTTTTTACTTTAGAGAGGTAGATAAGTTTAGAGAATAAGTGGGGGTTTAGGAATGCCCTGGTGAATTTTGACGGGGTTAATACTTATTTTAGCTATTTGTACCAATGCTTAACGCTTTGACAATTTAGTTTTGGGTTTCCCCTCTCGGTCACTGACAAAGACCAAACCCAGAGGTCATCAAGTATGATACAAGTTTTTTTAACCCAAAACAATAACGGCTTTACGGTTTTTAGACAAAACAGGTGTGATTCATGTCAACACGTGGATACAGTGTCTCGTCAAAAAGTGTCATAAAATATTGTGTTGTTCTATTACGCTGTCACAAATGGCAAATAAACGAGTCACATTACTTAGCACTAATATCATGAATATAGGGCTAATGTGTAATTTCCTAAAAAAAATGGTATCAGAGAAAATCGCCGAGTGCTGGGGCAGTGTTTTTGCTGATGGGTAAACATCGACCAAACCTGGGCCAAAATCTCATGATAGATTGTAACACATATGTTTGTATTGTGATTGTTTGATGCTGTATCTATATTCATATTACATGCACAAAAAAGACTGCACAGATGCTTTGAATTGACTGACATGACCATGATGACAGTTGTGTCATTCAGTACAAAGACCAGATCCTTTCCGTGGTAGACATGATGGCAGCATTACAGCAGACGTGTGGATGGGTAGGGCTTCTGAAAATATTATTTTACCAAATGGAGATTTAATTCTCGTGCTGCCAGCATGTTTCATACCAAATAAGATGTCACTGAAATTCATATAATGGATATGTGCTCTGCTAAACAATTAGTCCGATTTCGCAGATAATATTTTTCGTCATTTGAAGCTGGACTTTTCGTCGGCAATTCCAGCTTTAAATGAATGAAAAGGAGAAACAATCAATTAAGGAGGACAAATGTTAGAAATAGTCATGATAGTGAGAGCAATAAAACCTGCATTGTCCCATATCCCGACAGTGGGATTAAATGACCATATATGGCCCACTGCGCAACCAATGTTGTTTTCACTCGCTTAGAGTCTCGCGCTTCCTGGCTTGACAAATAAATGTGCAACCTCCCTCCGACCACAGCACGCCGCGTCCATTTACCACAATCCTGCTGAATTATTTGTTTCCATTTTTCGTCATTTGAAGCTAGAATTGCTCATGCAATTTCCAGCTTCAAATAAAGAAAAATATTTATATTCATGAAAAACGGACATGCATTTCTGATCATATTGAATTAATCCACAGGATAGTTTTTCAACTGCCGTCTACTTGGTGGGAACATTGCTTGAAAATGTAGGTTATATATAGGGAATACGGTCCTAGCAACACAAGGGTTAACCTCATTTAATTTCAATTTTCACAAACCACAACTTAAAATTGGAGAAAATTACTCATATATATGTTAATTGTGTGAGAAACATTTGCAAAGCTTGATGTGTAAACACTAATTTCATTCCCAAAATCCGCTGATAAAACGGAATAAAACGACTGTACTAGTACATAGCGCCTAAAGGGTTAATAATTAAGTAAATATTACGTGTGTTATCTTGTGTACTCACCTCTCATCAGACGACATGTCGCCTACAACAGATAAAACAGAAACAGCCATTAAAATGTGAAAAAATATGTAATCAACTGCAAATAAATCGTCTCCTTGGATATGAAAGGGTGTATCTGCCACTTCACAAAGTGGCAGATACACAATTTCATATCCAAGGCGACGAGACATTCACAGTCACATTATTCATGATTATCAAGCATTAGGCATTATTTAAATATATATGTGAAAATGTGACAATGTACCTCCCAGCGAACATCACACGCACACCAGATGACGAATTAATGTGTGTCAGCGTCTTACGTTTGCTAGAATGTCACGACAAAATAAATAGGCTATGCAATATAAAAATTAGTGAAACGTGGACAGCGTTGCTGTTTGTATGGGTAATAACTGTGTTCCTTCCTTAGCACACCCCCTTGAAATTAAACGATAACAATAACAGAAGAGACCCCATTCACCCTTAAAGCATGTAATAAAGTACCATTTTAAAGAGTTGTGGATTGGAACGCACTAGCGAGACAAATTCAGTTGGGTGAAATATCAAAGTGGAAGCCAATCGGTTAGAAATGTTGGACCACCGTCATCGACGCTGTTCCAGCATTCAACTAACATAGGCTTGTGTTAACATAGGCTTGTGTTCAAAAGATATAGGCCAGTAGGCTATACACATAACTCTTCTCCACAACGTTGGCACAACATAAAATCAACATTGGATCAACATTTCGTGTTTGCCGGGATGTTCGCTGCCATCGTCTTGAGCGACGTCATCACCGCACGGCGGAGGGCGGCACGTGGTAAAAATAGCTACAAAAGTCATTGATGTCGCATGTTGCCGTCGGCACTTCACTTGCGTGTTTGGGTTATCTGGAATAGGTCTATCGTATCTAACACGAGAAGATCAACCAACGTTGACTTAATATTGAGCCAGAGTCGTAGACGGTTGGGTTTCAATGATAATTCCAGATGACAAGCAATCAATTTTACCTTCAATCAACGTTATCTTCTGCTGAATTATATCACCTGACCTACTCATGAAAACTAGTACCACTAAACTCACCAGGTGTCCCACCGGCTAGCATAACAGTATACTGCCGTGCAAAGCCAAAAGGCAGTATCTGCTTACTTTACAAGTAAGCAGATACTGCCTTCCATGCATTCTTGCTTTGCTGATCTCAGGTCTAACCCAATAAACACGATACGCTGAACCAATTTTGATTTAATGTTGAGCCACCGTCTGCGATGCTAGCCCAAAATTAAAACAACATTAGTTCAACGTATCGTATTCTCTGGGATCTGTATGATACAGAGACCACCATATACCATGTATATCATGTATATTGTATGATGTACATCAGAATACAGTTATATATATCGTCGCCTCGGAGCTAAATGATCCTACATTGTATCTGCCACTCTAACGAGTGTCAGATAGGATCCTTTAGCTCCGAGGCGACGATATGTACTTCAGTGAGTTATCTTGATATCTTATTCCAAATAAAATTCGTGTAACCAGGTAATCAGGTACTCATTTTATTTCAAATTATCAATTACTGTAAGTTACCGGTGTCTTCCTTGGTAGTAGAGGGATGTACACTGCCATATACACGACCCTTTAATACCAAGGTGACGATATTTTCCATGAGCTTTTTAGGTATGGGCACACGACACAAGTTCATTCACGTAATAAATGATCAAATGAGTAGAAAAAGTTTGAGTGGATGAAATTGATTAACTTCTTTACATACATTTTTTATATAATCTGTTTTACCATAGGCCTACATAACATTTTGTTCTTGTATTTGTGTACAATGTAATATTTAGCATACTATAGGTGAATTTAAATGTGTACGTTCTTCCTTTATCAGTTTATCACAGGGCTTGTAAACGGTTTTGATTCTTAAATAATAAATTTGATACAGATTTCAAGATTAAAACCTAGATAACCATTCGCTCAACATATGTTCGCTCAAGAGGCCTTTTTGCGTGTGGCCTACGTGGCAACCAGCACGTTTACCCGTATCGTGCTTTTAAAATGGAGAAGAATTGTTGGCCCTAATCAGGGGAAATCAATAGGTTATTCAGTGAAATCAATTAGGTAATTCAAATTTAAATGCCAATTGATCTCTGGGTCAAATATGAAGTTGATCCATCAATGACAAGGCGGTCTGCATAATAATGACATACAATAAAATTACATACATGTTACGTTGTAATTGTACAATATGTTATAGTTACAATAACAGGAAGTTAATAAGGAAGCATGCTTCTAATCAGTGGCACGGATATTTGAGACGAGATAGCCTCAATGATTATAAAACAGAAACAACATCCTTATTCAGAGCAACCATGAACAGAACACTCGGTCAATAAAGGTCAGGTCAAGAAAGGTTACGACACACAACCCTAAACCTCAAATATCTGGTGATAGCTGATATGGGACTGGTGGTGTTATTGTAATCAGATACGAGTATGCGGTGCTCACCCACTCACACGGGAGAATGAGCACCATGCTGAATCAATGGATAACCGTCACAATATGAGGACATAACCAACATCCCAGCAAACTACGAGATATTGACCCACCGTCTACGACGCTGGCCCACCATTGGACCCGTAATGAGTCAATATATCGTGTTTGCTTGTGGTTTGTAGTGCGGTATAGACAAATGTTGCACGTATTTTCCTTTGTTATGCTTTGACACACATACGAACTTAACCAGTAAGGAACTGTCACGAATGAAGTGTAATTTTACACAAGAATGGCAAAACATATACAAAACAAGATCAGAAGTAAATGCCCAATATGTTCAATGTTATTGTTAAATATAATCACATAATATTGAGTGAAATGTAAAATGAATTGTATGCTCTTCAGAATCGGGGATAATAACATATACATACACATAGGCCTACATAGTTATTACATGTGGAAAATAAACGGGTACTGAATTATATCGGTGCCAAAAAATCATGCCTATACCAGTATACATCTATTAACAATCGTTTGCATCTTTACGGGTTGAGATTGTCGTGTGTATAGTGTACACAAGAACAGAGGGGTGACTGTGAAGGCTATCGCTTGACCTCCAGCCACGGTCAGATCTTGTAAACACATATGGCGGTGACACAGTCCAGAGCCGGTCCAGACTGGAGGACTTCAGGATGAAGGGGGAGGGGGGGGGGGTCATTATCTGAAAGCACTACAGATTGTTGACAATGTTTTGATTCGAGCCATTGAAATCAGCGCCTGCCAGGGAAGTCTGGGTATTGCCTTGAAAATAAAATAACCCAATTCTGGACATAGACGTGGACAACTCCAGACCACACAAAACCTAGTTTTGGCAAGCATGCAGTAGTTTTTACCATGAGACGTATATCGGTATCAGTGAGTCTATGTCGCATTCTTGTTGAAGTTTGAGTAGAAATGTCATGTGTGCTTTGATCGTGTCAGTTCAGTTGTTCATTTCGTGCTATATGGGGAAAACGCTCGTCCAAAGAAAAAGGTTATCCTATGAAGGTTCACACCTTATTCATTGGACGAGTGATGTATTTTCCCACATAACATTCAAACGAACACCTATCGTAACTAACTTATACAGAGGACATAACGATAAGCATTGGACTCAACTTGGCAAGACGTGACACACGAGACCGCCAGGTGGCGTGTGTCACGTCTTGCTCGGGAATATCAGAGGGGTATCCAGGGGGGTACTTGGGGTACTAAAGCAGCCCCCTTAACCCTTTAACCGCAAAATTATTCAATCTGAATTTTTACCCACTTGAAGTTGTGTCTCGCTGACGCGATCCACAACTTCAAGTGAAAATTATTCAGATTTGACAAAATTGTGGTCAGCTGTTTTCAAATATTGCTGATTGATGTCACATTAATATGCTGGTGAAAAATGACAACCCGAATATATGCAGCACCGGTTGTTAAAGGGTTAAATCTCAGAGCGTTGATTGTCCATCTCATTAACCCTTAAAGTGCCAAGTTATCTAATTGGAATTTAGGTGAAAATTACTCATATTTGTTTAGTTTAAGACCAAACATTTGCAAATCTTGCTGATTTTAACTCATTTCATTCACAATGACAGTGATTTAAACTGATAATAAAGCAGATTAAGAACGACTAAACACTCTCTTCTTTTATTTATAGGTTTCGCCAACGAATAAGCCTACCGGAAATATCTCTAGGTTAAAAAATACAAACGGTTGGATTTGTTTTATCCCTGATGATAGACTCAGATGAGGACATTGGTCTGGTACTCTGTAAAAATGCAAGTCTATTGTTTTGCCTAAGACCGCAGTGCCAATATCCGTTCTTGTGCAAATATTTGCCACAACCGGAAATGTTGACAGTTTTTACCATGTTTACGAAACTGAAAAATGTTACAGGGTATCATGTCTTCCTAGACATCTGCTATTTTTTGTAAAAAGAAAGTCAAATGTTAATATACATAATTAAATATAATTTATTTTTTAACAAATCATCTGATGTAATACAACGTGATGCAATACAATGTAATGATTCACTTCGATGAAATACACAATAGAGTATCCACGGTAGTGTTTAGCAATCAATTCCTCTTTTGCTCCAAGATAAATTCCCCTGGGCTGTAAATGTCTGTTGATGACACAGTGTCACTGACAAGGGCCACGTGGCCTTTAAGATAAACTGTAACATGTTCCAGCAGCTGTTTAATAATTATGTCGTGTATATCACATCTAAATAACCACGGCTGGTATTCTAAAACAAGAGACCAGCCGGCCACCATACTCTCCAGCCCCGCCTGCGTGATAGAATTTTTTCAGGGTGCATCCTTCCCTGAACTCTCACATTATGTTTTTACAGTAATGGTCTATCTATTGCGTGAATTGGAGTTTAGAACACCAGCTGTTAAGCACAAAGTACTGTAAAGCCCATAGTGGGAACAAACAGTGTAAAGATAACTCAAGTAAGAGTGTAGTACTTTGTTAGTAGATCATCTTAACTTTCTCTTATTTCCATTAGAAAATTTAAGATTTATCTTAACTGTTCCGATAGAAATGAGAGAAAGTTAAGATAATTTTTAAGATGTTCAGTGGGATGGGGCCCCAGGTCTTCAATTCAAGTGATATCGGAACCTATGTACATGTATACATTTTGTGGTTTGCAACATAAACTAGAGCAGTGTCACTAAATGGTCTGTTAATCTCCTATCTCTGGACTCTGGATACAATAGAATTAGGATATAACAAACAGCTATATTTGCTCTACGGTATTTTACATTCAATTCAAACTGGACGAGGAGGTGCAAAAGCAATTCCCAACTTCAATTAGACGAAAACAAATCTTCACTAAAATTGAGATATCACATCTTATAAATGATATCTTTGACCGCACCTTCTAGTACTAGAGTTTTAGCAATGATCCACACAAATAAGACCGGATAGGAATCATATCATAATATGTACATGATATAGAACTTCTCGTGCACTAAACTCCTTGTTATAAAATTTCACAATACTATTTCACAAATTATAAATTACAAATTATACAATTTCAGATGCGTCTCAAAGCCATTCTATCATCAATATCAAGTCCATTGCTGGTCAAAAGTACTGATATAGAAGAAGTATGAAGACTTATTTACTAGGTTGGAAAGCAAGAGGCAAATAATGTGTCTCAATTTTTCCGGAAAGATTGTAAGGTTTTGGATGTTCTAATTTCTGATGGAAAATTAGATATATTGAGCTGCCACAGAGAAATTACGAGATGCTATTCGGGATTTTGAGGCCTTTGACGGGACGAGCTCCCTTGTGCCAGATGCACAAAAACTAGACTGAACGCCACAAGCCTGACAAGGCGTCGCTATTAATGAACAAGACATACCAATACAATCTATTGGTTCGGACCAAGTAGATAACCATGTCGCCATGTATGTCCAATTGAGGTCATTCACCACTTGACTTCTGTGTATGACATTCATACTCAGTAAGTGGTCAGTGTAATTAATGTCGTCTCGACACAGTGACCCACTTCACACGATTGTACACTTATATCGTAAGTGTCAGGTCCGTCTGACTTTAACCCTTACAACGCTGAAATGTGTTTGTATAAACCCTGAAGACCAAGGGGGTTCTTCAATTTGAAATAATCATAAATGTCTAGGGGTCTTGTCAAGTTAAAAAAAATCCGAAAAAAAACTCGGATTGGTCAGACCCCACCGACCCTCCCTCCTATCCAATTTTTCATTTTTTTTTGGCAACATTTGGAAATATGAAAACACAAAAAACTCAAAATTTCAGTTAGCTCTTTCCGCTTTATTTGAATACCTATGGGGCGGGGGCCCTAGGGTAGTGGTTAGCACAGCTGCCTTTCACGCCAGAGTCCGGGGTTCGGTTCCCGGTCTCGGCGGTTTGAAAGAAACAAAATTGTTTCTTCCCCATCCACGTGTGAAAGTTAGTATTGTGGGGAGCCTCCGTGACCGAGAGGTAGCGTGCTCGGCCTCAGACCGCCAGGGCTCGAATTTCGAATCCTGTGTCTGGAGGACAGTGTCATCTCAATCATCTCACCATCCTCAGGAGGTTCTCCTGGCCCAGTTTAGCCTATATGTGCACAAAGGTGGCCTAAAGCCCGATTCATTTCATTTTTTTTGAATACCTATGTTTTGGGTCTACGGCCATTATAATTTTTGTAATTCTTTCAGCATGTTCAGTGCGGGGAACGACTTTAGACGTCAGTATCTGACGTCTATAGACGTCAGATACTGATGTCTAAAGAAGTTAGAAAATGCCGAACGATAAATGACAGGGGGTAGTAAATAGCGCAGCATCAAGCAACCCAGCAAATGCGCGATGTCGAACCAATTCTGGACCATCGTCTGCGACACTGGCCCAGCATTAACCAACATTGAATGTTCCGTGTTTATTGGGAATGCAGAAATAATGTCTGTATGGCGACAGCAACATGTAAACGATCGTAAGTGAAAGGTTTCTAGGGGACTCTACGTTCTATAATTAGTTTAGACAGAAATGTACATCTCTTAACCATGTTAACTTCATTAGAGGATCCATTTTAGGACAAAGGAAAATTATGAGATATATACTCAAAGAAATTACACTAAAATAAATTAAATCGGTCAGTTTTCAGTTTACTAAATCAGCTTAAGAAATGTCATTTCTTGAGATTAATGACCGTCAACATGATCAATGCGCATTGCTAGATAAAGACACATATATGTTGGTGGCACACCCTGATATTTTACCCGAAATTCTATGCATTCATGGCGCGAGGAGTCCTCGCACGTGCACAGGCTGTCCAAGGTATGACATAGAAGGTGGTAATTGAACCTCGCTCATTTGATTGATGAAAGAGTAGGACAGATCATTACTGCGCAAATTCAAGTCAATGTTTCAACGTTGGCCCAGCGTCTCTAGACGTTGGGCCAACGTTGAGACAATGGTTTGAACACTTGGGGAGGCGTTCAACCGAGAAAGACCTGGTTGGACTCCCATTTGAACAATGACGGCACATCAGCCTGGTGCGTCACCGGTCTCGACTTGTTCATGCTGGGGATTTAACGACTTGATTTAGATACTAGCTGTGAATCCTACATGGTAAGACTGTGAAATGAATACCTGGGTAGAGGGGCTGTACCCGCGGGGTTTCATTACCATGATTACATCGCGTTTAGGGTAACATCAAATAGAGATACCGTTAAGGTGATGGGCGCGTCCTAACATAACTTTTTTTGAGACAACCCCTTACAACGCTGAAATATTTTATGTGAAACATAGAGACCAAAGGTTTTTTTTATTTTGTAATCATCATAAATGTCTTAGTTAGCTCTTTCCGCTTCATATGAATACCTATGTTATGGGTCAACGGTCATTATAAGTATTTTAATTCTTTCAGTGCGGGGATCGTCAATAGACGTCAGAATTTGACGTCTACAGACGTCAGATTCTGACGTCTAAAGACGGTCCCGTGCTGTAAGGATTAAACGTATTTTCAGGCTCATGGTTAACATAGGTCACAGTAATTCCACGTGACATATTATATAATCCTTATGAGCCGATCACCACCATTCCATATACAATCTGCTTGGAATCGGAGAGTCTGATATATTACTTCAGTCAACACTGGCACATGGTCTGGCCAACGATCGTCCAACTAATGACCAGTGTTTGCCAGGAGTTCGGAACATTACACAGGGTTCTAACCAGCCTGAAATCTCAGCGTATCGGCCGAGGCGCCAGCCGAGGACATAAAAATCGGCGAGGGGTCGGGGGCCGCCTAGGCCCCCGGAAATTTTGTAGATACCAGCTGCTTTGAGATGCATTCTAAAGCATTTCCCTACACTTTAATACATGGCTCTCACGGGTCCTTGAAAACGGGGAAAGTCCTTCATTTTTTGTAAAAATTAAGTAATATCTGGGATTTTCTTCAACCTGTTATATTTTGCTGTTGATCGCGACAAACGTCACTCAGTTGCAACAGTGATTGAATGAAGGAAAAGGCCACACTTCAATCCATCTTCTGTCTCATCTATAGATTGAATTTTTTTTATAGACTTACTTTGCAGACAAACCATGCACGGTACAGCAGCTATCAATTAGAAATCCGTAATCGCCAGATACACGGCAATAGCTTGTATGTACATGCACCTTTCGTTTTTCCTACTTTTAGATTACATAGCATCAGCCATTTAAAGCTAGTAATATGTAGGATAGTATATTTTTACATATCTCCATATCAGTATTAGAGATACACTGTCTAAATTATTAATGGGCCTAGGTTGTATCATATAGAGGAGTTGGTAGATACATTGCAATATGGTGCAAATAGTTCACGCAATATATAAACTCTAACAAGCAAAGCATCGTAGATGATATTATGCCAGCTCCGCTGCAACCCACGGTGACTTGCTGCAACCCACTTATAAGCCTATGATGTCGCATCTGAAATTTGGCAATCAGCCAATGGCGGTTACGGCATTTAGCGCTGCTAAACAGTCCCAGCGTGGTGGAAAGTTTCAGCCACAGATTGACTCCATACAAAATCGTGGGACATTTCTTTGGACGGTCATATCTAAGACTTGGCCTTGAATAATCTGGTCGAAAATAGTGATTTTTAGAATCAGTAGGATTTCAGCTACGAGACCGCATGCTGAGCTTATTTTCCGCAGTTATTAAAATGTTATGGGCATTTTTCGGGCTTGGGGTCGAGATCGCTCGCAGTCATCGCTATGTTGAAAAACGTCAATTTTTTCGGGTTAGACGAATACAGCAATCCACGGACGTCACGGCTACAGCTTAGTCAGGAAACACGAGTCTCTGCAGGAATGACGTGTTAATGCTGGCCGGCTCTCTGCGAAGTCGGCGCATCATTAGGCAAGTATTGCGTCAGCTGGGATACGGCAGCTCCGCAATTTTCAAATGGATTAAAAAAAACACGATTATTTCTGGGGTATCAGCAGCGCGTCGCTCTTTATTCAGCGCATAGGCAGCGTGTCGGCAATGTTAGTAGCGTAACGGCAGCGAAAATCAGCGTGTCGGCCCGACACGCTGAAAGGGCCTGGTTAGAACCCTGATTACACAAGTAACACCTAAACATGTTAAACACAATGTTATTGTATGCTATGTCGTTGTGAAAAACAACAACAAATATTGATAACGGCTCACCTTATGATTAAGTATAGTTTATATGTGTTGTCTCTGTACTACACTAGCAACACAGATATTAATAATGACAAAACGGGTTGTCTCAATAGATCCGCTTAATCTAATAAGATAACAAAACATCTTGTTGTGATCTCATTTCATGATTCCATGCTGTTTGGCTTTGAAAATAAAAACAGTTACATATCACACCCTAGCGGTACAAATATTGACATCACCCCCTGGCAGCTAAAGTGTTACATGTGACATTATACAACACTTAGGGAAAGACATACGACATTTGAGACACAGGTAAACTTTAAAAAAAACTGTTTATTTTTTATTCATTTTTTATTTGTCTGGGTCGGGCCTCGATATAAATCCACATGTTTTGCGGTGTATTTTACAGGCTTCTGATTGAGCAAAGTTGAGATCTCGACCAATCAGATCCTCAAGATGCAGATCAGCACACTTACGAATTCCACCCTGATCGATAAGAAAGCGTCAGTTTCCAGATAAGTACAATAACACAGATACAGAATTCATTGAACCAGCATTGAATTAACTAACGTCAGACGAACGTATGCGACACTGGTCTTAAATTGGACCAATGCCTTGTGATAGGTGGGTACAAATATACTGCTCTAACAAACACAAGATATTGACCCAATGTTGAATCAATGTTGGGCCACCGTCTACGATGTTGTCCCAACATTGATTCAACATTGGGTGAGCGTCTCCTGTTTGCATATACTGCCAGTCGGAAGTACTCCACCCATATAGTGTTCCGGTGTTATCAAAGAGGGATATGCTTTGTTATTATCAGTCAGGAGAGAGGGGGCGTGGCGCATTGGTAGAGCACCTGACTGCCTCGCAAGTCACGCATGCGTTCCGGGTTGGAACTCCGCTGATTCTGGATGGTTCTTTCATAAAAATATCCTTGTTTCTCCCTTCTCAACGTGACTAGGTCAAGTTAAGGTTGACACCTCTATATCCACGGTAATTTTGCACAGTGAAGATGCATTGTGCGCTCCCCTTACTTATCAGCCAGCCCTTTATCACAGGTCGTGTAAACGACGTGTTAACAGGATCGCCTGGTCAGTATTCCGTTGGACGTCAACAACTGATAATAATAGACATGATAGACATGGTGGTCAGTGTTGATTTTGCCAGAGACAAGGCTGTGAGATAATGTCATCACCATGATGAGATTAAACACCTTAGTACACTGGTCATCGAGTCATGGCCACGACAAAGATATCAGTTGAACATCGTCATCAAGCCATAGACATTGTGACAACACCAAACTTATTTGAACACATAAAGCACTACATTGACAATTTAAATCTTCACCCACTTGAATTTGTGTTCCGCTATCGCGATGCACAACTTCAAGTGGGTGAAAATTACTCACATTTGTCTAATTTCAGACCAAAATTTAGCAAATCGTGATGTTTAAACACACATTTCATTCAAATATCAAAGATTTAATTGGCTATTAAAACGGACGAAAACGACTAGGGCGGATTAAGGGTGTTAGTAGGCCTAATCACGACTCGTTGGCCTGTGATTAAATACATCTAGTACTAAGCAAGTACAAGTTCTTTGAGAAGTAACTGATACTGGATAAGGTAATACACAGGGATGTATCTAGTTTTTATTCTAAAAGGGGCTTTGCCTAACAAATCTAACAAATTTTACATCTATTTCCGAAAGTTTCGGAAAGGGGTGACCCAGCAGTAGATTTTAAAACATAAACGAACTATTGCGTTAAAAACACAAATCATATATTATACTAGTCTTTAATATCGCACACATATATACCCGTAACATGACTGAGGTATATATATAAAATTATAAAGGATGTAACGCTTGACATAAGATGTTTCAAAAGTGATATGTATTATAAAACTGTTGACAAATTTATTGAATTGAGTTTAAATGTCAATGAAAAAACAAATGTTCATATTCACGTTTGAACATCATCTGACCCTCTGCAAAGGACTACTTATTTAATATGCCTAAAATCACTAATTTCTAACAATGTAAATAATACGCGTCTAAAACATAATTCATTCCACAAAATAATGCGATAAGCGTAAGCAGAGATAGTGCATACAATATATGGAAGAATTAGTCGGTTACGTTCATGACACAGTTTTGAAGGTAAAAAGATACTAATAAAAAGTAGTTTGACGTCTAGGTCGATCATAGGTCTAGGTTCATCATACCGGCATTGCTATCATCTTTAAAAAAAAACACGATGATTTTACACTGAAAAAATCCACATACATTAAGCACGCTGTACCTAGTCTGCACTTTGTCAAAGTTAGATGTTTTAAAAACCTCCTCCCTATTAGGATGTCAACTCCAGAGACCACCCAGTATGTGGGTAATACTCCCCGCTAACCTCTTTCTTAGCCTGTCATCCAAAAACCTGAGATGTACTATACACTTTCTTTTATGTGAAATTGATGTGTCCGATGCTGTTCTGACATGAGACAGTACGAACATTCAGCAGTATATTGTACATGTTGTATGTAGGTGCAGATTATACAAGCATAATGTTTCGCTATATTCGGTATGCAGCTTTATGCTTTTAGTGCAAATGTAAGAAATTACTGTTGATAGCCTTTGCTCGGCAGTATACACTTATATCCCTTGGAGCGCTAAACATGAATATATGGTCGTTTTTAGTCCATTTTATCAGCCGATCAAATCACTGATATTGGGAACGAAATGAGTGTTTAAACATCAAGATTTGCAAACTGTTTGATCTCAAATTGAACAAATATTATTTTTACCCACTTGGAGTTGTGTGTCGCGGTAGCGAGACACAACTCCAACTGGGTAAAAATTTACATTTTAATCAATTCAGATTAAAATATGACAGTTTAATCAAAGAACATGGACGCGAATTATATGAACTGAAAAAGGATATATACTATTTTATATAATACATAACTTACTATACAAACATGATGAAGAATATACTATTTTATGTAATACATGCTTAACCACTACAAGCTATTAATATGGCAATGGAGCCTATAACCTCCGTGATAAGACATAAAATGAAGCATACTTCCGAGCAGACAGTCATAACCTGTAACTGTTTACTTGGAAAGTCAGCAGTTACACTGTTGTTCTTCCCCTTTGTAGGCCAGCATACAACATATATCAAGTGTTTTGATGATGTCGCTTAGACGTTTATGACTATGTTAGACATACCTTTATTAGATACCAGACGACAGTGATAGCATAATAGATTTGCTCAAGGTTCTTGATTTACTGTATTATTCTTAGTCCAGGAATCATACAGCAAATCTTTGCTGTATTTGCTGTTCGACATTTCGGATATGATATCGAATGCCGCATACGTTTTAAGATATCATTAACATTGATGTGGCCTTAATAATAATGATACTAAGAAAATAATAAACAATTAAACTTCGCATGTTATTCAAAACGTTTAATTGTTTATTGTTTTTCTTAATATTATTATAAATATGGACTTATGTTTAGTGATTGCGGTAATTTTGGCTGGAATAATTATTGTTATTGATTTCAATGAGAGTATTAACGATTGAAGACGAACAAACAACATGAAATGTTATCAGAATCAGACCTGCGAAACCACACTCGTGATTTTATCAATTTTGCTGGTCAATGGATTTAATTAATCAGTCAGTCCGATTTCGTAAATTCATTGACCAGCAAAATTAATAAAATAACGAGTGTAGATTCGGTGCAGAAATGGTGCGGTGCATATGGACCTCACACGTGGTGAACAATAGACAATACATGGCCAGGTAATTCAGAAAACAACCATTCTTGGTTCAATGTTGGCACATCGTCTACGACGCTGGAGCAATATTAAACCAACATTGTTTTTTCGGGTCTTGCTGGTTAAGGACAATGTCTCAGGCGGATCCAGTGTCATCTTTGGATCCTTATATTTATCCTGGTAAATAGATATAGGATTATCCTAGCGAGGTACAATCAAGGAATAGTAAGTCTTAGGTGATATGAAGAACTTTATATGGAGTTCTTGGTGATATACACCTTATAACAAGGTGCAGTATACATGGTATACTCCCTGCAAACACGATACGCTACACCAATGTTGGCTTAATATTGGGCCAGCGTCGTAGACGATGGCCCAATATTGAGCTAACATCGTGTCAATCCATTGGGTTTACCATGTTTTCTGGGCTGTGGTTCAATATTGAGACGCTGTTTAAAAGTCTCACACACTTTTCAAGTTATGTCCCGAACGTAAATCTTTAATTAAGAAATATAATAATCTCTTTTTAAAGTGAAACATATGTCTATGCAATCAATCGCTTAGTCAATCAATCAATCAATCAATCAATCAATCAATCAATCAATCAATCAATCAATCAATCAATCAATCAATCAATCAATCAATCAATCAATCAATCAATCAATCAATCAATCAATCAATCAATCAATCAATCAATCAATCAATCAATCAATCAATCAATCAATCAATCAATCAATCAATCAATTAATCAATCAATCAATCAATCAATCGATTAATCAATCAATCAATCAATCAATCAATCAATCAATCAATCAATCAATCAATCAATCAATCAATCAATCAATCAATCAATTCGGCATTTTCAGTTGATAGCTCGGTGTTGATGTGATCTTCCACAAATCGTATATCATTGTGTTTTAATATCTACTATAAACCATTAAATCCGTATTCCTATTATTCCACAACTCTTATAAATGATATCTACTGTTGTATACACTGACAATAAAATTGTCTGGCCACATAAAACAGCCATGCTATACCACGGAGACCAACACCTAGCCAGTGTCAAGTGGCCGATTGAAGCAAAGAATAAACAGACCTGCAGACACTCTGCACAAGTGTACAATCTTAAAAATGGATTTCCTGGCAAACACCAGATTTGATCCAAAGCTGGACTAATGTAAATCCAACGTCTACAACGCTGGACCAGCATTGCAACAAGCTTGGTTGAACGTCTCGTGTTTGTTGGGGTAAAACCAAAGATGTAGACAGATAGCCTATGAAAAGTGGCCACTGGTACTAATACCAAATACCGTATTTGTTCCAAATCTAGGCTAGATGCACATTTACATTTACATTTCTAAATGTATAATTTACTAGGTCAAGTGAATTCAACATGTACGTAATTTATGATATCTCATGCAGGTATTATCTCCCACAAGTCACGATACGCTAAACAAATACTGGTCTAATGTTGGGCCAGCGTTGCAGTTGCTGGTGCCAGTATTGAGCCGGGTTTGGTTCAGCATCTCGTGTTCGCTGGGTAGGTCAAGTGAATTCAACGTGCAGTAATTCATGATTTCTGGTTGGAGCCTCCAAGGTATATCACATATACCGTAAAGCACTGGATGAGGACCATAAAGTTAGTTTGCTCAGCACATCAGCATGGTTATGCGCTGGCCCAACATTAATCCAACATGTGCACGCCCCAGCAAACACGAGACATTGACCCAGTGTTGGTATAATGTTTGCCCAACGTCTAGGACGTTTGACCAGCATTATACCAGCACTGGATCAACGTCTCGTGTTTGCTGGTGTGAAAGTGAGACATAAGATATCTGGCATGACCTGATGACAGGCGAATAATTAGGGACAGTTGAGTACCATTCACATGACCTGTTAAATCAGGCGATTACCAAGTGCTCATTAGATTACCATACATAGTTTAGTTACATACACAACAGGTTTTTTCAAGAAAATACCGATGGAGAAGGGGAAAGTTAACCTCGTTTTCTGCCACTCTTAAGTCATCAGATCGGTTTTATTTACCATGAATACTTGAACTGCAACAAAGCTTGAGAGGGCTCAGTTTGGTGCGTTTCCCATCAGGGTTGGAGTCGATTGCATCTATAACAATCTATCTAAGTAAACATAGGAATCTTAATTGTTTTTGTAATTTTTACTGTGGTCCGATTTGTTTAGGGATATTCCTATAAAAACAAGAATGCTTAATATTGAAAGGCTTCCCTCGAATTTCCCATACATTTCCAATCGCCAATAATTTACCTTAAAATTTATGTAATATCATTTTGCAGGCGGATGCCCCGGAACGTTATCATAAATCATAATCCACTTTAACTGGTTATTGTGTTGCAAATTTTGGTTCAAAATATGTAGAAAATAAAGTTAAAGATGTAATTCTTCGCTGTAGATGCTTCTGTAGTTTGTGATCATGTGTTGCCTTGCGTTAAAGAACTAGAAGTAAGAAATCATTTTCTCGCGGCACATTAACATGATTAACATTTGCGTTGATATGATATGATATGAGGAATTACATACATCCCTAGCAGTCTGAGTGATACTTGTGTTCCCGTATTGTACCCTGGGTAAGATCTCGACTGGAAGAGCGCGCGTTCACATCCCACTATAATTAGAGAGAAAAACTCACGTGCATAATAATGTATTCAAGTGACTGAAAAATGGCCACGAGGCGATGCAAAATTCCAAGAACGTTAAAATATTCCCAAGCGAGCTATAATTAACATGATGTGCCATATTTCTGTCAAGTGTGGGCCTACTATGCGGTATAATGCTGATACAAATATAGGGTACAAGTTCATATGCTAGCAAATTTGTTTCGTGAATTCTTAGTGTTATTTATTCGGCCATACCCCAGAACAGCATCATTTACAACGGTAGATAAATCTGTCATCGGAATACCTTGTAAATCCATGAAATTAATATTCTACAAGAATAATTCCATCAATCACTCCTTTGTCAATTCAGGCAGCTAGAACAATCGGCCATCTTCAATGACTATCCCACAAGAAACGGATTTATTATGGCCAATAATCATTTTGCATGAGCAATTTTCAATATTTTTTATGCACAACTCATGTTTTCCTTACCATCATAGATATGTTAAATAGTAATATCAAATTATACATAAATACAAAATGACACGTGAATATATACCTTTAACATGTTTAAATTAAATTCAGCCTCTTTGATATAATCTCACCAAACTAAGCCTTTGAGCTCAAATGTATTTTTGTGTGGTTCTCGGGAGGTCATAATTTTGAATACATATATACATGGTGAGTTGTATCCAATTATATCGAAATTGTAGATGTCCACACCGACCAATATTAAACCAGCATTGCGTCATTGTTTCGCGTTTGTTGGTATAGGACGTGAAAGTATAATATGACACCCTGGGTCCCATTTTACCTCCACCTCCTATAATTAATATCACATCTTTCTATAGGTTTTAGGATTCGTTACAGTAATTGAACACGCTACACGTAATAAGTGTTATCAAACACCCACCCGTTCACTTACTTTTCTCTGCATTTCACGTTCCCATCTGTCATTAGAACATTATTGGCATTCCAGTTTGCAAGCATTCAGTTATGGATGGGTCACTAGATCTGAACGACTACTAGCCCACATAAGCCCATACTCGAGCTAACAACTGGCCACATTGTGGGCTCACATTGGGCCAACGTTTCAGAGAGGTCTTGCTCACATTCTACCATTAGACAGGGGTCTACTATTTACATTTTCTTAAGATTTATACATTGTTCACAGTGTCTGTACTCTACATTATATATCATGTATAGTATCAATATCATGTATAGTTCTTCAAGTGGAAAAAAGAAGGCCTCAACGCGGTATATAATGTGTGGTGTTGCAGGGTTTTTTTTTAAGCACCATTATAGCTATTTCGTTATCGTCGTCAGATGGTAAGGAAAAAATATGAAAGACCGCACTGAAGTGCGACGTAGCGATACCGCGGTATTTTTATTTTAGATACCGCGGTATAGGCAGCTGATTGCGGTACCCTGTAACGCTGATTTTTACACTCCACGTGTATAGTTCTTTTAATTATTTTAAAGCATTTTTATATTAGTACATATATCCACACCATTTTCTATTTATCTTATTATGCACTGTATAAAATAATTTATTGTTCCTTTTTAATGACGCATGCTTTTTTCGTCAATAAAATATCTATCTATTATTAATGTGACACTATCACGCGTATGACAATACATGCTTATATGATTTGTATTTAGAAACAGAATAACTATTGATAGATGACATTATTATATTACATCGACCCCCGCCCCACGGACTGACTGCTTAATGATGGCCACACATTTTGGGTTGATTTTGTTTTCATATGGTACAAACAAGAATACTACAATCTGTTGTAGTATCCTGGGTACAAAGGAGTCACAACGCTCGAGACATGATGAAGACTTAGAGCACTGAGCAAAAAAGTTTAATTTTTCAACCACTTGAAGTTGTGTCCCCTCTACCGCGATCCACAACTTCAAGTGACTGAAAATTTGTGTTATTTGTGAAATTTAGGTCCCAACATATATCAGTGTTTCAAGATTGAAAGCATATTTTACTTTTAACAACTGGTTATACAGGTGCCAATAAGAACACAGCAATGTAGTCGACATCAGTGTTCTAAGGGTTAATGTTTTGTGAAACTAAACGTGGTGGGTGTCAGCGCAAGTATTTACCAGGTTTCTTCAAAAAACTAACTAACTGCATTTCATCATCACACCAGCAAAACGATTATAGTGATTATATGTTGGGTCAACGTTGAGCCAAAGTCTGCGATGCTGTCCCAACATTGAGCCATAATAGAATCAATGCATCGTGTTTGCTGGGGTACCATAAAACATGATACGCCGCGTTAATGCTGGCTGGAGGTGTCTTTGCCCACGGTCTACACCTTTGAGCCAACGTTACACCAGCATTGTATCAACGTCACGTGTTTGCTGGGAAGCCATTATGCCGATTTAACGCTAAACATGTTGAAACCTTCAGTGAACAATTTTAGCAAGTTTTGAGGGTGACAAGAGGGATTCTATCTTGTGTGAGATTCCGACCAAGGACGTTCTTTAAGTAAAAATTAAATTCTACAATTTTTATCTTTAAAAATAAAAGCGTCCCATCTATGACTCTGTCGCTGGCGAAATCAACACTATTACATGTTCCCCTACATGGGCAGCCTATGACACTATGGAGACGCCAAGCTTATCGCACAAGTCTGTCACGCAAAACCAAAAGGCGGTACATTGTATCTGCTTACTTTACAAGAAAGGAGATATTGCCTTTGGCTTTGCAAAGCACAATGCTCTTTCAAAGACCAAATGTATATTTTTATAAATTTTTACTAGAAACCTTTTTGCAGCAAGCAATTCGTCTGGGTATCAGCTTACTAATTCCCCAGCGAACACGGGACGTTGTGCCAATACTGCCAATAAGCCAGCATTTGGTCAACGTTAGCTACGGGTAAAGCACATGGCTGACATTATTTTCTTATCATGGCCACTTCGCTGATTTTGGTAGCATGTTACTCATTCTTCTATAAAGAGCTGTTGGATAGTTTTTTCTTCCACTTCGCATGGGTTTCGAATATAAATTACTCTATATTGCAAATGCAAACAGCAGTCCCCTGGTAACTGCTAATACCAAGGAATCTATGCTAATCTTAAGCTGCTACTTTTACAAGTGACCAGGGGCCCGTCCCACTAAACATCTTAAAATTAGGATCATCTTAACCATGTTAACCATGTTAACGTTCTCTTATTTGCATTAGAAAAGTTAAGATGATCTTAACTTTTCTAATGCAAATAAGAGAAAGTTAAGATAATCTTAATTTTAAGATTCTTTGTGGAATGGGTCCCACAGTCAGGTGTGGATATGAGGGAGCATGAATGCAGTCTATATACAAATCTGAATGTTGGAATATCATAATATAAACAGATTTTCTAATTTACTTGCATTTATGGATATCTATCATGGATATCTATATTAAAAACATGATAAGAGCGTTCTGTTCTGTGACACGTAACAACTCAATGATTTCGCAGAAAACACGGGACGTGGACCCAATGTTGTTTTAAGGTTGGCCCACAGTCTACGTCACTGGGCCAACCTTAAAGCAACATTGGTTTCACGTCTCGTGTGAGTTTTGTTTTCCGACACTGCACGAAAACATATTCTAGTTACAGATCTATCATGTCCATAGAACATGTTCATTCATACCTAGATCCGAATAATAAAATACATTAATCAGCGTTAATCCTATAAACAGATAAAGCAGTCTAGGTTAAAATGATTCTAAATCAGAAACAAATAAGAAGAAGAAAGTGGTTTCTGACCAAACAGAAGACGTTGACCCAATGTTGGTTTAATATAAGCCCACTGTCTTCGACGCTGGCCCAATATTAAGCCAACATTGGCTCAACGTCTCGTGTTTGTTGGGTCACTTTGACACCATTGCTGACAAGGGGTTAACCAATATCCTGCTGATCATGACTTGTGTCGTTTTTAACCTATTTTACTAGTCGATCAAATCACCGATATTTGGAACGAAATGTGTGTTGCAACATCAAAATTTGCAAACGTTTGATTTCAAAATAAACACATATGCATAATTTTCACCCACTTGAAGTTGTGGGTCGCGGTAGCGAGACACAACTTCAAGTGGATGAAAAGTTAAATAAATTTTCTTAGCAGGATAAGGGTTAATGTGACGGGTGTGCCACAGAAAACCACACAAACCATGCCAGACATCAAGTTCAGCCATCACATTCCTTGCGGTCAATGAGCATGCAGCGCACATGGTTTGGCGAGGGCAGCAAATCACCAGCCCAACAAACACAAGTCGTTCATCCAGTGTTGGTTAAATGTTGGGCCAGTGTCGCAGACGGTGGGCCAACGCTAAATCAACATTGGATCAACGTCTTGTGTTTTCTGCTATACCCAGCAAACACACGAGATATTGACCCAATGCTGGTATGGGGAAATATTGCACCACAGTTTACGACGCTGGTCCAGCATTGTCCCAGCATCGGGTCGATATGCTGGGTGTTTGCGGGTTATGCTTTTGGGAAGTGGTTAAATGACTTTCAAAACCATTAAAATAGTGAACTACGCGAAGAACAGGCTTCGTAGTCACGTTTGTTGTAAACTATAAGGCCTATTAGTGGTGGGTGGGTTGGGGGGGGGGGGGGGGCTGGGAGGGGCTGGGGGAGGTGATAAATTTCCCAGGAGATTTTCAGCCATAATAAAATAATGACATATTCGTGCAGACACAAAAACAGTGTCAAACGAATGATGGCATAGAATCTGATTGGTTTCCATGGCATAATAGTATATTTTGAAAAATAATTTATATAACGCTAAATTTGTTTTTGTTTGTAAACTACATGCAGATAATGACATTATTTTTTATTTAGAATTGCATTATTACAGACACGAGACGTTGACCCAATGTTGGGTTAATGTTGGGTCGATGTCGTCTCGTGTGTGCTGGGTAGATGTGTGTACATGTTGTATATATGATTCGATTATTATTCGACTCATGATAACAACATTCGCCATGACAATAATAAATAAAGGCATGTGCCATTGGAATTAAGATACGTGTAATGTAATAAGATCACGTAATCAGGTAACAGAAAACCAGACATATCGGTCGTCTGATTAGCGAATACAAAACTACCGCTGATTGTATATTTATTAGCAAAAAATGAGGAATTTGAACCAGAAGTAATGACGTTATCTTATATTAGCTTGAATATCCAGTCTCTCTAGAGAAACATCGCGATTATGTTTGAAGAATTTTGCGTGCATTGGCTCGTAATTATGTACAAGCTGCGCTACAGGAGCCATCTGTCTGGGCTGTAGAATAATTGGACCACCTTATAACGCTTATATATAGCGCTATTTCTGATTTTCATTTACCTCGAGATATTCGTCAACTTGGATATGAAAGGGTGTATCTGCTACTTCACAAAGTGGCAGATTCACCCTTTCATATCTAATGTGACGATGTCATTAGTCAATTCACGAAAACGCAACATGTACAAACTTATACACGGCAAGTATAAGTGTTCTTGGGCCTACTACCATGACTACAATACAAACGAGAGGTTGACCCAATACTGGGCTAATCTGAGACGATGGGTCACCAATAAACCAGCATTGGGTCGACGTCTTGTGTTTGTTGTTAAATACATCATGCACATCTGATTTATAACGCGGTTGTTGTAAACTCCGGATGGCGTTCTGCATGTTTTTTTAAACCCTAAAATAAACATTTTGTCTTGTCTTGTCTTCAGGGGAGAATAGCTCTTATGACAATTCAAAAACCAAAAATGTATCCTTACGTTGTACAAGGTCGTTAATATTGTACGCGAATGCTGGTGGCTTACGGAAAGGGACATTTACACATGTAGCCTATTAAACAGGGAATGTTTACGTCAGACAAATTTAAAGAGCAGCCTCAATTATGTCAGGCCGTGACCAGTGGTGACGGGGTTCAAATATGCGACAATTGTGCTTTAGGGTTAATCCCAGTAAACACGAGACGTTGTCCTAATGCTGGGTAATGTTGGTCCACCATATGCGACGCTGGCCCAACCTCAAACCAACGTCTCGTGCTAGAACATACGCTCTCCAGGCAAAGAATGAGTCATTGTCACCAGCTGAGAGGATGCACTTTATGCCTAACGTTGGATCAAAGTTGTGCCAATGACTTAGACGTTGGTCCGCCATCAGGCCACCAATATTCTGACGTATATGACTCGCATCTGGACCTCAGTGATTTCTGATACTACACAGAAACCACAAACTCCACACATAAGTGGACAGAACATAGAAAGCCTGCGGTATGAGAGTTGTAGAAGGGCTGATGCCGCGGTAAATATGGAAGAATTGCCACATTTCCAGGAATTCTAACGTACAGTAGAATCAGTGTTTTGCACAATCGATAATTGTATTGGCAAAAATACTCACATTGATACAACATTAATCACTTTCTTGGTGAAAATATTGCATTTTTATGCATTTTTTTGAATAAAGTGAAGCTAACACCCCTTTTTTCAGCCATAATGTGGCTTACGCCTCCTCCTCTTGCACATTCTGGATCCGCCACTGGTTGGGCTAATGCTGGGCTAGCGTCGTAGACGGTGTGCAACCATTAAACCAACCTTGATTCAACGTCTTGTGTTTGCTGTGATAATATTATATGTACAGACTTTTTCAGGAAACGAAACTGTTCAAAAGGCCTGTTATCAATATTTCTGTTTTATATTACACAATATGTATCCTGTTTTCCAAGAATGATATAATTTTGTGAGAGACCCATGGGCCATACAAGCATCACAGGCCCATCCGGAGTAGAGCCCCATGGGCCATACAAGGATTCCAAGCCCATCCGGAGTAGTCACTCACTGGGAGGTCTATCTTGGTGCGGATGCAGAGCTGATTCGTGACTGCCTTAACCATTAAGGCGCTGAATTAATTTTATACAAATCAAGAGACCAAATCATCATAAATGCCTTAGTTGGCTCTTTCCGCTGCATTTGAATACCTATGTGTCTGGCATAATGGGTCGACGACCATTTTGAATATTTTACTTTTTCAGTGTGGGAATCAACTTTAGACGTCAGATTCTGACGTCTACAGTCGATCCCCACACTGAAACAGTAAAGCAAGACTAAGGTTAGCCCCGATGTTGCTGAGTTGTTTGTTTCTTTTTTCGTTCATTTGAAACTGGAATTGCTGACGCAATTTCCAGTTTTAAATGACAAAAAATATTTATATTTATGAAAAATAGACATCTAAAATATTGAATTATTGGATTAACTACGCATCCACCAAAAATTATTTTATCAAATTTTGTGATCTTTATATTAAAGCATGCTTGAAACCGTATAATTATACACTGTTCCAGCAATTTGGTCCCAGTAATTCCCAGCGTCAAATGACAAAAACTTTATTATGAAAAATAAACTTTTCGAAAATTAAATTTGAGTTGATGATTGACTGCCTTCTGGATTGACACTAATCTTGTGCCGCTGAATTGTATGTTACGATTTTTGGGGGAGGTGATAAATTTTCCGTGAGATTTTCAGCCATAATAAAATAATGACATATTCGTGAGTGCAGACACAAAAACAGTGTCGAACGAATGATGGCATAGAATCTGATTGGTTTCCATGGCATAATAACATATTTAAAAAAATAATATATATAACGCTAAATTTGTTTTTGTTTGTAAACTACATGCAGATAATGACATTATTTTTTATTTAGAATTGCATTATTACAGACACGAGATGTTGACCCAATGTTGGGTTAATGTTGGGTCGATGTCGTCTCGTGTGTGCTGGGTAGATGTGTGTACATGTTGTATATATGATTCGATTATTATAACAACATTCGCCATGACAATAATAAATAAAGGCATGTGCCATTGGAATTAAGATACGTGTAATGTAATAAGATCACGTAATCAGGTAACCATGGTAACAGAAAACCAGACATATCGGGCGTCTGATTAGCGAATACAAAACTACCGCTGATTGTATATTTATTAGCAAAAAATGAGTTCGGGGTTCGGTTCCCGGTCTCGGCGGTTTGAAAGAAACAAAAATGTTTCTTCCCCATCCACGTGAAAAACTCAGTATTGTGGGGAGCCTCCGTGACCGAGAAATAGCGTGCTCGGCCTCAGGCAGCCAGGGCCCGAATTTCGAATCCTGTGTCTGGACAGTGTCATCTCATTTATCTCACCATCCTCAGGAGGTTTTCCTGGCCCAGTTTAGCCTATATGTGCACAAAGATGGCCTAAAACCCGATTCATTTATATTAGCTTGAATATCCAGTCTCCACTTTTAACTGTGTTCTCTAGAGAAACATCGCGATTATGTTTTAAGAATTTTGCGTGCATTGGCTCGCAATTATGTACAAGCTGCGCTACAAGAGCCATCTGTCTGAGCTGTAGAATAATTGAACCACCTTAATGCTTATATGTATTTCTAATTTGCATTTACTATGAGATGTGATTAGTCAATTAAAAAAAAACGTAACATGGATATTAAACTTATGCACAGAAAAAATTAATGCTCAGTCAAACCTGAGGTCGTGTAAGCATACAATACACAATAACCACAAGACTTTGAAACAATGCTGGTTTAATGTTGGCCCATCGTCTTAGACGATGTGCCACCATCATTGGGTGACGTCTTGTGTTTGTTGTGAAATACATCATGCACATCTGATTTATAACGATGTTGTTGTAAGCTCAAGATGGCGTTTACAGTCTGCATGGTTTTTTAAACCCTTCGAATAATCGTTTTGTTTCGTCCTATCTTGTCGTCAGTAGTGCAAGAGCATTAGGGTTGAACCTGGAATAAAATTGCAGAAAGCTGATTTTTTCAGGAATGATACATGGACATCTCCCCAGACGAATTCCGAAGAGGCCCCAAAAATCACCCTTGTGCATTTTTTTTAATTCAAGATGGCCGCCACCATGTAACGCCATTTTCGAAAAAACAGGGGTATGCCATAATTCCTCACTTTTGCAGTTAGAAAAAAATATTTAGGTGTCTCTACTTATGTTTGAGGACACAGAGAGTTCATCCAAATCATCAGAAATGATATCAGTATTTTTCTCAATACCAAAAATCCAAGATGGCCGCCATATTGATATACTGAGTATGTTGAGCGATTTCTTAAAAAACGAAAATATGAGGTAACTATCTCGTTGTTGAGCCTAAAATGTATTTTTTGTCTAAACCCATGGAGTCTAGCACTTATTTAGATCACCAATATTTTATTATATTGAATTTATCAACATAAATCCCACATCTATATATATAGTTTAATGTTATGTAACACCATATAACGTCATTTTTCCTTCAAAAAAACCAGGAGTATACCCCAATTCCTCACTTTTTGAAGTTAAAAAAATATTTTGGTGCCTCTGCATATGTCTTAAGGCACAAAAAACTCATCAACAGGATCAGAAATGATATCATCCCTTTTCTTATCTCCACAGATCCAAGATGGCGACCATTATGTGAAGCGTTCCCCCCTCAGAAAATCACTTACATGCCATAGTCATCATGTTGTTGAAATTGTTTTTCAGAGCCATAGAATCTAGAATCACTTTCCATCACCATTTTTTTTAATAGAATGTGCTTATCAACACAAAATCCAACATGGCTGCCATATTGGTTAGCTCTTTTAGAGCAGGTGCCACGATTAAGCGATGTCCAACTGCTTTTTCATATGGGAATATAGATATAGATTTATCAAAATTACAAAATATCATATGTCAGAAATCATTGATTAAATATTCTAACATGTCTCATTTTTAAATATAAGGGTATTTTTCATTCATTCGAAGCTTGAGATAGCGTAAGAAATTCCAGTTTCAAACCCAGTGACCAGGTGACTAATTCCAATGTAGGTATTTTATGTAGTAGGCCTATATAAAATGTTTTTTTTTGATTTTGTATTAGTTGTGATTATTCTAGGATGTGAATATTAGCTGATTTTGTGTGAATGTACATAATAACAGAGCTAAGTACAATATTACACCAGATTGAACACGTGTCCTAGGAGACTGTTGGTTATTTACCATGTTTACATGTACTACTACATAAGAAAATGTTTTAAATCACATCATTTTACTGGCAGAGTTTGGCCATCTATAGGCCTACGTAATTTGGTCAATTTCCTGAAAATGGTAATAAATACCTTGGATTATAGATTAGAATATTCAGATATTTTATTTGAATGTTAGTATCACGTGATAAATATATGACATTGTATGATACTGCAATGTGATATTACATTGAAATGTCAGAATATGCCAGCAAATTGGAAGATGTGACAGTTTAACGTCAGGATATGATAGTGTTATGTCAGGATATATGAATATGATATCAGGATATGACACTTTAATATCATGATATGTAATATAATGTCCAAACATTGGTGTTTACTATAGCAAAATCTCTTTATAATGGCTCAATACAGCTTTATAAAGGCAGTATATAGTGGCTAAACATCACGTTGCTGTATTAAAATGAAAAGATATGGCATCATATTATCACGAAATGCATTACAATTTCGTGATATATCATTTTAACATCACTATGACATTTTAATGTTAGGATATGACATTTGAATATTAAGATATGGTACTTGAATATTATGATGTGACTTTATACATTGATGAAATGACTCATTGAGGTCACAATATAGCATTTCAATGTGATGATGTGTCATTATAATGACAAACATGCTATTTAATATCGAATATTGTATAATGGATTTGTCGGATTATGACATTAGAATAGGAAAAACATAAAAAACAGTTCGAAGTCAGGATCTGGCTTTTATGCCAGGATATTAGATTTATCAGAATATGACACTTTAACGTCATGAGATGGTATTATAATGTCCAAATTTTGTCGTTTTATATCACACAATAAGATTTGAATGTCAAGATATTCCATTTTTTATGATAGGATATGACATTATCAAATCAAGATATGGCGGGCTCGGCGGCATTCTAACGTGACATTATAATGACTGAATATGACACTACAATATCGTAATGTGACCATAGAATGTCAGGATATGTCACTTTAAAGTCTGGATATGGCATTTTAATGGCAGGATATTATATTGTCATGTCAAGGTATAACATTTCAATAACATTATATTGAGAGACGCACGTTACCATATGGTAATACAGAATCGACATAAAACATTCCAATATCAGGATGGCACATGTCGGTTCAACATATATATCGCAATATAATTCAGTAAGTAAAGGCCTCTACATTGCTCAGATACCGGAACTCCAAAACTGCCAACAACAAAAGCACTTCGGAAGATTCAATAAAATGGAAAGTAAGATAGCGTTAAGACACACGCCCTGTGCACAGCTGTGGCCTTGCCCTCTCTTACTTTCATTTCCTCTTACACTAAAATGTCATATTGCGATGTTAATATGCTATATCATGATACTATAATAATATCGTGACAATACACTAAAAGATCCTGTCACTTTAATACCATACCGTGATGCTTAACCACCATATCCTGCTTTTATAAAGCTGTATCCAGACATCATGACGTCATTTTACTATAATAAAGAGCAATATTTGGACATTACAAAACCATATCATGACGTTAATGTGTCTTGTCCTCATATTATCGTGACATAAAAAGATCATATCCTGACGATAAACTGTGACATCAATTAATTGAATGTCATATTCCGATATTCTGATGTAAAAAATCGTTACAACACCATACAATGCCATAACTTCATTACGAAATATATATATCCTAATATTCAAAATGTAATATCTTGATATTTAAATGATATCTTTCATGATATTAAACATATTGACATTTGCAGATCATGGAAAAAGTAAGTATTTAAAAGAGCATTGTTACAGGACGATTATCAAAGATGTCATGTACATGTAACGTGTGATGTGCAAGTCCTTATCTTGTAATTGATTTTTGCTAAAAAGCGTCCCTTCAACGTCACCTACTGCCCCAGCCAACACGGGGCATTAATCCGATTCTGTTTATTTTTTAGGCCAGCGTCGAAGACGGTCAGCCAATATTAAAACAGCATTGGATGAATGCCTCGTGTTTAAACTCCATTATGATACAGAGCATATTTTGCTGTAAAGGAGGGTGTGGAATTTACAGTCTGGGAACGGATTTTATATCATGGTCGTTTGTAACCAAGGCAAACTGAAAGAGCAGTCGTTTAACAATCGCTTAACAAAATATTATGGCGGCCATTTTGAATTTGTGGTATTAAGAAAAGTACTGATATTATTTCTGATCATCTGGATAACCTCCTTGCACTTTAAAACATAGGTAGAGACACCAAAATCATTGTTTTAACTTCAAAAGTGAGGGATTGGGGTATACCCCATTAAAAAAAAAAAAATGGCGTTCAACAACGAGATAGATATCTTATATTTTTGTGTTTTTTTAAGAGGTCGATTAAACATAATCAGAACAATATAGCGGCCATCTTGGATTTTTGGTATTGAGAAAAGTGCTGATATTATTTCTGATCATCTGGATCAACTCTTTGTGCCTTGAAACATAAGTAGAGACACCAAAATATATTTTTTCTAAATACAAAGGTGAGGAATTGGGGTATACCCCTGTTTTTCGAAAATGGTGTTACATGGTGGCGGCCATCTTGAATTAAAAAAAATGCACAAGGGCGATTTTTGGGGCCTCTTCGGAATTTGCCTGTGGAGATGTCAAGGTATCATTCCTGAAAAAAATCAGCTTTTTGCAATTTTATTCCAGGTTCCTGTGTTTTTTTCACTAATGCTCTTGCACTACAGGGGAGGATTGCTCTTATGCCGATTCAAAAAACAAAAAGCATCTTCACGTTGAACAAGGTCGTTAATATTGTACGCGATTCATCCGGTGAAGCAAAGGGAGATTGACACATGTAGCCTATTAAACAGGGAATCTTGTTAACAAGTTTCCATCAGACATATTTAAATAGCAATCTCAATTATGTCATGGGGTGCAAATGCACGACAATCGTGCTTTTAGGGCTAATTCCAGTAAACAAAGAGGCGTTGAATTAATGTTGGTTTAATGTTGCCCCCCACCCCCATCTAAAACGCTGGCCTAACAATAAACCAACGCCTCGTGTTAGAACATACGCTCTCCAGGCAAAGAATGAGTCATTGTCACCAGCTGCCATGATGCACTTCATGCAAAACCATGAAAACATCGGATCAAACTGGGCCAATGACTTAGACGTTGGTCCGCCATCAGGCCACCATTATTCTGACGTGTATGACTCGCATCTGGACCTCAGTGATTTCTGATACTACACAGAAACCACAAAGTGGACAGAATATTTTAAGCCTGGGGTATGAGAGTTGTAGAAGGGCTAATGCCGCGGTAAACATGGTAAATATGGAAGCATTGCCACATTTCCAGGAATTCTAACGTACACATGGTACAGTAGAATCAGTGTTTTGCCGCATCCATCATTGTATTGGCAAAACACTCACATTGATACAACATTGGATCAAATGTAACGATGGATTTAAAAATGCTGTAGCCCAAGTACAAAATAGACCAAAGTCATACTCGGGAGTTGATCCAGATTCGAAACATGTTATGCATGTGTATAAACATTTTAAAAACTTGTTTTAGGGTATCCCCAAAGTGACTTGCCTTCTGATCATCAACGCGCTATAATAAATAGTTTAAATTTTCACCTTGCTACCGTGACCCACAATTTCAAGTGGGTGAAAATTTACATCTGAAGGGGAATTCAAATGATAAAATTAAGTGAGTGTTATTAAGTGTCCATACAATGACGGCAAATAAAGTGTAAAGCATAGGCTGTGAGTCATCTAATCAACTTATGATGCTGTCAGTATGTGGTTCAGTTTCATCTCAGCAAACACAAGACGTTGAATCAATGTTGGGCTAATGCTGGTCTAGCGTCGTAGACGGTGTGCCACCGGTAAACCAACCTTGATTTAACGTCTTGTGTTTGCTGTGATAATATTATATGTACAGACTTTTTCAGGAAGCGAAACTGGCCAAAAGGCCTGTTATCAATATTTCTGTTTTATATTACACAATATGTATCCTGTTTTCCAAGAATGATATAATTTTGCGAGAGACCCACGGGTCATACAAGCATCACAGGCCCATCCGGAGTAGAGCCCCATGGGCCATACAAGGATTACACGCCCATCCGGAGTAGTCCCTGACTGGGAGGTCGATCCTGGGGACGGATGCAGAGCTGATTCGTGACTGCTTTAACCATTGAAGCGCTAAAATAGTTTTATACAAATTAAAAGACCAAAGAGTTTTTTCACTTTGAAATCATCATAATGTCTTAGTTGGCTGTTTCCGCTGCATTTGAATACCTATGGGTCTACGACTAGTAGCCATATTTTACTCTTTTAGAGGAGGGATCGACTGTAGACGTCAGATTCTGACGTCTACAGTCGATCCGCACTGGAAGAGTAAAGCAAGACTAAGGTTAGCCCCCATGTTGCTGAGTTGTTTGTTTCTATTTTCGCTCATTTGGAACTCGAATTGCTGACGCAATTTCCAGTTTCAAATGACAAAAATTATTTATATTTATGAAAAATAGACATCTCAAATATTGAATTATTGGATTAACTACGCATCTACCAAAAACTATTTTATCAAATTTTGTGATCGTTATATTAAAGCATGCTTGAAACCGTATAATTATACACTGTTCCAGCAATTTGGTTCCAGTAATTCCCAGCTTCAAATGACGAAAACTTTATTATGAAAAATAAACTTTGCGAAAATTAAATTTGAGTTAATGATTGACTGCCTCCTGGTTTGACACTTGTGCCGCTGAATTGTATGTTACGATTTTTAAATCATGCTGGTTGATGTCACGTTTTATCTTTAAACATGTCCAAAATCTGGTATTTAATGTGATAATATGCCCGAAAAGCCATCAACTCAATGTTTCGTTAATGTTGGTCCACCGTCTGCGACGCCGGCCCAACATTGACACAGCAATGGATCAATGTCAACTGCCATGGTGACAGGAACAATTTACAAAAGCATCTAAGATAAGATAGAGTGAGGTAGTGTAAAACTATTGAGTCACTCAGCACACCTCTTTTCTTACTTCCGCCACACGGAAAATAGGATACAAGTATTTCGATCTGTGCAGTTATAAAAAACGTACTTCCATGATTGTTTACACATAGTCCACATAGTAGTCCACATAGTATCCTTAGTTATAGCATACGTTTTTTGTGTCCAATTTCTACACGACATGGGTTATTATACAACTAACATATCGCTCACCATATGTTCGCTCGAGAGGCTTTTTAGAGTGTGGCCTGCGTGACAGGTATCACCCCCGCACGTATAGTGCTATACAGTGGAGAACATCTGTTGGTCTAATCTGGGGAAATCAATTAGGTTATTAGGGAAAATGGATCGGATTAATTAAAATTTAAATGGCACACTTATTATACATGTTATATAAATCACCATCACTAAGCAATCCTTTGAATTAATTGGAAAATATAAAAAAACGGCGAAGCTATTTTTTAAGCAGAACCTTACCAGGTAAATATGACATGTAAACGGTGTTCATTTGAGTGCGATATGAGAAAATACAGCATTCGTCCAATGAATAAGGTGTGTGCCATTACGACGTATGTAGGCCTATTTTCTCACATGATCAGCTAGACAGGCGAGCAGAGCCACAACCATTAGAACAACAGCCAAAGGTGATATAGGCCTAGGTTTATATCTATATAGTCCTAAGTCTAATCTCATCACAGTGGAAACCACCGCACAGAGTGTGAGAAGGATCATTCTTCCGCAGTCGGTCCACTGTTCCACGTATCTCCTATCCTGTATCTGGACTGGCGACCTCCGACCTCTTTCCAGAGAGAATTGCTCCGGATTCCGATCACGTAAATAATCAAATTGAGCAGTAAACCTAAGTGATTTATAACATGACATTTCAGGCGATATCAATTAGTAATTTAACCCAGAGACTTAAGTGAAGGTCAAGGCTTCAGTCGTCTCGGCGGATGTAAACATTCGAGTGATCATCTGATATTGTCCTTTCTCAAAATCACCACTATTAATTTATCAAGAAGTTGTGTCTGCTCAGAAGTAGGTGATGGTATGAGCGGCCATTTGCCAAAATTATATAAATACCTCAATGCAAAAGAAAACAGCAGTAACAGCTTATACTGGGATAGTAAGATGTGATTATTTTTAACTTCGCATCTTTTACCATACAATCTCGGAATAATAGGGACACATCTGATACTGTTCTAACCATTGCAACATATTCAAGCCTTAATTTACCATTGTCATTTTCATCCACTGCAAACTGCGAATTGTAATGGATAAACATGATAAAGATCAGTTGAAAAATTGTTATGTATTGGTAACATAGTTTCGGACGACGGATGGGGAGCATAAATCATGGTAATGAGCTGTGGATAGGGAATTCCCAAGATATAATCCCTGTGTCAACCACTTTCCCGGAGTGCACATGTATACCGTACAGATTCAGTATAGGCTATATCTGCATTGTGAATGTATCCAGCTACAGATAGATGCGTTTTTTTATTATGTCATGAACCCACCATCATCTCTTCCCTTTTACTTTTATTCAAATTTTGGTGCTGTACCAGTAGATGAGCAAGATTTCTTCTGGTTCCTCATCACTGTCTGATTCATTTTGATTCGAGTGCAGACCTACACAGACGTGCACCAGTGTGTCTTCGATTAACAATACGGCACCATTTAGTGTAAATTTGTGCTACTTGTATATTTAGCAGATTTATGCTAATTATTGTCAACATATCTTGCACATCGGTGTCACCAGGAATGGATGAGACATATTATTTATTCATTCATGTTCTTGATGACACGTACATTGTGTGCATTGTCTTTTGCATAATCATGATAAGTGATATTTTCAAATTTGTTTGACAGGTATTTCCAATGTAAAAATGTAATGTGCAGCTACTGTTTATTTCCAATGTAAAACTCGCCATGCTCTATAATTACAGGTCCCGGCGAGCACGGCACGTCGAAACAATCTTGCTCTAAAGTTGGTCACCGTTGGCTGGTTGCGGTGTAATTTTGCGGGGGTACTGTGTATTTTGTCATACAATATCGCTGCAAACTTCGCATAATCATGGTAATAGGTGTAATTTAACTGCGCGTATCTCGTACTATGTAATCAATAAACATTCCATCAAATTGTCGATGCATGCGCTGACTGGTAATTAGATATATTTTCTATTATTATGAAACAGCTACACATCAAACATGAGATGTTGAATCAACTTGTTTTGCTGTTGGCCCACGTCGTAAACGTTGGGCCAGCATACAAACAAGGTCGGTTTAACGTCTGTGTTTGCTCTCTATTCCATATGAAACCTGAAAATTATATGCGGAGTAAAAACGTTGATTCAACATTGTCATACCTATTCTGTCCCAGCATTAAAGCAGCGTTCGCATATATATATATATATATGTATGTCAAGATATCACACGACGATGCAGAGTGGGAAAACAAATACACAATAATTTATTAATAGTTTTTTGTTCTATGTTTTGTCACTAGATGTCACTCAAACAACTGGTTTGATCGATGGAGAGACATACTTTGTTCCCATGGCAACGAGGTTATCAAACCTTCTCGGTTTCAAACAGTGGAGATAATAAAGTATATCCGATATACTCTAACTTACTGACACTTCCGCCCTAGATAACAACCAATTTCGACAGCAAAATATTTGCGATTAACATTACAGCACAAAACTTGTTAAACATGGTAAAGTGAAGTAGTTTGAAGATAAAGTTGCCTGAAACATCCGGCGTTATGAACCTCACACACGTGAGTTCCACAAAGCGAATAGTAGCGGTACATAGCTATTAAAACCAAAATACCCCCAGCAGCTGAAGCCACACGTGTGTACACTATCCAAAAAAATCCAATCGTAAGCTATGCCCAGATGCCTACATAAAGAGATCATTCATACATAATGGACGTTCTCTGGTGTAATAACGATTGAAAATTGTGAGCCGTTATCTATTGGATTTTCTGAAGCATTCTTGGTGTGGTAAAAACAACAGTAGGCCTTCTGTCACCAAAATACGAGTCAGCGCTTTATCACTTCCCGACAAGACGATTGGTTATTTGTAAAGAAACCTGTACCACATCCGGCATTTTGTGAAACAATTAGATCTATAAACGGTTCCTGTATATTTTTAAAACGCTGTGTATGCTCTCTTATCATCACAGTGTATACCAATACGTCCCACGATATACAAACACACACTATGCAGTGCAAAGATAAACAGCAGTAACTGCTTACTTTTCAAGTAAGCAGTTACTGCTGTTTGTCTTTGCACTGCAGCATTGGTACTAACACTTCGCATTTGGCGTTATGTCAAAGCAGAGAAATTTGTTTTTGTGACACATGGGCAGTGTCAGATAAGACCTGTCCAACCTATAAGCACGATAATATCCCTAGTAAATCTATATGTCATTAGTTTAACAATAGAATTCAATTGAGAACTAAATGACAAATCCTGCAATAATTTTCACATAGTTTCCTGCACTCGATGGTACGTTGTATGATTTTGGGCATGCCCAAGTGCACAAGCATAGTGTACGTGATATCAAATTCACTTCAGATCAGCATCTCTGACACTCCGCCTTACAAAGCCAAAATGCAGTAAACTGTAACTACTTCCTCTATAAGTAAGAAGTTATTTCCTTATGGCTTTATCATGTTTATAGAGCAGTACTCATAGGTTGTGATTTCAACCAAACTGTTTTACAAAATAGGTCCGTCAGCCGGTATCGCAGATGAGATTACTATGATCACATGATCACAGGTCTACAAAAATGTCTGTAATGTTCATGAAAAGCCTGCACTATCTTGGAAATGAGTACTCTCACTGTATAGGAAATGATGCTGGTCCACCGTTACCATGATTACCAGATTAAGCCTCGGTGGTTGCATTTCACAATATCATCGGAAATAGCAGTCGCCTATAGCAGTTCAAAATACATTAAACCTTAAAGTTAAAACAATTTTCGCCTACCTTTTAATAAAAAATAAATACCAGGACCCGTATTCTCGTACAAGTCACGATATATCGTATTCTTCGGATTGTCTGAAGAATACGGGTTCAGTCTAGCAAATTTGTCATTTGTCCTTCAAATTTTCTTGTTTGAAGGACAAATAAAAAGGCTGAAAACAACTATAGACCTAACCCTTAACCCTTTAAGTCCTCACGATGCATTGAAGCATCATTTTACATCCATGAAAACAGACTTAATTTCCCTACAACAAAGGGTTTTAGAACGAAAATTCAGATGAAACTGGTTGATCAAACAATGACCAATTTCTTTAATATTTAAACCACATCAAATCATCTTCATCCACTACAAGTCGAGAATTGCGACAGCAATTCGCGGCTTGTAGTGGATGGAGATGACAATGGTAAATTCAGGCTTGATGTCGACTACAGTAGATATTCCGCGTTTTTATTGGCATCTGTATAACCAGTTGTTAAAAGTAAAAATGTGCTTTCAATTTTGAAACACTGATATATATCGGGACTTAAATTTCACAAATAACACAAATTTTCGGTCACTTAAACTTCAGGTGACTGAAAATTTAAATTGAATAGGTCAGTGTTCTAATGGTTAAGGGTTAACTTGAGGACTTGATGGAGCAACTATTCATGCACAAAGTGACTAGTGGCTGTAAACTCTGAATGTATGGCCTTCGTCCACACAAGTAGATAGACAGAGAGACAGACAGACAGACAGTAATACAGACAGACATATAGACACTTGAGTGTCACCTCTGTGGTCCATATCTGAAGTTGAAACTGGATCTGTTTTAACCTCACATGACCTCTACTGTATCGTCATTCCTGTTATTATTATAAATTGATGGCCGCGAGCATCCTATCGGCAGGGCAGGTTACATATACACTTACATATATAATGGGCATTCCCCTTACAGATGTCAAGATGGCAGGCAAATGGAGTTCATTTGAGTACGATATGGGGAAATACAACACTCGTTTAATGAATAAGGTGTGATATTAAATTATTCATTGGACATGTGCTATATGTTCCCCATATCGCACTAAAACATGAACAACAAATCAATGATGTATAAGAAAAGTACAATTTATTCTAATTTCACTTCTCGTCATTGTGATTTAATTGAGTGCAGAACATATGAATGACAACTGTAACTTAGTAATTAAAAAGAGTTGATCTCTCTATCTATTTTATCTGGACTCTAATGTCTAGGATAAAAAGGTGGTGAGAATTAATTTCATAATAATCATTATCTTATGGGTCAGAGCTAATACAACGCTATGTAACCAGCTCTCAACACCAGATCGTATTAACCCTCTACCCGCTAAGTTACCTAATCTAAATGTTCACCCACTTGAAGTTGTGGATCGCGGTGGCGAGACACAACTTCAAGTGGGTGAAAATTCTTTGATTAATTTGAGGACAATAATCTGCAATTCGTATGTTTAAACACACATTTCAGCCTCAAAAAGAGCGATTTCATCGACCAGTAAAACTGATTTAAAACAGATATAGTCGTTATTAGCGGGCAAATGGTCAAAATAAGCTGCACGATCTGATGACGTCACCAGAAATGACGTCACTCAAGTTCATTCTCGGCTTCAGTGTGTTGTGTTTGTTGGTCTAATCTGTGAAGTGGGGAGGTCAATTCAAGGGCGACTTCGTGAGATTAATTGCTCACATAACGTAGTACCAGATCTGTGATTGTCAATACAGCATTGGATATTAGGCTATTATTTTGGTGTGCAATTTATATGCTTTACATAATCAAATTCAGACATTCCTAAAGCACTAAAGGCCCTATTATAGGAATACACATCCCAGAAAACACAAAACATCTGTATAACATTTGTACTGCCACCGTTGTACAAATGTTATATAAATATTTTGTGTTTTCTGGGATCAGCCCTATTTTTACTAGATATAGTACTAGTCTAGATAGGTTTCTATTAAAATTACTATTGATGACGTTGACGTGTTTATATTTGCCCACCATTGCTTTGCTTTCCAAAGTCATTTGATGTACGATGAGATCAAGTGTCATTGTTGTCTCATTCTTCTTGTTTAAAAGTGATTGATCTCTTTATTTAAAAATAATATTGAAGTGGTGCATTGGAAAAGCTGCGATTTCTTAGCAAAAACAGAAACCCAGCATACCCATTACAACACGTACAGAATGCGGTGTGGTCTGGTGCACATCCCAGTGAGCACAAAAAAATGTATAACATTTGTACAATGCTGGACCAACATCGAAGATGTTGGGCCGGCGTTGTATAAATGTTATACAAATGTATTTTGTTTGCTGGGATAGTTCAGCTACTAATCGTTGCATGGATTTATTGTTTCAAAAGTTCTTTGATTTCCACTGCTGATAGCATCCTACTTGTTGGGTTCTTGTGTGAATTTCGCTAATTAACGTTCCTGAACGTGTGTGAAAGTGCAAGCTGAAATGTTAATCGCAGATTGGTCCAAGGCAACTATAGTAATTACTGAGAAAGTCTCACGTAACCTATTCCACGTGGGTACGACTTCTGACATTGATAGGCATGCACTCTAATATCGTGACCTTCAACCTGGCTCTATAACAATAAAACTATAAATAGTTGAATGAATGGTCGTGTATACATGGTATAGTAGCTCATTTGGATCAAATTAAATTGTGTTTTATCCCAGAAAGAAAATGTTATTTTTTTGCAAAAAGTAGGCTACGTTTTGTGATATAATATATTAAGTGTCTCATATAATCCGGTAATCAGGGGTAATAATAAATTATATCAGATTGAAAATGTTAACAATATAAACTAAATGTTGTACCGACGTCAAAGATATTCCATCAACAATGTGTCAATGTCTCTTATTTGTTGCTATGTCTTTCAATTACCGAGAGTCATTAGTGTCAATTCAAAAAGTTATAATATTTATTGTTTATCAAGTGAGTACAGATTACTCATATATTTACAATTCGAATCAAAACATACGACAATCTTGCAATTTAATGCTCATTTCTGCTGCATGTTTTCTTTTTGAACGACAAACAGAAAGCTGAAAACGGCTATAAATGTGATTAATACTTTAAGGGCAAACATCATGTCTGACGGTGAAATCAGGCTGTGTCTTTAACCCTTACAACGCGGGGATCGACTTTAGACGTCAGAATCTGACGTCTGTAGACGGCAGATTATGACGTCTAAAGCTGATCACCGCACTAAAAAGGGTAAAATATTTATAATGACCGTAGACCCATAACCATGATAGGTATTCAAATAAAGCGGAAAAAGGTAACATTTATAATGATTTAAGTTTGAAAAAAACGTTCGTTCTCTTGGTTTAAATAAACAAATATTTGAGCGCTTTGATGGTTAAACTAGAAAGAATCCTTGGTACGTGATAACATCACATGTGACGCTGTAATCAGGTTGTGTGACCCTAATCTGCTAATGGCTGTTCATATCAATTGGACGTCAGTGACCGACACTAAACACAGGGTGGAGAAGGGGGGTCGGTCCGGTGGTAACAAAAAGACACGAGACGTTGACCCAATGTTGTTTTAATGTTGGGACAGCGTCGTAGACGGTGGACCTGTATTAAATCAACATTGGGTGAATATCTCGTATCTGCTTGGAAACAGACCAAAACAACAATGTGCAAATTAAAAAAGCAGTAACTGCTATATTTTTCAAGATAACGAAGTTACTGTCTTTTGCCTCTGTAACAGCCAGCAAACACGAGACATTGACCAAATTATGTTTTAATTTTGGGCCAGCGTCGCAGACGGTGGGCCAGCATTGAAACAGAATAGGGCCATTGTGTCTTCTGTGGTGACTGGCATTTAAGACAGTTGCAACTCGCTGGGTCCGTAGAATCAACGATACCAGAACCCTGGGTTCTAGTATCCTTGGTAGAATAGATTTGGCATTAAATCCCAGACGATGTTTCAATTTCACACCATGTTCTGTATCGCTCCTGACATAACACGGTTGAAGCACGTGGGAACAATTGTGAGAGTCAACATTCAATCCACCTGCAAAAGCTGCACATAAATCAAACATCCTTGCAAGAACTTTATCATGTTCTTGAACCAAGTAATTTACTGTGAGATGATAATGCTTATAATGCCCTAAATTCACGCGAAATAGAGCTCGTTAATCTCCTCTTTTTCAAAATAGTGCATGAAATTTGAAAAAAAATCAAATTTCATGCACTATTCTGAAGAAGAGGAGTTTAACAAACTCTATTCGCATCAATTCAGGGGAATTTAAACATGATAAAGTAAACATCTCTTAATTGCAGGATCAATATAATGACTGGAAGAAATTCCGTGTTAGTGTGCAACATATTGAACATCCGACGTTGGTCCTATGGTGGTTCAATGCTGGGCCATCGTCTACAATGCTGTGCCAGCGTTGAGCCTCCACAGGTTCGAGGCCACGTGTTTAGTGGGTAGCCATCTGAGCATGCCGGAGGGGTAAACTAATAAAACACCTTGAAAGACCCAGGCCCTGAATTCTCAAACACTGTCAAAGGTTGACCCAGTTCTTAGGTACGTGATTGGTCGAGATGACCACCACTATTAGCAGAGATATGTAGTCCTCAAGGGCTACCCAGCAGACACGATACTTGACCCAATGTTGGATTAATGTTGGGCCAGCGTCGTAGATGTCTCATTTAATTTTTTTTTCATTATTTGAAGCTGGACATTGCGTCAGCAATTCCAGCTTCAAATAAATGAAAAAAATCAGCATGGCCATTGTTAATCCTGTTAATGTGAATTCGATGTGATATATTAATAGTGTATTTGTAGGCCGGCTTATATTAACTGCGTTCACCATGTTCACCGTTCCATGGTATGATCATGCCCTGGGGTAGTCGTACTGTCACTGTGGTGCATATTATTCCGTCGTGTACCTATTTATAGTTTTGTTTTGACATCATAGGAGAAACATTGAAAGCTTAGCATAGGCCTACTATTACTGTATTACCCTCGTCAATGTTCGAGTGTATGGCAGCCCAATAAACACTCATTGTCTTATGGCAGCTGCGATGCACATCAGCAACTTCGGGTTGAATTTGGACGTTGGTCCCACTGTCTTACCAAGTACCAACATATCATGCGAAGTGGGAATATCATTAGTCATGTTAGTTGGTTGAATGCCTGTGCACGCCATCAAATAAAAAACCGCTGTCACAAACACATGACTCACTGGCTGACACATAGGGGTGAGACAGAAAAACTCACATTTGATCGAAAGTTTTTTAATGTTATTGTTATATTGTTATAGTAGATATTATGTAAGATGTGTCATATCTTAAAATACATATTAAATGTACAACAAAAGATTAAAGTAGGTGGGTCGTTATGCTTCACTGAATCAAAATATTTACATTACGTCAGACCCCACTCTTGTGGACGTTAACTATCTGTGTATGCGTGCCGTTGTATTGGGCGCTCTGAATGTTTACTCGGCGGATCATAACGACCCACCTACTTTATTATATAAATATCATCTTTTCAACAAAACCTCAACCATTTCATTTGAAATGATTCACACCTGTCACTGTGCAACAATTACAATCGTGAAAAAGTAGTTAACATGATTAACAGATTGATTATCTTGATTATGACGTCAATGTGTGCTCATCCTAAAATGCCCTGTAATTTTCCAAACTAAATAAGCAAAATCTATTCAGCAAGAAACAACGCGAACAGGGTGCTGTCCCTGTTGTTTGATGCATTGACACAAGAGCCAAGCTCATTATTACCATTTCACTAGCTTTTACCATGTTTACGAGCTGCCTACTCTAAATCCATATAGTATCAGGCCAGTCTGTGTGTATACCATGTACACGGATCATAAAGGGTCTGAAACATTTATCATGTTTATAGAGAGGATTTATATTGCGAGTGAATCATTCACGGGATATATTGACACAGGGTGACGAGCACTGAAAACAGTGAATAATGTCACCAACACCGCGATAACTTTATGTATCGCCATGCAGCATTTATCGACACTGCTCCAGGTATATTCGACAGTTGTAAAAATGGAATCTCATTCTTGTTTGTAGAAGACTTTTTATATACTAGTTTACTTTGAGATCTAACATGTGGGAATCTTGGTGTTTAAACACACATTTTGTTCCCGATATCGGCCAATAAAACGAATCAAAAACGACTTTAGTCGTTCTTAGCGCTTTATGCAACCCTTTAACCGCCGGTGCCGCATATATTCGGGTTTTCATTTTTTATTAGCACATTAAGTACCATCTTTTAAACACGTTAAAGATAAAATGTGACATCAATCAGCAATATTTGAAAACAGTTGACCTCCATTTTGTCAAATCTGAATAATTTTCACTCACATAAAGTTGTGGATCGCGTTAGCGAGACACAATTTCAAGTGGGTGAAAATTCAGATTGAATAATTTGGCGGTTAAAGGGTCAATCCATCATTAATGAAAATGAAGACGTGCTTCTTGGCAAACTTGGCAAAATCGAAAAACGAATACATATAGTTTATTGGATCAACACATGACAAGCTGCATAATATCCAGTAACAAAAATAAAGTCATCAGAAATCAACTTTTGAAGTTCAATGCTCTTCCAAAAATATCCACAGTAAACAAGTGATTAATAACAGGTTTCCTCTTACTTCCTTAACATGCTTACGTAAAGGACTGGTCATTTGTCCAACAGGTTAGTTACGCATATATATATATATATATATATAATAATATGCATCACATTTCAGCAGAAATAATACAAGAAAAAAATCTGACAAAAAAGTTCTATCCCATACCAAGATACCAAATATTTCGAGGAACTTATAATATATCGATGATGAGCGGCAAAACAAAATTACCGTCACACGTCCCAGTTTAGCTGGGAAATGTGACGGTAATATTGTCCCACGCGAACTGTGGACAATGCTAATTTAAGAAAACATAAACCCATAAAACAGCGAAGAAGGTCTACTCACCAGATCCACGATTTGTGTCGGCGTCTGAAGTGTCACTTTGGAGCTGATCCGTCACCTGGAGACTGTCAATAGTATTCCTTTGTATAGTTCCATCCACCTGTTCGGAGTCGATCTCGTCCTCTGCAAACACAGTGACAGCGGTGAGGAGTGGTGAATTTTTACGTAACAATATTCACAGGTGACGACGAGACTGAAATAAGCGCTGCTTCCACTGGAAGTTCCAGGATATTGTGTCAATGGCCGCCCCGTCAGTGTACTTGTATTATGTTTAAGTGAGCGTATGACTTGACTGACAAGTTCTGACAGTGTGGCCCAGACTGGCTTTGTATTGTACAGAATATATGCAAGGCGGACCGTGTCGCCGCGGGTCTACGGTAACAAATTAACTCGGCGGGAATTGGCCGCACCTCTCGAAAAGCCTCACGGCTGATTGACGCCTTGCGGAAGTGGATGCATGTATCCAAGAACTCACTGTGGAAGAGGTGTTGGGGAAATCTTGGAAGTGACTCCTACGTGGGTTGCTCCAGGGCCTACGACACGGCCACCACCCCTGTAACTGTTACTGCTGCGGTACAGACAACCTGTGGCCCTGTACTGTCACTATTTAGATTGTGCGGCCAAATGTCACGACGAAGGGTGTATTGCTCTGTGTATGTGTAAGGCGGAGGGGTGCAGAGAGAAGTTGTAAAACAGGGGGAGGGGCAAAGCATGGCAACTCCCCCAGTGCGCCTCAGACTCATATGCTCTCTGCTCGACCAACCATGGCCCATGATTGGTCTGATGCTGTTTAACGGCTAACACTCAACAATGAACCAGTGTTGGTCAAGCTTGTTGAGTGAGTGTAGATGCTATGTCAGTCTTTGATGTAATAGTCTATAAAGGCTATATTTGACACATTTTCAAGACGCATATATATCAATTTATATCGTGTTTTTTTTTCATTAGGCGATTATATAAAAACAATATATAAAATTCATCATTCATTAATTTTATCATTCATTCAGTTAGTCAGTCAGTGCCATTCGTTCGTTCGTTCGTTCGTTCGTTCGTTCGTTCGTTCGTTCGTTCGTTCGTTCGTTCGTTCGTTCGTTCGTTCGTTCGTTCGTTCGTTCGTTCGTTTTTAATAATTCATCAATCTTGCACTAACATTTCCAGGTACATTGTCTAATTAACAATGGATATGCTTTTAGATAATGGATGTCATTACATGATCCATTAACTGAATCCTTCTATCACTGTCCATTACTATACGCTCTTATCAGCGTTTTATCACAATCGCATCTTCCGCTAACATGTTACATGCCAAGAATTAGTTGACATAATTGTTATCAGCCATGAGCGATCTCTCCTGTTGTCACATAACTCACTCATTGCACATCCCAGAAAACACTAGACGTTGACTCAATGTTAATTCAATGCTGGTCCACCGTCATAGACGCTTGACCAGCATTGAAAGAACTTTGGTTCGATGTCTCGTATTTGCTGTGTCCTTTTATACGTTTTCAAACAAGTTGCACACAAAACGGCCGGCATCGATGGCTTATTCGATGCAGCTGTGGCTCAAAACTCAGAGGCACAGGGTTCGAATCCCGGTCGGGTCTGATGTTCGTCGTCGAGGTTGTGCATATACAGTGCTACAAACTGTTCAAAGGAATGCAGTGTGCAGTGCTGCCTATATGGTACTCTGTACTATAAAGAAACCTTAAAGTCATTTGATAAGAATAGGGCATAGTCCCGACTTCGGGCTTCCTTCTGTCGCGATATTGCCATGATTGTGCAGAAAGCGACTTATAGCAATATTCACTCACTGCAAACCAAGCGTCACTGAAAACAATACAATAGTTTGTGATCGATGATCAATCAATCCAACAATTCCATTTTGGAGATGCTTATTTCTCATGATTAGACAAAGTTGAACTCTCTCTGTCTCATTTGAATACTTATGTTAGGGGTCTACGGCAATTATAAATATTTAATTATTTCAGCACGGGGATCGACTTTTGACGTCAGATTCTGACGTCAAAAGTCGATCCTCGTGCTGAAAGGTTTAAGCCAATTTAATTTGATTTTATTTTTTTTGCTGGGATAGAATTATATGCGAGCAAATGAAATGAAATGAATCGGGCTTTAGGCCACCTTTGTGCACATATAGGCTAAACTGGGCCAGGAGAACCTCCTGAGGATGGTGAGATGATTGAGATGACACTGTCCTCCAGACACAGGATTCGAAATTCGAGCCCTGGCGGTCTGAGGCCGAGCACGCTACCTCTCGGTCACGGAGGCTCCCCGCAATACTGACTTTCACACGTGGATGGGGAAGAAACATTTTTGTTTCTTTCAAACTGCCGAGTCCGGGAACCGAACCCCGAACTCTGGCGTGCAAGGCAGCGGTGCTAACCACTACCCTAGGGCCCCCGCCCTATATGCGAGCAACGTGGAGCACATTCAATTCGTTCACCGTCAAGCGCAAAACACACCAGCGCGATTTCGCGAGCGACGTTGCTTGCATGGTTATCAAACCTTCTATTTGATCATTTCCAAAACATACCAGCGCGACGACGTACGCGAGCGCTATATACTGATATAGGCAACGCGATAATTTTGAAAACTGTTACATTTTTGTCGCGCCTGTTCTCGCGCCTCACACGTCGCGTTGGTCGTCGCGTTAATGTGTGGACAGTGACGCGATTTTCGCGTCATTCGTCGTGTCACTCTTGGCGTACGTAATCGTGCTTGCATTCGCGTTGGTGTGTTTTGCTCTTTATCCATAATACATTTGGGAACGGCTCCATCTGTATTACTATTAATAGTATTTTAGACCACTCCATTGATATTTTGACGTTTTATTTGACCAACCAATTTACTTGTATCTATTCTGCTGTACACACATGATAAAGGCTGTAACGGTATACTTTTCTAGTAAGCGGTTACAGCTGTTTGCATTTGTGTGAAAATGTATTTTGAATGGTCGTTCTTTTGAAGTTTTTGAGTTTTAAACTATAGCCTAGATAAAGTTCGTCGATGTATAACAACACCTTATGATGGAAAGACTTTAATGTTTTACATAGACAGTAACAAAAACAGTAGTGATTTTTGCATGGATGATATGTAGCTGGTCTAATGTCATTCAACATAATAGATCATAAACTACACTCATTCTCAGTGTTCTGTCTTCTACGGGGGGTGGGGGGGGGGGGGAGTGTAACCATAAACATTATGTAACCAAACATAATCAAAAAACGTAGTAAAAACGTTGTAATATCACGAGAACATTTTCCAAAGGGGAACAAAATACAAAAAAAACACGAAAATATTCGTGTAAATATTATTAATATTTTTAATGAGAATCTGTAACAAATATTTCATGAATTTTAACGAGATTCCCATTTTGTCAGGCGTTTTAAATGCGTCTTAGCCGCTCCCAGCTAACACGGTATATTGACCCAATGTTGGTTTAATGTTGGCCCACCGTCTCCGATGGTGGCCCAGCATTAAACAAAAATTGTTTCAATCTCCGGTGTCCTAGCCGTAGGCGCTCAGCCTTATCAATCCATCATGTGCAACCTGTCTCGTTAACCTATTAGCCAAACTAACACAGGTTATTTACTGCTAATGAACAAGACTGAACTATGGGAAAACAACGTGAAGCCGCTCTGCTAAATTATTAAACACAACTAGTGATTTCAACAGGAAGTGTTTCCCTCAGAATACATCAAATGATTACGTCTGAGACAAACACATTGTACAGCCAGAACTTCTTTTCAGATGTTAAATCTTAACCACTGGAACCTGGCTCCGAGCTATCCCTGATTAAAATTCTCTTCCGGCAGCTGCCATATAATCAAAAACTGTGGAAGCGTTCAAGATTCAGCTGGTCGACTAAGTCTGCCAGCCTCTCTCCCCCCAGCCTCATACTCCACATTGGAGGGCTGCTGGAGTAAATACTGCAAAGTCAAAGTCCAGCGGTTGAAAAGTGTAAACAAGTAAACACAGAAGCTCGATACAAAGTTTTTTCAATTTGGAGCCAACTTTGTCTAATTGTTCCGAGTTTGTTGAGGCATCAGATACCGCGTGACGTGGAGCACAACAACACGTGACGTGCTACACAAAGCCAACCCGCCCGCGTGACGCGAAGCACAACAACACGTGACGTGGAGCACAACAACACGTGACGTGTTACACAAAGCCCACCGGTCCGCGTGACGCGGAGCACAACAACACGTGACATGGAGCACAACAACACGTGACGTGCTACACAAAGCCCACCCGCCCGCGTGACGCGGAGTACAAGAACACGTGACGTGGAGCACAACAACACGTGACATGCTACACAAAGCCCACCAGCCCGCGTGACGCGGAGTACAAGAACACGTGACGTGGAGCACAACAACACGTGACGCGTTTATTCACTCTCCGTCCCCAACAACTGTACTGTTTGGTTTGTGTCGGGACATTCGGAGCAGATTACCTCCCATTGCTCAAATATCAGACCAATATTTAAAGGCATGCCTATTTAAAAATTATATATCACTTTCTTCCAGTCTGGTATAGATGGTAATCACTGCAGGCTGGTCAGCATTTAATATATAAGGCGCTATGTTATAGAATATATATATTATTACCTCGAAATAGTGTTTTACTACCGCGACCCCCAACTTCATGTGGGTAGAAGTCCTATACAAATTGAATCAAAATATAACTGCCTCAATCGCATTTGTAATGAAATGAATGTCTAAGCATCAAGCTTTGCAAATGTTCGGTGTCAAATTAACCCTTCAACCCCTAAATTATTCAATTGGAATTTTCTCCCACTTGAAGTTCTTTCTCGCTGACGCGATCCACAACTTGAGTGAGTAAAAATTATTCAGATTTGATAACATGGAGGTCAACTTTTTTCAAATCGTGCTGATTGATGTTCACATTATGGCTTTAACATGTTTAAAAGGCGGTACTGAATGTGGTAATAATTCGGGGAAAAACCGAATAAATTCGGCACCGGCGGTGAAAGGGTTAAACAAATCTGAGTAAGCGGTTAAGCCACCTGGCTCCACTGGGCCGGGAGCATGGTGAGATGAATCAGATCACTGGGTACCTTCTCGCGGCCGAAGTGAATCGGCAGCACTCGGAGTGTGTGTGTATATAAAGTACACACACACTCCGAGTGCTGCCGATTCACTTCGGCCGCGAGACGGTACCCAGTGAATCAGATGACGCTGCCCCATAAATTGCCGTGTCGTCCTCTCCGAGGCCGTGGACTGGTATATTTGCTCTACCCGAAAAATTCAACATGATGGTGACTGAGAGCGATCTTGACTCAAAGGAAAAAATGTCCATAACTTTTTAATGACTGTGCGACCTCTGAGCTGAGCATGCGGGCATGGAACTGAGATGTTACTGATTCTAAAAAAACTATTTTCGACCTGATTATTGCCCGATATTTTCAGATATGACAGTCCAAAGAAATGTCCCACGATTTTGTACGCGGTCAATCTGTGGCTGAAACCTGTCTCAGCCACTGAGGCTACCCCCCAAACACAAGATGCGAAATTCGAGCCCGGGCAGTCTGAGGTCGAGCACGCTACCTCTCGGTTACAGAGGCTCCCCACAGTAATGAATTATTACGAGTGAGCGGAGAAGAAACATGTGTTTCTTTAAAAGCCTGAATATCAGAGCGGGGTACGAACACACGATCTCTAGGCAGCTCTAATTACTAGACCTGCCCCCCCCCCCCCACACATCCCGTGTAGAATCAAGAACTGTCCGCAACCTCTTGGTATAGTAAATAACTTGATTTGAGCGACCATACACCTAGAGATTGTTATCAAAGCACATAAAGAGTAGTGTGGGTGTAAGCTTCTCTATTGAAAAGCACCCTGACAGATAGATTACAGGCCGGATATTTACTCTGAGATTGGTTATATAATATAGGATTATAACCACGGAAGGTTGGAAAGTCACGCGACCAGTCGGGCGTGTGACTTCTATTGACGAAACACACCCTACATCGTCTCCAATGTTACAAACAGGATACATTGACCCTATGTAGGTTTAGTGTATGGCCAACGTCTACGACGCTGGCCCAACATTAAACCAATATAGGGCCAATCAATGGAGTGATTTGCATGAAAACAAATTGTAGTCGGGCCCATACGATACGTGACACAAATAATATTCATATTTATTTGTTTTTGCTGAGTACATTGTGGTAAAAAAAACATTGTGGTTTAACGTGGTTAACTTTATTGCTACTCTTCAGTGGCGGACACAGAGGGGGTGCAGCCTATGCGCGGGCCCCCGTTCAGGGTCCCAAAAACAAAAAACGCCCATATGTGGGTCGAAATATGCTCTAGAATGCGTCATTTGATGCCTTAGGTTTCAAAATTTTGTTTAGTATAATTTCTGGCAAAAAATCACTGAAGAGCTCCAAACTGTTCAACTGCAGCCTACATGACGTACACCAAATTGATATATTATACATAAAATAAAATAATCTGATTTGCCACTGTAATTTGTTTGGCAAGAGCTCAGAACAGGCGTTTTTTAATTCAACGCATGTTGCGGATATGAAACATGGCCTACACGTTATGGATATGTGTTTTTGGAAATGCAGGTTACTATCAAAGACCACGCCAAGATTTTTAGCCGATGCAGATGGATTTGTATCTTGATCTAGAATTAAGCATGGAAATTTATTTACGAGTTTTTCGCTTTGAAGTTTGTCACCAATGAGAAGATTTATGTCTTGCCAGGATTAAGCTTCAGCTTGGACCTTGTCATCCAAGCCGATGCCCCCATTAAGCAATGTTGCAACTTCTCTAGCGAATCATTCCTATAGCGTTTGAATCTGATAGGATGATGTAAATTTGGGTATTATCGACATAAACATGGTGTATTTTTTTTATCGAAACTGGAGATTATAACGCTGCGTGGTGTGTATAAGGTATAAAACAGTGGTCCCATGCAGTGCGGAGCCACATGGAGTTCCATATGAGAGTGTAACTTTATCTGACAGAATGTCTTTAATTTTTACGGATTGATGCCTATTTTTCAAATAAAAGAAAACCAAATTTGAGCCTGACCAGATGTTTCATACCAGTCTGAGAGCCTATTTGTAATGTTGTGTTGGAAGCTGCGACAAGTCAAGCAGTGTCAGAGCTATAACTTCACCATTGTCCATACTCACAATGATGTCATTATGTACTTTCAGTAGCGACGATTCTGTAGAATGATATTTCCTGTAGGCTGATGGTAATGGATTAGGTGGATGGTTATTCTTATATGAATGAGCGCCATGCGTCGTAAAAAAGCAAAACAATAAACATTACCAACATTACAAAAGCACACAAACAGATCGTCCATGGCCCCATGTTTTACCATTCAGCTTCATACCTCGTATTGTATTGTTTTAAATGTTGGCCACCGTAAACGACTATGGCCAACATGAAAACTACACAGTAATCATGGTGATGATGTATATATTACCTCTAATCACGACTAAGATCATTTCTGATCAGTTTTGTTAACAGGATAGTCCTTACAAATATGTTTGTAGAAACCATAAATTTGATTAGTTAGTTCTTTCCGCTTTATTTGAATACCTATGTTATGGGTCTACATGGGTCTACATTTTTAATTCTTTCAGTTTGGGCATCGACTTTAGACGTCCGAATCTGACGTCTACAGACGTCAGATTCTGACGTCTTTTCAATTTGATTGTACAGCCAGAACTTCTTTTCAGATGTTAAATCTTAACCACTGGAACCTGGCTCCGAGCTATCCCTGATTAAAATTCTCTTCCGGCAGCTGCCATATAATCAAAAACTGTGGAAGCGTTCAAGATTCAGCTGGTCGACTAAGTCTGCCAGCCTCTCTCCCCCCAGCCTCATACTCCACATTGGAGGGCTGCTGGAGTAAATACTGCAAAGTCAAAGTCCAGCGGTTGAAAAGTGTAAACAAGTAAACACAGAAGCTCGATACAAAGTTTTTTCAATTTGGAGCCAACTTTGTCTAATTGTTCCGAGTTTGTTGAGGCATCAGATACCGCGTGACGTGGAGCACAACAACACGTGACGTGCTACACAAAGCCAACCCGCCCGCGTGACGCGAAGCACAACAACACGTGACGTGGAGCACAACAACACGTGACGTGTTACACAAAGCCCACCGGTCCGCGTGACGCGGAGCACAACAACACGTGACATGGAGCACAACAACACGTGACGTGCTACACAAAGCCCACCCGCCCGCGTGACGCGGAGTACAAGAACACGTGACGTGGAGCACAACAACACGTGACATGCTACACAAAGCCCACCAGCCCGCGTGACGCGGAGTACAAGAACACGTGACGTGGAGCACAACAACACGTGACGCGTTTATTCACTCTCCGTCCCCAACAACTGTACTGTTTGGTTTGTGTCGGGACATTCGGAGCAGATTACCTCCCATTGCTCAAATATCAGACCAATATTTAAAGGCATGCCTATTTAAAAATTATATATCACTTTCTTCCAGTCTGGTATAGATGGTAATCACTGCAGGCTGGTCAGCATTTAATATATAAGGCGCTATGTTATAGAATATATATATTATTACCTCGAAATAGTGTTTTACTACCGCGACCCCCAACTTCATGTGGGTAGAAGTCCTATACAAATTGAATCAAAATATAACTGCCTCAATCGCATTTGTAATGAAATGAATGTCTAAGCATCAAGCTTTGCAAATGTTCGGTGTCAAATTAACCCTTCAACCCCTAAATTATTCAATTGGAATTTTCTCCCACTTGAAGTTCTTTCTCGCTGACGCGATCCACAACTTGAGTGAGTAAAAATTATTCAGATTTGATAACATGGAGGTCAACTTTTTTCAAATCGTGCTGATTGATGTTCACATTATGGCTTTAACATGTTTAAAAGGCGGTACTGAATGTGGTAATAATTCGGGGAAAAACCGAATAAATTCGGCACCGGCGGTGAAAGGGTTAAACAAATCTGAGTAAGCGGTTAAGCCACCTGGCTCCACTGGGCCGGGAGCATGGTGAGATGAATCAGATCACTGGGTACCTTCTCGCGGCCGAAGTGAATCGGCAGCACTCGGAGTGTGTGTGTATATAAAGTACACACACACTCCGAGTGCTGCCGATTCACTTCGGCCGCGAGACGGTACCCAGTGAATCAGATGACGCTGCCCCATAAATTGCCGTGTCGTCCTCTCCGAGGCCGTGGACTGGTATATTTGCTCTACCCGAAAAATTCAACATGATGGTGACTGAGAGCGATCTTGACTCAAAGGAAAAAATGTCCATAACTTTTTAATGACTGTGCGACCTCTGAGCTGAGCATGCGGGCATGGAACTGAGATGTTACTGATTCTAAAAAAACTATTTTCGACCTGATTATTGCCCGATATTTTCAGATATGACAGTCCAAAGAAATGTCCCACGATTTTGTACGCGGTCAATCTGTGGCTGAAACCTGTCTCAGCCACTGAGGCTACCCCCCAAACACAAGATGCGAAATTCGAGCCCGGGCAGTCTGAGGTCGAGCACGCTACCTCTCGGTTACAGAGGCTCCCCACAGTAATGAATTATTACGAGTGAGCGGAGAAGAAACATGTGTTTCTTTAAAAGCCTGAATATCAGAGCGGGGTACGAACACACGATCTCTAGGCAGCTCTAATTACTAGACCTGCCCCCCCCCCCCACACATCCCGTGTAGAATCAAGAACTGTCCGCAACCTCTTGGTATAGTAAATAACTTGATTTGAGCGACCATACACCTAGAGATTGTTATCAAAGCACATAAAGAGTAGTGTGGGTGTAAGCTTCTCTATTGAAAAGCACCCTGACAGATAGATTACAGGCCGGATATTTACTCTGAGATTGGTTATATAATATAGGATTATAACCACGGAAGGTTGGAAAGTCACGCGACCAGTCGGGCGTGTGACTTCTATTGACGAAACACACCCTACATCGTCTCCAATGTTACAAACAGGATACATTGACCCTATGTAGGTTTAGTGTATGGCCAACGTCTACGACGCTGGCCCAACATTAAACCAATATAGGGCCAATCAATGGAGTGATTTGCATGAAAACAAATTGTAGTCGGGCCCATACGATACGTGACACAAATAATATTCATATTTATTTGTTTTTGCTGAGTACATTGTGGTAAAAAAAACATTGTGGTTTAACGTGGTTAACTTTATTGCTACTCTTCAGTGGCGGACACAGAGGGGGTGCAGCCTATGCGCGGGCCCCCGTTCAGGGTCCCAAAAACAAAAAACGCCCATATGTGGGTCGAAATATGCTCTAGAATGCGTCATTTGATGCCTTAGGTTTCAAAATTTTGTTTAGTATAATTTCTGGCAAAAAATCACTGAAGAGCTCCAAACTGTTCAACTGCAGCCTACATGACGTACACCAAATTGATATATTATACATAAAATAAAATAATCTGATTTGCCACTGTAATTTGTTTGGCAAGAGCTCAGAACAGGCGTTTTTTAATTCAACGCATGTTGCGGATATGAAACATGGCCTACACGTTATGGATATGTGTTTTTGGAAATGCAGGTTACTATCAAAGACCACGCCAAGATTTTTAGCCGATGCAGATGGATTTGTATCTTGATCTAGAATTAAGCATGGAAATTTATTTACGAGTTTTTCGCTTTGAAGTTTGTCACCAATGAGAAGATTTATGTCTTGCCAGGATTAAGCTTCAGCTTGGACCTTGTCATCCAAGCCGATGCCCCCATTAAGCAATGTTGCAACTTCTCTAGCGAATCATTCCTATAGCGTTTGAATCTGATAGGATGATGTAAATTTGGGTATTATCGACATAAACATGGTGTATTTTTTTTATCGAAACTGGAGATTATAACGCTGCGTGGTGTGTATAAGGTATAAAACAGTGGTCCCATGCAGTGCGGAGCCACATGGAGTTCCATATGAGAGTGTAACTTTATCTGACAGAATGTCTTTAATTTTTACGGATTGATGCCTATTTTTCAAATAAAAGAAAACCAAATTTGAGCCTGACCAGATGTTTCATACCAGTCTGAGAGCCTATTTGTAATGTTGTGTTGGAAGCTGCGACAAGTCAAGCAGTGTCAGAGCTATAACTTCACCATTGTCCATACTCACAATGATGTCATTATGTACTTTCAGTAGCGACGATTCTGTAGAATGATATTTCCTGTAGGCTGATGGTAATGGATTAGGTGGATGGTTATTCTTATATGAATGAGCGCCATGCGTCGTAAAAAAGCAAAACAATAAACATTACCAACATTACAAAAGCACACAAACAGATCGTCCATGGCCCCATGTTTTACCATTCAGCTTCATACCTCGTATTGTATTGTTTTAAATGTTGGCCACCGTAAACGACTATGGCCAACATGAAAACTACACAGTAATCATGGTGATGATGTATATATTACCTCTAATCACGACTAAGATCATTTCTGATCAGTTTTGTTAACAGGATAGTCCTTACAAATATGTTTGTAGAAACCATAAATTTGATTAGTTAGTTCTTTCCGCTTTATTTGAATACCTATGTTATGGGTCTACATGGGTCTACATTTTTAATTCTTTCAGTTTGGGCATCGACTTTAGACGTCCGAATCTGACGTCTACAGACGTCAGATTCTGACGTCTTTTCAATTTGATGTCTTAGCTAGTTCTTTCCGCTTCATTTGTATACCTATGTTATGGGTTCACGGCTATTATAAATGTTTTAATTCTTTCAGTGCGAGGACGGTCTTTAGATGTCAGAATATGACGTCCGTTGACGTCAGATTCTGACATATAAAGTCTATCCCCGCGCTGTAAGGGTTAAATCACTGTTGTTGGGAATGAAATGTGTGAAGTTTTGAGGTCGCGCTAGAGAGAACTTCAGATAGCTAAAAGTGTAAATTATATAACTTGGCGGCAAAAGGTTAGTTGGTATTTGCCAGACTTGTGTGGTGATTTTAGCATTGATAATATCTGTCATAACTGTCAACGTCTCATAGTCTGGTGCCTGTAGTAAAAAACATCCCGATGCATCTGATACCGGGATCAACAGCAGATCCCGAAGGCCAAAAACTACTGATGAAATCAACCCTTTGTGGCTGTGGGGTTGGAATTCTGGTCGCATGAGAACGTCAGAGGGCAAATAATGGGTAAATGTAATGATATGTAGAATCTACGTTTACGTCCAAAAATCGAGTTGATTTGCATTCTGTCTGTCAATGAAATGTTTCATATCAATTTAAGATAGCATATGCTTCCGCACTTTACAAGTCATGAAATCAGCATTTGAAATAATTTTGGAACAGACTAAAATTGTGCTTATTTCAAACAAAATAAATGAAGCTCAAACAACGAAGCGATCAGTACAAGGACCCTGATCAGTACTAGCCCCATTATCAGGTCATGTTCTCTTAATGAACAAATGTCCAGTTGAAATGAAATGAATCGGGCTTTAGGCCACCTTTGTGCACATATAGGCTAAACTGGGCCAGGAGAACCTCCTGAGGATGGTGAGATGATTGAGATGACACTGTCCTCCAGACACAGGATTCGAAATTCGAGCCCTGGCGGTCTGAGGCCGAGCACGCTACGTCTTGGTCACGGAGGCTCCCCACAATACTAACTTTCACACGTGGATGGGGAAGAAACAATTTTGTTTCTTTCAAACCGCCGAGACTGGGAACCGAACCCCGGACTCTAGCGTGAAAGGCAGCAGTGCTAACCACTACCCTAGGGCCCCCGCCCATGTCCAGTTGAGGAGATCGAAGTCAACCGTTTCGAGAATGTGGTCCCTGGGCCTTAGAGAACCAGCTCTGGTTCCAATCTCTACCCACAGGGGCAACTTATGGAGCGACCTGTCATTATTGGACGGCTATGTTCTTCCTTCTAAACGACAGACATTGAACAAACGTTGGCCCAATGCCGAGCCACCGTTGAGCGATGCGGCTAACCATCTCTGATGGCATCACAGAGACCGGTTGTGTTACGGGCGCGCGCGTGGACAGACGACACTCACTGCCACCACTGTGAACGCAAAGACAAACAGCAGTAACTGCTCACTTTTCAAGTGAGCAGATACTGCTGTTTGCCTTTGCAAGAAATCACTCTGGTTTACCAGAAGCAAATATTGTATTTGTTATCTGTCAGCGAGATCCCTTTGATCCACACTGAGACACTGGAACAATACGCATGTATTCTGCCATGCAGAGGGCAAACAGATGTAACTGATTACTTGAAAAGTAAGCAGTTACTGTTGTTTCCCTCTACATGGCAGTATTATTGTCCAGTGATGGCCAAGCTATTATTGAATAAAGTATTAACCCTTAAAGCGCGAAATTAAACAATTAAAATTTTCACACACTTGAAGTTGTGTCTCGCTACCGCTACCCACAACTTCAAGTGGGTGAAAATTACTCATATTTGCTTAATTTGTGACCAAACATTTACAAATCTTGTAGTTTAAACACACATTTCTTTTCAAATAACCACGATTAAAACGGTAAATAAAACAGAATAAACACGATTATACTCGTGCTTAGCGGTATAAGGGTTAAAGGGTGTGAAAGTACTTCATTTTCTCAGTGTGAGTTTACTCTGCATCACATTGACCGCTGGTGTATCTAGAATTAACGCGAAATGTGGTCAGTACCGAGTTATAATCCGAAGTTAACCCTTACAGCGCTGAGCACGACTACAGTCGTTTTTAATTTGTTTTGTTAGCTGATCAAAGCTTTTATTGGGAATGAAATGAGTGTCTAAACATTAAGATTTGCAAATGCAAATTTAAAATTAAACAAATATGGGTAATTTTCACTCACTTGAACTTGTGGGTCGCGATAGCGAGATACAACTTGGAAATTGAAAATTCCAATTATTTTATTTAGACAATGACTTACCATTTGGCCACAATTGGCACATTTTTGGCCCAGTTTGTTATTATTACCTGGGAATGTACAATGCTACACATAACTATTCAACTAGTATAACCCTTTCAGTGCGGGGATCGACTTTAGATTCTGATGTTTGACTTTTTTTTCAATTTGAAATCATCATAAATGTCTTAGTTTGCTTGCTTTGAATGCCTATGTTATGGGTCTACGGCCATTATAAATATTTTACTCTTTCAGTGCGGGGATCGACTTTAGACGTCAGAATCTGACGTCTACAGACGTCAGATTCTGACATCTGAAGTCAATCCCCGCACTAAAAGGGTTAAATTGGTTGAACCACACCTACATTTCTGTGTACAGATAGGTTAGAGATGATAATGGTGATTTTCAGAACTAATGACAATCCAATGAGTGAGACCCGCGGCAATAATGACTGGTCTGGTACTCTCTGGAAGAACAAACAACAGTATCTGCTTACTGGGAATGTAAGCAGTTACTACTGTTTGCCTTTACACGGCAGTACTGGAAGGCCTATACTGTTTTTACTCGACAGAAAAAGACACAGCGGACCTGTGTTTGCCAATTTAATATCAGCACTAACAATAATGGGCTAGAGGTATAGTACAGTATTCTTTAAAAGTGGTATACCAAGGTTTTACAACACCCACGATAAATTCTATTTTCGCCTTCGTTTTAAGTTTCACGTGGTTCACTAGGTGACATAGTGAATCATTTTGTCAATTTCATCAGAATAGAACTTCGTTAATCAAAATATTCAGAAAATATAGTATTTTGATAAGCATTGTGCCTGTGTCCAGATGGTTAAAGTACCATTGTACTTTACACTGCCCACTTTGGTTTGAAATAATATGGTGTAAATGATAAAATTAATCATGGTATGTAATTGGACCAGAATAAAATCAGAATGCGAGATATTAATTAGTGTGTTTCTGAAAGCGCCAAGCCTAAAATTTAATTCTTGCTTCAAACAGTGTCAAATTCAAGTTTTGCAAATACATGTGTTTTACCGTCATCATCAGTGAGTAGTCTCTTCAGACAAAAGGGTGTCACACTGGTACATCCTAGAGTTTAATTACAAAGCATTGATGTTTGATTACCTATAATAACGATCCCGCAACCAAAATATGCCTTTATAAGATACATACCATAGCAAGTGGCAAATGCACCAGTTTCATGTCTGTGGTTAGGATATATAATCTCTATAAATATCATTGTAATAGAATTGTTATTAATCATATTCTAATAGAAGCATTACAAAGCATTGATGTTTGATTACCTATAATAACCCTCCCGCAACCAAAATATGCCTTTATAAGATACATACCATAGCAAGTGGCAAATGCACCAGTTTTATGTCTGGGGTTAGGATATATAATCTCTATAAATATCATTGTAATAGAATTGTTATTAATCATATTCTAATAGAAGCATCATCTAATCATCAGTATTAAGGCATTAAATAAAAATGTAGATAAAATATTGTATATTTAAAAAAAAAATACTTTAATAATCAAACACCTGCATGTCAGGTGGCCCATGCTATAGCGGCACGTAAATGCCTTAATATGGATCATCCTTGATTAACATATACAATCTTATATATAAATATAGGGTTTTTTTCTATGTATTATGATTGATCAAAATAAATGATTTATGTCTGTCTCTCTGTCATAGTTAGTTTGTGTCGAATAAATTATGTAGCTTTCATACAAAGTGGCAAATTGTACGCAGATTCATTAAAATAAATACCGCAAGTTTGGCTCGAGAACCGATGTACAAATCTGAAAATAATCTGTCAGAACATATATTAAAAGTGTGGTATGTCACCTTCGTTTCTTGACTTGTGAAACCATTCTCACGCAATATGGCTACCTAATTTTGGCACAATTAGGTTTTAATTACACTAATTACATTTATTAGAGTTAATCGTTGAGAGTAAGGTTATTATTTGGACTGTCTATGCCAAACTGTCACCAGTGCCAAATTAGTTCATGGGTTGTACTTTAAATTTACACCTTTCACCTATCCATTTTTATGTTTTAACGATTGATCTAAACAGATTAGAATACCAAGTCATCGTTGGAGTTTTTAGAAAAGACAACAAATACAATCCGTTTCCTTGCGTGATAGATTTTAAATACCCTTGCAATCACACACCCTTGTTCCCAAACAGTCATCAGCACTGGAATACCATGTAAACACTGGTAAAAGCAAACAGCTATGTTCATGGTTGAAATGGCACATGAATTAATAGTTCCAGTGACCAGGGTGTAAAGTCGGCTGATGATTCTTCAGACTTGATATCAGACAATAAACCTTTGCCTTTAGAGAGAGTCGTGGACATGCTTGAGGTGCAAGTCAGCCGATTATATATACATTAAAATATCTACTCATCAAGCTCTCGTATCCACCCGACATTAAGTTAGGTAAACTATTTGAAGAAGACAATAGAGATATTTCAGCTGCATCTAATTTTTGCTAACTTAGTTACTTCTTTTTCGTACTGGTCTCATTTACTATAGTCATATATGTAGTGTACATAATTTGGCAAGATATTCTTTGATGTATATGGGCTTACGTTTCAGCTATTACAGCAAAAAATATTTTCTGAATTAGAATAAAATGACCTTTATAACGTATTATAAAACTAATTTGCTCATTTATCGATAGCTACTCATATATAATCGAAACTGTTTGTAATTGTAATCGCAGACCATACAACTGGCTACATTTCATCTTGACACTACATCACAAAATGATTGATCATCTTTGAATGTGCAAAGTTTCGTGTTAGTATCATAAAATGCATAATACCTCAGCTATGCCGCTGGGTTATTATATAGAATACGATTCGGCATAAAAAGTGTGAATATTAAAACAACAGCCACGGTCTCATTTTAGAGCAATAAAAAAATGAGCCGGCTATCGAACCACATTGATAACTTATCGCTGGTTATTATATCAATTAGACTCCACATGCATGGCGAATTAATGCATTTATTGATTAATTAAAATCCATGTGTTAGTAACGACATCCGTTTGTCATATACTTTCAAACACATGCGATATATTTTCAATAAACGCAGTACTGTTCGTTTATCTGCCAGCTTGACAATCAATGAGCAAAAATCCTGTTCAGATTCATACCTAAAATGATGCATTTGATTGCGGACAAGGAGAATGGTTATGGCACCGATCAGTCGGAGAATTCAATGTTATGTGAGGATGCGACAGCAAAGCGTATGGGCATCCTGGAAAAAAAGATTGCTGTGGATAAAACAAATTAAAATGATGATCAAGTCCAATTCATAACATATCTCCTGGACGCCGTACATAATATTATGTATATTTTTTACCTCCCATTGGATGTCAATTCACAGTATAATGGCTGAGATGCCAGTACTTGTTCAACATGCACCAAAAGGTCAAGATCTACCAGCTATTGTTATTGCCATGTCCAGCTTGGCATGCATTGCACCACCGTGCTATATTCTATGCAGGAAATATATAAAATAGCGACCAAAAAGATGAGTAGTTCCACTGATGCTGATGTTGACACTGGGTTTACTTCAGATCCTGATGGCATTTACCTGGGATGTGACAACCACTATCTCTGAATCACAACATAGTTGCTATGGGCGATGTTAGGTATAATGACGGACGGTATTGTCACAGTATAGTATCCTGTTTTTATGGAAGAATTCAAATCTCAGTATGTGTCCAGCATTTATGTTGGTGACAGCACAGGTCGCTTATTAACATCTTTCTTTGGGAATTATCCAGGGTGTTGGAGAGTATGAATGTATAAACGTGACTTAATCTACTAATCTGACCGATGTAAATACTTATAGAGTTAGAACAGTTAGTTCGATGCCATTATTTACAGCAACAACATTTTATATATGTGTCTTCATGATCACCTGCACCTGTATAGCAGCATTTTTTGGATCAGTTTCTCAACTAATTTTTCGTTTGGAAATGTAAATTCGGACACGTTAGATGGTTAATAATTAAAAGTGGGAACACAAGAAGCGAGGTTATTCCACTCACCATCAAAAATGATTCGACAATTAAAAATGAAAAGCCCACAATGTATATCTCACCAAGTGTACAGAGATTTATATTGTTTGTTTTGATATTTATCAATTATTCCTTATTCCGCACTTACCATTTTGGTATATTACCATATGCCTGTCAATCATACACTAATTCTACATACTCTGTCGCTTTAAGATCATCTTATATTGTACAATCACTTGCTATTGTGCTCTACTTCTTCGTGCACGGTCTCTGGTCATCATGGTTCTGATAACGGCACTAGGTTTGGTGATGGAGGCATACATTATTTCTGTGGGCGTGAGTCCAGATCCTCCACTTAAAGGTACAGGAACTGGATCTAACATTGTGGTAAGATTTATTGGCATTTTTTTGTTTGGAAATTATATTCTAATTAGCTTTCATATCATAGTTATTTAAACCTTACAGCACGGGGATTGGCTTTAGACGTCAGAATCTGAAGTCTGTAGACCGCCGCACTAAGTAGATCCCCGCACTGTAACAATGGGAATATTTGTAATGGCCATAGACCCATAGCATATGTATTCAAATGAAGCAGAAAGAGCTAACAAACTCATTTTGATGATTTCAAATTGAAAAAACGTTTTGGTCTCCATGGCTTAAGCAAAAATATTTCAGCGCTGTAAGGGTTTAAGTGTTCTTTATCACTTATTATCCAGGGACTCCAACAATTTTGATTTGGGGATCTATAGCTCAATACACATGACCGACTGATGGCTAATTTTTATTAATTCCACATGTATTTCACATTGCAATTAGTGTCTATTACAATCTGAACTGTACATCTCGGCAACCGTACATCATTAGGGTGACATCCCAACTCTTACTCGAGCTCTCACAGATTCACTATCTATCACTGAGTCTCTCTCATTAAGCATCAGACAATATATATGATCTGAGTATCTCGCGCCCAAATAAACAGTCCCTTTTATACTCGTCGGTCTTGATTAGGCGGGAACCGCTCTAAACAAATCCCAAGTGTTCCCTCCAAAACGTACCCTATTTTCTTGTTTAAAGGATAAATAGGACAGATAAAAAGGGTAAAAACGACTATAGCCACGACTAGCATTTCATCGTAGGATTTACTGGAATATTCACTACAAAAGTAATAATAATATGTTGAATAAAGTAGGTTTTTCCTAAGCTACTTGTGATTCTGATTCTTCACCAAAATCAACACCGAAATGGCATTTAGAGCAACACTGTTTAAATTTATGAATTGTTTTACATTTGCAGATTATTATCTCTGTTTTCATCGCTGCATCATCAGGGTACATATATGTTTGTGTTATTTGGAAATTAAGAGAGATGGACACTGCTAACTTGAAGTGGATAGGAATTGTGAACAAATTTTCAAGCAGTTTTGGCTCTGTAGTGGTAATATTGACTGTATTTGTGGCAAAAATATACAGCACACCTGAATTATGTGCTGAAGTGAAAATATAAAACTTACAAATTTGACATTTCATGTACTAAATCCCATTATTATATCCACTTGAAACACACTAATCTAAGAAAATATTATTTTTCAACAGGTCTATCATGTTTAGAAGTAAAATTCGTAGAAAAAAATAGTTCAACAAGTGCGAATTTTGTAGCAAGTTTAACATTATTTTAACAGGTCCGCTCATAAAGAAAGTCTGTAGACATCAGATTCCGACGTCTAATATCGATCCCCGCACTGAAAGAATAAAACAATTATATGGCCGTAGACCCATAACATAGGTATTCAAATGAAGCAGGAAGAGCTAACAAAGACATTTATGATGATTTCAAGTTGAAATAAACCAAATGCTCTCTTGGTTTATATAAAAATATTTCAGCGCTTTAATGGTTAAGATAGGTATCAATACCAACTATGATAAGCATCTGAAGGTGGTGGCTTATCCTTGGTTATTTGCATAATAGTATACTTTGTCATGATTTGTCATAAGTATTCATGTTGTTGATCTGCTTTTCAAAATAGTTAGATGAAACGTATGAGCCCGAAAATGCATTACAAAACTGTATGTATTACATTTTATATCTATCATACGCAGCGAAAATCATACAATTATCAACATTCTTGCAAAATGTAGTTATGCGTGCTTAGTAGTAGTAGTCTTGATTTTAAAATTACTACGATAATCTTTCACGACACTTATACATATACCGCACCTATCTACTACTCTTACTGCTAGTAGTGTGAATGTTGTGTTATATAACAAATGTGTTACAATGCAATGACATATACATCTTATTGTAAACTTCTCAATGTCAATAAAATACCTATCTATCTATAGATAGATAGATAGATTTATTCAGCATTCACATAAAATAGGGTTAACAATCAGTATGATAAATACATTAAGTATTCAAAATACTATGTGACCACCATTCTGGAACACCAGGGATAAAAACACTGAAAAGTATCCTGGTGCAGGTCACTTATTTCCGCAGTGGTCCCTATATGCTGTTCCAGAGTGGCGGCGACAAGAGCAAGTTATTTTATACTTTCAATAAATACATTAGCTATATCATTGATTCTGTAGTTAGCTACACGTCAATGGTTATATCACAGATAAACTGGTGACTAGGAAAGTCATAGCATTTTCACAAAAAAATACAGGCAGAAACTGCCTCGACTAGATGAAATATGAAAAGATTATGAAAGTTTATAAATAGTGCATATGATGAAATATATTTTATCGATGATAATATACACAAATGGAACCCTTATTATTTACAAGGGTTTCTGGAGCAATTTCCAGACTCTGCTTGTTATAAATTAATTAAAAACATTGTAAAAAACGAGCTGAATAAAATGGCCTTATAATCTCTTAGAGCACATGAATCTGCAAACATACCTGCCTATATTTATAAGGCTGTATGATTGTAAATGTGATTAGTAGAAATGAAAATCACTCCGAGCTTCAGTAATTAGCTCTTCTCTGAGATGCTTATTGACTCCTTTCTTAAACGAAAGTAAGTCTTCAGCTGATCTCAGAGAAACTGGGAGCGCATTCCATATCTTACCGGCTGAGAATCTAAAAGTCTTTTTCCCCGATGATTTTACGTGGGGTAGAACAACTGATAGAAAACTATTTCTGGTGAAAAAGGAATGTTGATCATTGACCATGGAAATGTCCCGCTTTAAATATTGAGGGGCATTTCCATGGACAATTCGATACATATTGTTTAGCTTGATTTGTTTAACCCTTTGACAAACTGGGATCCAGTGCAACAAAGTAAACTCTTCTATGCCAATGTGAGACCTAGGGGGGTAGCCTAGAACAAATCTCATAGTTTTGTTTTGCAAAATTTGTAGTTTCTTTTGTAAGTTGACCTGGAGACCCTCAAACCATGCGGAGCAGGCATAATCAAAATGACATAAAATTAAAGATGTAGCCAAAAGTTTCCTAGAATTTCTATTCAAATATTTAGCCTGTCTCCATAGAAATTTGAGTCTAGAGTTTCCCTTTTTTAAAATACTTTCAGCTATATATTTCCCTCCCAGTGACTGGTCTAGGCTAACTCCCAGGTATTTCACATTATCTTTGGCAGTAACTTCATTGTCTCCACATATAATTTTCATGGTGGACTGTTTGCGTATTTTCTTATGTGAACCAAAAAGAATACTTTCGGTCTTTCCCAAGTGAATGGATAGCTTATTATCCACTAGCCATTCACTTAGGAAAGTCAGTTCATGTCCAAGAGTTTCCTCTATGACAGAAACCGATGTACCTGAGACCAATAATGCTGAATCATCAGCATAAAGAATTAATCTGCATGATACAGCTGCCTCCATATCGTTTACGTAAATTAGGAATAGTAATGGTCCCAAGATGGATCCCTGCGGTACTCCGCAGGGAACCACCATGGGATCTGAAAAAATACCATCAACTTCAGTCTTCTGAAATCTATTTTTTAAATATGATGAGAACCAAGATGTTGAAAGATCATCCAAACCAATAGCTTTCAGTTTATTTAACAATATTTCATGATCGACAGTATCAAAAGCTTTTTGAAGGTCGATCATGACCATGCCAGTATAGTTTCCTTTATCCATATCAAATCTGATTTGGTCTGTCAGTTGTGTTAAGCAAGAATCGGTGGAATAAGAATTTCTAAAACCTGATTGATAATCATACAGTAGTTTTTCAGATCTTAAATAATTTTCTAACTGTTTATGTACAGTTTTTTCTAGAATTTTTGACATGACAGTTAAAATAGAAACAGGCCTGTAATTCCCAGGTTCTGACTTTGAATTTTTCTTATAAAGAGGAACAACCCTTGCTGTTTTCATATCATCGGGTATATGGCCTGAATATAAAGATAAATTTATAATATGTGCTATTGCACTAGATATTTGATTTGCCCCATCCTTGAGAAACCTAGCTGACAGCCCATCCAGACCAGTAGCTTTACTAACATTCAAGCTAAGCAAAGATTTTAGAATGTCTTCCTCTCCGACAGGAGAAAATTTAAAAGAGTTTTGTTTAGCACCTTTATCCTGGTAATATTTATAGACAAAATTTCCAGCATAACCACCAGTTATGTTTGGTAGTTTGCCAACGAGACTAGCTGCCACAGTAGTAAAAAATGTGTTGAAAATATTTGCAACAGTCTTTTTATCAAAAGTGAGTTTGTCTTCAGATAATAAACCTATACATTTTGCACTGCTCTTTAATTTAGTAAAACCTAGAGATTTCACAGCTTTCCATATGTCTGTAGATGAATTCTTGCAATCTGAAATTTTGTTGTAAAAATAGTCTCTTTTAACCTTCTTTATGTTGTACTGGACCCTGTTTCTCAAGTTACAAAAATATTTATAATTTTCATCAGTTTTATTTTTCCGAAAAGTTTCAAGGGCTTGATCTCTTGCCCTGATATCATCAAGTAATTCAGATGTAATCCATGGCTCAGATCTCTGTTTTAACCGTTTTTCTTTGAGAGGTGCAATTTTATCAACCACAGACATAAACAGATCTTTAAAATTTGACCACGCTACATCAACATCATCACAATTTATGACTTTGAACCAATTTATTTCATTAAAAATTTCTGTCGAGTAGTTCTTCATTGACCTGGAACGTATAGTGTTATGTTTATTAAATTTTGTTTTAGGACTATGCCTTGTACAATACGTAAGAAAATGATCGCTGATGCCAATGGGAATTACCCCAGATTGGCTGATCTTTTCCTCATCAGAAACAATGATCACATCTAGTATTGAGCTACAAGTAGGTGTAATTCTAGTCGGTTCTTTGATAACCTGAACCCAGTTACAAATATATAGAAAATGTTTTAAAGCCTGATATAAGGGTGACTGTGTTTTTGAAAAATCAGAATTTAAATCCCCTAGTAAAAAACATTCTAAATCTAAAACACGATCTTTTTGTGTACACACATTTTCAAGAATATCATAGAAATTTTTTGTTGTCTGCGGTCTATAACAAGTGCATATCAAAATAGGTCGAGTATGAGGGAGAAGCAGTTCAATCCATAGCATTTCCAGCTGGTCGTCCGAGATATCGTTACGTTGGTTAAATGCCAGGTCGGTTCGAATGTACATACATACACCACCCCCTTCTCGGTTTCTGTCCTTTCTGATCACTGTATAATTGGGAATAATAATTTCATGGTCAGTAACAGAGTGATCTAGCCAAGTCTCTGTTATACCTATCACTGCTGCATGCGAATTTTGCGCCACTAGTCGAAGTTCTTCAATTTTAGGTAATAGGCTCCTAGCATTAAGATGTAAAAAATGTAGACCTTTAGATTTGAAACAGTCAAAAAATTTAGGGTCAGACTCCGATGGAAAAAAACCACTGTCCTCCTCCTTCAATTCACGTTCTTCTTCAGCAACACCAAACAGAGGCTGGGCCAGTAAAATACATCTGTTACACGTATGAGAAATTTCTGCGCCGGTGATGATGGATGACCTGTACTCACGAGTCGAGATTGCAGAACATGACAGGTGAGTCCACTCATCACAGCCGTCACAAGAAACAGCACGGGAATTACCCCTGACTGCACCCCCACATCTCACACAAGGATAGCGAGGTTTCTTGGATTTAGATGTCGTACTTCGAACAGGGCCTGGACACGGGTGTACATCACCACTTATCAACAAACTGATGGAAAACAACCACTTATTTCTGTTTACGGTAACAATTGTCTCACCAACGGGACATGCCGGATGTTTACTTTGTTTATGGTGTTTACGCATGCCCGTGACGTCAGCACCTGCTCGCCAAGACTGGGTGAGCGATAATAGGTGGTTATAAAAATATTCATCGCCATAATCAAAAATAGGAATATTTGCGTCTTCTGTGCCAACTAAAATTTGGCCATAATGATCTTCGATACAAGGACTAGTTATAAAGTCTAGCCTTGTATCAACAGGTTGTAAAAAACCATATAAAATTTGAAAAACAAGCAGAGCAATTTGGACTCCGCTCTTGCCGGCCGCCATACCGGAACCATTTATCTATCGTATTACTCAGATGAAAATATGTCGCCAAGTGTGAATTATTTAGAAGAATGTCGGTAAATATTTGACTAATTGTGTTAACAGGGGATATCAGCTGTCACTAAATGATATGCTTATTGAGTAACCTCAAGACGCATATACAATTCATAATCGGCACATTAGTTATCCTTCAGAAAGAAAAAAGTTTAAAACCTAGTAACATCTTTATTTAAATCGTTGTATGCCTTTATTATTAGGGTGGTTTCTGAATTGATTGACCCCCTAGCTGAATGCATTTATAAATAAGATCAATTACGATCAACATCTAATAATTTATAATTAAATCCACGCAAGCGATTTTCGCAGCAATTTCACATTTAATTTTTAAAATTCATTGAACCATTGAAAACAACAATTAAATTTTGAAAAATAATTTAGATTTTTTTAAGTTAATTCTGAATTAAAAAAAAAAAATTGTCTTTAAAACTTATCATGAATTAAAAAAAAAAGTTTTTTATTAAATTAAACATTTTTTTTTTAAATATCCTAAAAAGTAATTTATTATTTCATAATATATGTTTTTAAATATAAATTATTTTATTAAAACATAAAAAAATAATTTTTAGTATTCTTTAAATAATTTTTAGAGATATACTATTATTTTTAAGTTAAAAAATATATTTATAAAAAGCTAAATATGATGTCATGATAAGCGATTAATTCCACACACCTACAGTAGCAAAATGGAAAAATATTTTCTCGCGTGTGAAATCGCGTGACGAATTTGCTGCAAAAATCGCTTGCGGGGAAAGCTGTCCTTGCATGATTTCACGAACACCTTTTAAATCATCCAGATATTAAAACGTGGAAGTGACACATATAGCTGACCTTGAAATTGAAGAGGCAATGAATAGCGCTATTAGAGGGTGCTAACAGAAAGCTTCTGATAGTTGGACCAGAAAACACAAACCATTTGCAAAGGTTTGATCAATGTTGGGCCAGCGTCCTACAACGCTGGCCCAACATTGATTCAACACTGGATCGACATCTCATGTTTTCTGGTGGTCCAGTCCCTGACACCGTATGAGCAAGGTCAAGTAGCAGACGACAGAGAGCCGCTTTGTGTGACCTCCTCTGACCTGGAATGCCGCTGTGCGGAACTCTCCATAAGTGGAGGTCAAGAACGCCCCCTTCCTTTCTTGTAAACTATACCCAAGAACTTGCTATACCCGAACAGTATGATCATATATGTGAAGAATCTAGTACAATAGGATTCAAAAGTGTTCTCGTATATAACATGTCACAACCAAACACATATGATCATGAGCGGATCATAGTTTATGAAATGGTAACACTCGATCTGTTTCTGTCTATTCAGTACAATGAGAAGGACGTATAATTTCTGCTGAAGTGTTATAGATTGACAGCTATTTCTATCGTGCGAATAAATGTAAAGTTTAAAAGTTAATACTAATGGAGCTGCACTACTTACACTCATTTTTAGCTTAACATTTCCCCCTTTATGTATATATACATAATTATATTGTTATTGCACAACACAGAGGAAAAGCATATAAGATTATCAGTCTAATTTCAAAGAACTAATCCACTATGTACGAACAACGGGACACATATATGCTACTAGAAAGAACAAACGCTGATTACAGATGCAACTGGGGTACAACTAAAACCAGAAACATACAGATGGTGGTCCATAGCTTTAAATTCATCCTCAGTCTAGGAAAGCAATATTTTGACAATTTCTAATAATTCTACATCTTCGCCTAAAAATCGACGTCTATCCCAGGTTTTTTTTAGATTTTGAGGCTGGTCACTAAAAAAATTGTATGCGCTTGTAATTCGATACAGGTGTACCTACATTGAAGAGAAAAGCGAGCTAAAATGAACTAGCTCAATTTGATAAATTGTGTGCGACTTTGAACTCGGGTCTCCGATCTCTATGGAATAATATCAAATCATTATGCGAAGTTGTCTCAGCCCCTGCCCCCCAACTACTATACGATGACACCTCACTCCTACATGATGTAACTGATTCGTGTTTGGCATTATATTATATACCCCACCTTGGATGGGCCGGTAATTTTGTAGAGTGCTGTAGCCATGTACATTCAACATTAATTATAGTTTATTTAGTGTCATTCATGTTTGTCATTTATCTGGATTATCATATAAATCCTTTCCAATATCCAATAAACTAGAATGGAATATTACTATACAGTGGTGCAAAGGCAGAGAGCTTAGCATGATATTATATACTGCCGTCCAAAGTCAAAAGACAGTATCAGATACTGCCTCTAAACATTGCGGAGCAGTATATATGTGTCTGAAATACGTAGGAGTCTGTCTCGTGTATTTCTGATGTATATGCAATATGAAATATGGTGAAAACTGCAGCTAGAGGTAAATAGAATAACATAAAATAGCAAACTAATAAAACAAATGCTCACTTCTTGTCATAACAGATATTTGAAAGATTAATGCTGTTTCCGATTTTCGCTCACATCATAATTATTATGTACGTAGTGGCCCAGGACTCCGTTTTTTTATGTTGCAAAACCTACTGTGATGAGAGCCCGACTGATACCGGTATTCTGCCGTGCAAAAGCAAACAGCAGTAACTGCTTACTTTTCAAGTAAGCAGTTACTGCTGTTCGCCTTTGCACAGTATTGATAAATAGTGTTTGTGCAGAACATTTAGGACTATTTAGCCTGTTCGGTGCTGTAATGACGGTGCACACAAAACATCTGATAACGGCTATTAATTACTGAGGATCCGACGATTAGACACAACCATAATACGGGAGTTACTGACGATCCGACGATTAGATACCACGATAATGCGGGAGTATTTGTTACGAAGTTAAGTCACCCCACCTTGCCGTATCAGGTCTGACCGTCAGACTACCAGTCTGACCTTGACAACAGGTGTGTGTGAAACGGGTACGAAAATGAGGGGTGCGAGCAACATGAATATTCATTATGACGTCACCGGTTTACTGACGGCAGCGTGGAGGTCACACTCAGGTCAGATTGTTTGGGCCGCCTGAATCAACTGTCAATTGGCCAGGGAGGAGGAGGGAGGAGGGGGGTTCTGAACTCATAGCACATATACGGGTTATCCAGGTTCTGCCGGTGGCAGACAACTGGATAGATGAAGATGAGTCACCCTTGCTCAGATACAAAGCCAGGGGAGTCAAATGAGTGGTGGCATGGATTAATGTCTACCATCGTCCTCTACCATAATGCACCCCCCCCCCAATGTCTGGTAGGCACACAAGAAGAGAAGGGTATTGTCACGCACTCTGGGCTTCCATTTACCAGAATATTTTTCTCGTGGTGCTAGAAGTGATGTATAATCCTTAAAACGTCCAAACTGCCGTTTCCTGGTGATGCACACATAAAATACCCTCCAGATATTTTAAAAGAGTGGGATGATATACATGAGCCCAAAATTGATTCCGCCTGCAAAACTCCACTCATATAGAAGATGACGCCCATCAACGTCGAATCAACGTCGTCAACGTTGGTTCAAAATTGATACATCGTCAGGTTCCAGTTACAATAAATTTATAAATATGTAGGGCCTGTGATTTCGCATTTCTTCGTAGACTGAATCCGTGAGATCAAGAATGACTTCCACATTCAATGTCCAGACAACAGGGGCGTATCCAGGATGGGTTTAAGGGGGGGGGGGTTTCCAAACTGAAAGCCGTTAGTAATATGATTCTAATAAGATACTAGGTGGCATCGTCCAAGCTAAATATTTTGTTTGTAAAACTGAGGGGGGGGGGAGGGGTTTCCGAGCAACCAGGAAACCCCTCTGGATACGCCACTGGACAGATGGGAGTGAGTGAATATTGCTTCACGTCACTTTCGGCACAATTATGGCAACCCGAAGCCTACTCTTATTTCGAATGGATTCAAGGGTCAGACAGGTGGGACGTTCCCAAAAAAACGATCCAAGATGCTACCCCAATGCTGGATTAATGTTGCCCCAATGTTTTAGACGTTAGACCAGTATTAAACCAGCGTTGAATCAATTGATATTGTGTGTCGTGACGGTGTACACGCTGTACGCACTGATTATACGTAGGCCTGTACGTTGAGAACAAGTGTTACCTAGCATCCACGTATAAGGACGCAGTTTGGGGTGGTTAACTTGTGGGACTCTGGGTATGTGATCAGGGTTCCGTAAATCTTTCTCACATGCATACTGGAGACCACCGACGCTTTTTATTATTGTGAGGATTGCCTGGCCACATTGAGAAGGGAGAAACATGGCCGTTTCTCTGCAAACACGGGAACAGCGGGGTTCAAACCCGGGAGGCATGCATGGCTGGCGAGGCAGTCAGGCGCTCTAGCCATTGCGCCATGTCCCCTTCTCTCTTTTTATTAGACCGATTCAACTAAATATGGACATACGAGCGTGAAACATGAAACGTTGAACCTATGTTGGTTTAATGTTGGGCCATCGTCTACGACGTTGGCCCAAGATTAGACCAACATAGGCTGAGCGTCTGGTGCTACGGGGTACCTGGGCGCCTGGTATCTGATAGTAGGTCTACACAATGAGAACTGGTTTTGATGCTGTAGCCTCAGGTAATTATGTCGTAATTCTTCAAAGTAAAACTATTTTAACCCTTTCAGCGCCAGGTACGACTGCAATAGCTCTTATCTTTTGAATGACCATAGCAAAATAACAAATCTTGATTGTGAATTTTGCGTTTACTCAGCTCAAGGATTGCAATTGTTTGATCCCAAATTCAACAAAAATTCTCTTTTTTCCACCCATTTGAAGTTGTATCGAAAAATAATAAATTGATTCTGCTAGTTGGCGTTTTAATGGTTAAGGTTTTCTAGACGCGGAGAAGTATGTACAAAACGTTCAACAGCGACAGTCCGTGTACCCTATTATGCATGGCACGATCGCCACCTCAATAATCATTGCAACAAATTGAAGGTTAATTAACGCTAACCAAAGTAAAATATCATGCTGAAAATTGTCAAGTTAAAGTAAGTGAAACAATTTGAGATGTGAACACTTGTAACCCTTCTGGACGTCACTGTAAAAAACAACCACGAATGTAGGCCTATTCACGGTTTGTAATTGTATGCATTTGTGTGCAACAAAACGTTATAACCAATACTATTATTATTATTATACTGCTGTGAAAAGGCGACCAACAGTAACATATTACTTTCAATTCAAACTGTTTTTTGCCTTTCATGTGTGGTGTACTAACATTCCTGAAATACATATTGCGTAAATGTAGTGGTTCTAGCCTAGAATTAGCTACACACGGTATTTAAGGCGGGAAATACACCATTTGTCTTAATCCTTAAGACGCTGAAATATTTCTATATTAACCGATAAAGCGCTAAATTTTGTTATAAAAAAACATGGAGACCAAAGGGTTTCATTCAATTTGAAACCATCATAAATATCTTAGTTAGCTCTTTCTGATTCATTTGAATACTTATGTTATGGGTCTACGATCATTATAACTATTTAACAGTGTGGGGATCGACTTTAGTCGCCAGAATCTGACGTCTACAGACGTCAGATTCTGACGACTGAAGTCGATCCCCACACTGTCAGGGTAAACCAAGAGACCAAGTAAGGTTTTTTTCAATTTGAAATCACTATAAATGTCTTAGTTAGCTCTTCCCGCTTCGTTTGAATACCTATGTTATGGGTCTACGGCTATCATAAATATCTTACTTTCAATGCAGAGATCGACTGAAGTCTTGACGTCTATGGACGTCAGATTCTAACGTCTAAAATCGACCCCCGCTGATAGGGTTTATGGTTTGCCCGTTTATTAGACAAAAATCATATCTGCAATGTTGTTAGACCAATGTTGGGCCAGCATTTAGCCCACGTTTTGTGTGGATGAAGCCGCCTACGATGGGTTGAACGTTTTGTGTTTGCTGGGACACAGGGCGATAATCAGTGCACGTCTCATAGTGAAAACACAACCAGTGAGTGTGAGAACAGTGCATCTCAGGAGCAACTAATTTGTTGAAGTGTCGTCCACAAATCGAATTCCTGTCACGAATATTATGGGCCCTCTAATTTCCGTCACCAATTTATCCACTGCAGAAAAAGCCAGAAATCATTCGCTCAACAAGCCAATTATCACAAACAACTATGTTAGTTTCTGCTGTGTAGAAATTACGTCCTAGTAAATGATTAAACTATAATATATGCGAATCATATTATAATATACATTATTCATGATTTAAATACACCGGTGGCGTCAGTCTGTTGTTAACCCTTTCAGCGCGGAGACCGTCTTTATACGTCAGAATCTGACGTCTGTAGACGTCACATTCTGACGTCTAAATGCGATCCCCGCAATGAAAGATTTAAAATATTTATAATGGCTGTAGACCCTTAGACTTTAGTCGTCAGAATCTCACGTCTTCGTAGACCCATAACATAGGTATTCAACCGAATCGGAAAGAGCTAACTAAGACATTTATGATGATTTCAAATTGAATAAAAGCTATTGGTCTCCATGGTTTATAATAAAAAATATTCAACGCTTTAAGGGTTAACATAGGTATTCAAATGAACCAGAAAGAACTAACTAAGACATTTATAATGATTTCAAATTGAAAAAAACCCTTTAGTGTCCATGGTTTGAACAAAAATAATTCAGCGTTGTAAGGGATAATACAATAGATTCGGATTTACGAATCTCCACTCTGTTAACGAATCTGCAGTGATAGACAAGTTGGCCACGATATGCGGTTTAACACCTACAGCGCGGGGATCGACTCTAGTCGTCAGAATCTGACGTCTGTAGACGTCAGATTCTGACGACTAAAGTCGATCCCCGCACTGTAAGATTAAAAATATTTCTAATGGTCGTAGACCCATACCAGGTATTCAAACGAATCAGAAAGAGCTGACTAAGGCATTTATGATTTCAAATTGAAAACAACCCTTTGGTTGCGATGTTTTTTACAAATTAATTCAGCGCTTTAAGGGTGAAACACCCTGACAATCAAGTGGGGGTTTTCCATTAGGTCTCGGAACCACGACTGTCTATTATGTGTATTTTTTATCGAAGAAAGAACTCAATTACGATAGATTCGTAGATCTAAATATATTCCGCGCTACGCGCCTCGTGCATTCTGATCTACGAATCTATCGAATTTCGTTTCTTCTTCTTAACCATGTTAACCTAACGAAGGTTATATCAGCTTAACAATTATATAGGGTCTAGGGATGGGTCAGTGTGACACACTTGAGACCAAACTCGGCATTTCACTGCTTCTGGACTGACTCACATCTCAGTATCACCCGCCTGTTTTACGAGGATGGTTTTTATTCGGTACTGCACTTGTTCCGCACGCGAGACTTCGGCACTGACAAAAACTCGGCCTGAATGCGGGATATCAATTTGGGACGGTCACATTGAATTGTTTACGCCGTCAACAAGCTGTGTACGTCAATAGGCTCTCTATTATTAACCTCTCTTTGTCGGGGTCACGGCTGCTCAGTTATGCGTATGAGACGCTGTCTCACATTTTTTGCATGTTGTTATTGAGATGAAATTCCGCAGTTCACAGATTGTACGTACTGTCGTTACCCAGCAAACACGAGACGTTAACCCAATGCTGGTTTAATGTTGGGCCAGCGTCGTAGACTGTGGACCAACATTAAACCAGCATTGGGTTAACCTCTCGTGTTTGCTGGGTAGCTACCATTGTATAAAGTGACATAAATGCACATATATGTAGTTGACCAATCAATCAATCAATCAATCAATCAATCAATCAATCAATCAATCAATCAATCAATCAATCAATCAATCAATCAATCAATCAATCAATCAATCAATCAATCAATCAATCAATCAATCAATCAATCAATCAATCAATCAATCAATCAATCAATCAATCAATCAATCAATCAATCAATCAATCAATCAATCAATCAATCAATCAATCAATCAATCAATCAATCAATCAATCAATCAATCAATCAATCAATCAATCAATCAATCAATCAATCAATCAATCGATGTGTTTTTAGATCAGGTGTTCTCAAGAAATTATGTGTGACTAGCATGGGTTGTATTTAGCCACCATATTGGATAATGTCAACCACAAGTCACGAAGGGCGGGGGGTGAGGGTAGTGGTTAGTACCGCTGCCTAAGACTCAGTATTGTGTGGAGCCTCTGTAACCGAAAGGTAGCGGGCTCGACCTCAGACCTCCAGGGTTTGAATTTCAAATCCTCTGTCTGGAGGGAAGTGTCATCTCACTCATCTCACCATCCTCAGGAGGTACTCCTGGCCCAGTTTAGCCTGTATGTGCACAAAAGTGGCCTAAAGCCCGATTCATTTCATTTTACAAGTCACGAAAACAAAATATTCCATTCTTTATAATTTTAGGACTAAGAAAACCACGCTGACACAATTAGTATAAGTATAATAGCCGAAGCTATATCTACCGTCACATTATCTTGTATAGCTTTTTTTATCACCAATTTTTCTGTTATTTTCATGAAATTTTGCCAGTATTTTTTCCTGCCCCCCCCCCCAAATATACTCAAGATTTCGTTGGACTGTCACGAATGAATTGAGAAATATAGGGTATGCCTAGTTTGAGTTTTAACTCTGATCCGTGAATTATATCACATCTAAAATAGTCTAACGAATGAAATATTCACGATAATTTTGCTAAATTTGCAGGGTAGCTGGCGGAGAACTGAAAAATATTTCTCGGTAAACTTAATTAGAATCGGTTGAGAAAAGGCTGAGTAATCGGCGAAAACCTGCGGTACAGTTTAATGTGACGCCGACTATTGGGACTTTCGCATGCTCAGCGGATTATTACGTTTCCAGGGCTTTGTCAACGTAAGCAGCCTCTAGAGCCTCAAGGGTTAATCTGATTGTCTTTCGTGTCCAAACAGCTTTACTAACTAGCAACCACGCGCGTATCCAAGTCACAACTGGTTTATAAGTCTGCTTTCTTCTTCCAACTGACACAGTCACACAGTGTTCTGTCTTTGTCAAGTCGAAGGAAAAGTTCATAAGGTAAGACTGATCATATATAATTATGATATAGTGGATAAATGGATAAATTATATATTGACAAGATTGAAATAGACGTATTAATTTGTCATTGCTGTATTTTCATTCTTCGTTACTGCTGAATGTTGTTCTAGAACCAGAGATTCCCAGTTGATGTAAATTGTTAAGCCTTATACGCTGTTGAATCGTTTCGAACTATTTTGCCTTCATTTGATGCTGGAATCGCTAACGAAAATTCCACCTTTAAATTTATGTAAAATGGTCATTTGCAAAATGTAATTCTTTGATTAACTGAGTATCTACAAACTATATTGTGGATTTCAGTGGCATTTTATTTGTTTGTGAAATTTGCTTGAAACCATATATACGGTTCCAGCAGCACCAAGACCTGCTGAATTGTTTGTTTCTATTTTTCATTCCTTCGAAGCTGGAATTGCTAACGCAATTTCCAGCTTCAAATGACGGAAAATATATCTTTATTTGAAAAATAGACATCTCCCAAATTTAAATTTATTTGATTAACTGAACATCTTTCACAAACTATTTTATCAATTTCAGTGTCATTTTATTTGGTTTGAAACTAGCTTCAACCCGTGTATATGTGGTCACATCAGGAGAAGGGTTAATAAGGATCTCTTTTTTTTCAGTTGTCATAATGTCTGTCGGTGAGGCTTGGTCACAGGATCCAGATCTTGGAAACAGAGATCCCAATGACCTGAATGACTTCCTGAAGGTGTCCTTTGAGGAGACGCTCGGTGAGCCTGATCACACCCGCAGTCTGGACTGTGTCTGGAAGTACAGCTACAAATGCTTCAATCTGTGGAAGACCCTCTGCTACTTGATCCTGTCCACATTGTGTGGTATCCCTATCGCCATGTGCTGGGGCTGTTACTTTGCCTGTATAGCCTTTCAGCATATCTGGGAGATTACACCTTGTATAAGGGCCTGGGAGATCAACTTGTCCGTGTTCAAGCGCTGCTATGGCATGATCATTCACGCCTGCTTGGACCCTTGTTGTGAAGCGTGTGGTAATCTGTTTGTAGCTTTTAAGAAGTGAACACGAGGAACATACACAGAACAAGATTGAACATGAACTGTGATTCTACAATAGTAATGATAATAACATCGGTCTTATTAGTTTCTGTTTAAATCATGTTACTGTGGCATTAATAAAGTGTTCTTAACGAATATTTGTGTTTATTTTGAGTTTGAATTGTACTAAAATGTAAAGTTTATAATGCCTTCGAAATATACTCACGCAAACATCTCACTCAAACATCATGAGAAAAGTATAAATAAAATGTAATTTATTATATACTACATGTATTATTATCAATACACAAGGCACCATTGTATTCATGTGGGCCGTCAAGTCGATCCCCGCACTGAGAGAATTAAAAAACTACAAGGGTCATTGACCCACAACATATGCATTCAAACAATTTCGGAATCATTATCCCGGCATTCTCAAGGCGATCGTAAGAAACAAAACGTCTGTATCCCCGTCCTAAGTTTATAGCCACATTTTGAACATATCTAAGAACTCTACAAACACCTCAAGAAAACCCCTCATTGTAGGGTGGACACACGATATTGTACAATTGATAAATTGGTAAATAAAACCAGTTATTTAGTCGTGATTAGCGCTCAAAGAGCAGGCTGTGCCACAGTGAGCAAAGGGTCTATAGATCCATCAAGGGGTGTGTGTATAATTAACTTGTGAAGAGCTACATTAACGGCAAACACGGCCCAGCCATTAAACCAATGATGTATTAATGTTTGGGCGCTGTTGACCCAACGTCTAACACGCTGGCCCAACATTGACCCAGCATTAGGTCAATGTATCGTGCTTGCTGACAGTAGCTGTTCTGGACATGCGATCAAAGAGCTCTAATAAACCCTTTAGCTCTCCGTGTATCACCGCAAGTTTATATTTATAGGTGGGAATAGGTATCACAATGTCGACCTTAAAATACACAAAAATCACCTGATTTTAAGCAAAATACACAAATATAGAGCAGGTGAAATGTTTAAGCGTATTGATTTTGATTATTATAAGATTCTCTCGTACACCCTGTAGCGCATTTCATTGAAAAGTTGTCACGTGGCGCATAAGTGATCAATATGACACTCTAGGTACAAAAGGGTTGACAGTAACTTGAGAACTCAATACATCACATACACCTTGATACTCTGGTGATTGGATATCGTGTAAATCAACACACAGTGAATCCATGATAGAATACAGCAACTGGAATATGTCCAAGAAAAAATCAATCCTTGCACAAGCTTCTAATTTTACAGTAAATCAGTAGCTATTTATAAAAAAAATTACATCGTATCTTCTTCATGCGAAAATGATGGCGCGCTACAATTTTTTTTTCATTTTCTTATGTTTTTTCATGCAGTAGCTGAGAAGTGGTCAGGAAAAATATTTGTCATAGCTAATTTTCATTTCTGAATACAAACATTGTTTGTAAATAATTTCCGATGCTCCATTTTATTTAATCCTGTATGAAATGACAAATAAGCTGTTCTATGGAAGATATCCTTCCACAACTCACTGAAACTTTAAAGCTTTGATACATCAGACTTTCGAATATAAAATAATTTCCAGTACCAGGTCTAAATGCACAAGTAGCACTGTACACTTTGTTGACAACATACCGAGGCATGGTGACTCAGAACAAAGCTATGCCGAACCCAGACTGGTGATGACAACATTAATTAACGACCACGTTTTTTAGGAGTCTATACACTGAGTGGAGTTCTGTTTGAGGTACACATTAGAATAAGATAACGTTCCTTCAGAATGATTTCTACACAGGTTGGTCTGTCTTATTTAAAAAATAATGTTTTAGTAGTAGAATCACGATCAGCTTTAAAACAATCCTTTTCGCATTTGTGAGCAACCTGAGAAACATCACTCTAGTCCTTTGTATAAAATTAACCCGGATCTAATACTTTTGAATTATTACTACTGACAACTAGTAATAAGTTAAATAATATATTTTCTTTTTAATCCCTAATCACGATTCTGTGCTCGTTTCATCTCTTTTTATTAGCATTTCTGAGTAGGACACTGTCAAATAGGAACGTGTGTTACATCAACAAGATTTTAAAATGATTGACCCCTGATTTTACATAACAAAATAATTTTCACTCACTTGAAGTTGTGGATCGCGTGAGCGAGACAGAACTTCAAGAGAGTGAAAATGTTTAATTAGAGAACTAATAGAGCATTTAAAGGCTTAGCGTGGTTGTACTACACTGGACTATTAAAACCTTTTTACAGAATCATTCTCCCAATGTGCTTTCTAATAGCTCGAGTGACATTTGGTGCATGCATGGTGAATGTCATTACATGAAAGAGTTTAGACAAGTCATTTATTAATAGGGAGTCTACTGAGACCAGCATTGATATAACCCAGATGCCTTTACATATAATATCTATATGCCTACCCATTTCCAGATTCTGTTTAACTCATGGAGCACCGTAGTCCTTCTCAGTTTATATTAACACATAACGTAGGCCTAACTACTTTTAACCCTTGTCCTGCGACGCCCGGATATATACAGTTTAATGGAGATTTTAAACCATATTATATATTACTGAAATGGATAATATAGCTTGTAGTAGATGCTCAGTTCGACAAATAGTTCAATTTAGAAGATGTATATTTACAAAAAATGAAAATATTTTTCGTCATTTGAAGCTATATATTGGGTTAGCAATTCCAGATTTAAATGACGAAAAATACAATAGAAACAATTCAGGAGGAGAAGAGTTAAAAAGTGATTATATGATTAAAATCAGCGATCTAATTACTTTGCGATTTAAATTCCACAAACCAATACAAAATTAATTACTCGGAGTTGCGAATCGCGTTAGCGAACCATAACTGACTGGCACAAGTGATCGGATATGTAACTGTAATTATCTCGGACCTTGGCTGAAGTTGTACATATATAACACCCTGATATTACAATGTTGCTGACCAGTGATTTCACGATATTTACGATGTCGTTAAACGTTTCCCACTCGTATATCTATACACGGAATAGATAGGTTGATCGACCCTTTGGGCCATAATGGATAGGTATGTCCATGGTATTTATACACATTGCAACTTTTTGTATTCAACAAATAGCTGTGTGTACCAGGTTCTCCTTGTATATTTATTTAATACAGTACGTGCTTTGTAAACAACGCTCGCTATTAATAACATTACATCGAATTACATTACACAACATACCGCACTGTATTAGCTTGTATTGTCTTGCAGCATATTGCACAATCCACAAGATATCTTAGTTATTGGTAATTCTGTCGTGTAATGGCTAACAGCAGTGTACAATTTCAATTAAAAGGTTAACAGCAGTGTGCAATTTCAATTAAAAGGCTAACAGCAGTGTGCAATTTCAATTAAAAGGTTAACAGCAGTGTGCAATTTCAATTAAAAGGCTAACAGCAGTGTGCAATTTCAATTAAAAGGTTAACAGCAGTGTGCAATTTCAATTAAAAGGCTAACAGCAGTGTGCAATTTCAATTAAAAGGCTAACAGCAGTGTGCAATTTCAATTAAAAGGTTAACAGCAGTGTGCAATTTCAATTAAAAGGCTAACAGCAGTGTGCAATTTCAATTAAAAGGCTAACAGCAGTGTGCAATTTCAATTAAAAGGTTAACAGCAGTGTGCAATTTCAATTAAAAGGCTAACAGCAGTGTGCAATTTCAATTAAAAGGCTAACAGCAGTGTGCAATTTCAATTAAAAGGCTAACAGCAGTGTGCAATTTCAATTAAAAGGCTAACAGCAGTGTGCAATTTCAATTAAAAGGCTAACAGCAGTAACTGTTTACTTTTCATATTAGAAGTTGCCATTGTTTGTTTTTGCATGACAGAATACTAGAATTAAAAGTCAAACTTACTTTGCAAGAAAGCAGTTACGGCTTTGCAGCACACAGCAGGTCAAAGAGTAAGGGCGGGGGCCCTAGGGTAGTGGTTAGCACCGCTGCCTTTCACGCCAGAGTCCGGGGTTCGGCTCCCGGTCTCGGCGGTTTGAAAGAAACAAAATTGTTTCTTCCCCATCCACGTGTGAAAATTAGTATTGTGGGGAGCCTCCGTGACCGAGAGGTAGCGTGCTCGGCCTCAGACCGCCAGGGCTCGAATTTCGAATCCTGTGTCTGGAGGACAGTGTCATCTCAATCATCTCACCATCCTTAGGAGGTTCTCCTGGCCCAGTTTAGCCTATATGTGCACAAAGGTGGCCTAAAGCCCGATTCATTTCATTTCATTTTGTCAAAGAGTAAACAGCTACCATTATTTGTCTTACACTGTATGTTTGTTATAACTGGGCAAAACTGTTGTTTTACTGTTGCCTTAGTAGTTTATATCTTGTACACTTATTACGATTATACAGATTTGAATTTGACCAAAACATTAGCAGGACGTCAGATACGAGAGTTGCTTGTAATTGTCTGAGCCTGTATTCGCGTACATGTTACAATATACCATTGGCTTCGGATTGGTCGAGATGTCCATTTCGACCAATCCGAAGCCAACGATATAACTTGTACGATAATACGGATCATACATTTTGAGTAGTACAACTGTCGTAAGGTTGGTGGCATGCTCACATATTCATGCTTATTACAAGGAAGTACTTAACAGCAATATACATATAAGGATGTGTATTTTGTCTAAGACGCAGTTTTGTTTCGACATACATCTAGCCCTGAAGGAACAGAAAATCGGACAGAGTCCCGAGCAGTGCTTTAAGAAAAGAAAATGCCGTTTTGTAACTGCGACACGGAAGTGACTTATGATCATGCGCGGTGACAGCGGAACTTGTCAAGGGGTGTGACCCCATCACCACCTGAGCTGTGGGGACAAGGTCACTATTAATCTGACAGCCCACCATGGTCAAACATGGACCGCATGCAAAGTCAAACAGCAGTAATTGCTCACTTGAAAAGTGAACAGTTACTGCTGTTTGCCTTTCCAGGTCAGCTTTCTGACGTAGACGTCACACCTTTTGTTGTTCAGTGGTTTGTTATTTTCACGCTGTGAGGCGCTGATGCATCTCAAAATGGCACTGGCGTGCTCAAAAACATCAAGATAACGTTGGGGAATACCTGGTCAAACATCAGATACATTGGGACAATAATGGTCAGCATTTTGCGCTAAGCCTTTAGAAGGCCAACCACTACAATAATCGAGTTTACTACTATATGAGCAATTTTTATAACATTTCTTGAAGTGGAAAAAATCTCTTGTATTAGCAAGATTAGATTTTGAAAATGTTACGCTCTTAATTTGACAAACCTAGATATGTTTTTCAGTCCCCTTAAATGGTGTGTAAGAAAGGCATTAACAAATTTGGGCGCTTAAGGGGGGAACTAATTTTAGGCGCTTATGGGGTTAACTGGGGTTCGCGGATGTTTTAACCCTAAAGCGCTTAGCTATAAAATATGAATTTTCACCCACTTGAAGTTGTGACTCGCTACCGCGATCCACAAGTGGGTGAAAACTACTCATATTTGTACAACTTGAATCTAAATATTTGGTAATCTAACATTTTTAAAGCTCATTTCTCCTTCAAATTATCTCATTTGAAAGCTGAATAAAAAGTCTGAGGGTTAATACACTAAAACGTAATTGTCACATTATTGATCACATTGCGGTTTGCCTGTTGGTAAGTAAAAGTATATAATCTACCACCAGTCTGAAGCATTGTTTCGGCCCAGATACTCGCTATGTCGCATATTATTCAAGACAAATAATTTCTACATGACTTGACATAAAATATGTGTTTTAAAAAAATCTGTGCAAATTTGGAATGACATTGATGAGAACAGAAATCTAATGGGTGTAATTATAATAATATTATAGCAATGAATCGATTTTCGTTTTGAAAACACGTTGGCGGGGGTCCTGCATCCTGTCATTGCAGGGTGTATTTCCCACTGTGAGAACGAATACAACTGAAGTCTCTACAGGATGGGGTCTCGGTGCAGTGGTTAAAGCTGCCTGCTTGGAAAGTCGGAGATCGCGGGTTCGAACCTTACTCTGCTTTTCAAGTTTCAAAGAAAAAAAATGTTTCTTCTACGCTCACTCATACCGATTCAATTTTGTGGGGAACTTCCGTGACCGAGAAGTAGCGTACTCGGCCTCAGACCACCAGGGCTCGCATTTCGAATCCTGTGTCTGGAGGGTGGTGTCATCTCATTCATCTCCTGGCCCAGTTTAGCCTATATGTGCACAAAGGTGGCCTAAAACCCCATTTATTTCATTTTTGAAAGGACAGATGGTGAGCCCCATCAGGTGCATGTCGTCGCAGCGTATACATTATCAACGTCAATGACGTTGATAATATAGCGTTCCAATGCGACCTTATAACGACGATGAATCAACGTATTAAGAAAATACAGTTTTATTCTTTATGCGAATATTGCTACGTATTGCATATATATTTGATTTGATTTTGTTTTTAGAAATAATTGTTATTATAATGGCAGCGTCCCACATAGGAATGTGTGAGACCCACACCTCGGGGTAGTCACGCCAGCCAAAACTGCCGGGCGATAATAACAGTGATTGGCGATGTTATACAGGAAACCTTACTGTGCGGGCCCGACGCTGCTTCAATGCTGGGCCATCGTCGCAGACGCTGGCCTAGCATTGTACCAGCGTGGGAGAGTGTTTAGAGTTGGCTTGTACTACATCAAACCTGATAGCCAGGTGATTAGGGTGCAGTCACAAGACTCATCTCAGGCACCACCAACAGTACATGGCATGTGATTTCACACGATGTATACTACCCTGTGTAATCTTAATTATAAGGGCCGGATTTGCGTACACGACCAGGGGCCCTGCTGTACATCGGATCTCACGTTTTTATCCTGCGCTATGTTATCTTGAACATAAGGGCCGGATTTAAGTACACGACTAGGGGCCCTGCTGTACATCGGAGCTTACGGGTATGTCCTCCGCTGTGTAAATTGGATTATAAGTGCCGGATTTAAGTACACAATTAGGGGCACTGCATTATGTACATCTCACGGGTATTTCATTCTCCGCTCTGGTAGTAATTGGCTTCAAAGAAATAAAATGTTTCTTCCCCACTCACCCGTACATATTCAATATTGTGAGGAGCTTCCGTGACCGGGAAGTGAGGCTCGGCCTCAGACCGCCAGGCCACCAAAGCAGGGACATAAAAACAAATTCGTTCATCCGGCAGACTATCTACAATCTGAATTGACAGAATGGTAAAATAACCATGCAGGAACAACGCCAGGTAGTATATACAATCAAATTGTGGTATCAGTTTTTTGTACAGCCCATGTTCTAACATAGGGGGGTGTTTTTCGCTATGTTCGTCAAAGTGGAGGTCAAGTTCGGAAAATAGCCATATCTTTGCAATGAATGGATCAATTCCTACACTTTTGGTATCAATACACTCAGTATTCAATTATCTAACTTTTGGATCCATCTGGCTTTAGGTAAGATTGTGTATTGTGAGAATATACCAACTTACATCAAGTCACATCTCAATAGTACATACGCTATGGATTTTTTTCTTAAATCTTTACAATAAAGGAAACAGAAATAAAACTAAGCGTACTGGCTAAAAATGCATTATATTATCAAAATAAACAGTGCTTCGGGGAAAAAGTAAGATTAAATTTGATTTCATGGGTTTAACTTTAATGGGACTGAGCTCACTCCATGCTGCATACGGTCCTGGTGATTTTTAATATATTCTAGTGGTCATTGAGACCACCCAAACCTGTTTAGATTTAGGGGGTAGAGTTACGTAAACGTCTGCCGTTGCTGTTTTAGTTTACGAATGTGCACATGAAAATTCAATTCCCGGTACAATGATATATTGCATCTTGCAGTGGAGTAAATAGTCATCTCTCCACATACGTTGAAACATAATTTTTATTGTCTCATACCATCTCGTGTGATCAGGATATTGTTTGATATCTATTTGAGTTTTGTGGGTAAATTTGTGCTATTATATCTCTTCAATTCGATTTGGCCTGATAATGGCATGCAGTAGACGGTCGTCCCGAGGCTTGACGAATGACACAGTTCAGGTCGATTATTATTTTAAACTTTATGGAAAAACAGTAAAATTCTGTGAATAAGAATCGAAATGATTTTTAGTGTTAAATCAACAAACTACCTGTGTTTCCATGGTGAATGAATAGATAAAAAAGCAGTAGCTGAAGTCTCGTGTTTGCTGCATGCAAAGGGTTAATTACTTAGATTCAAGTGTAGTGTTACTTTGACGTTGCTTGATCACTGGGCCAACGTAAAAGAATTTGCGCAAACGCCTAGTCAACGATATATGTAACAGAATGACTTGTCGCTTGGGATGTATATAAATGGTGCACGCGACACTGTGTCGAAATGTAACTTTCATAAAAACGGAATCGGATACGCCACGAAAAATAGTCCTCTCTAAATATTTACATAAACCGGGAATGTGGCAAAAAACAAGGGGAAATTAGCATTGCTAACGTTCTGGTAATTCTGCGGCTAACCCTTACAGCGCAGGGATCGACTTTAGACGTCAGAATCTGACGTCTGTAAACGTCAGATTCTGACGTCTAAAGTCGATCCCCGCTCTGAAAAAGAAAACAAAATTATAATGGTCGTAGACCCGTAACATAGGTATTCAAATGAAGCGGAAATAGCTGGCTATGACATTTATGATGATTTTAAATTGAAAATAACCCTTTGGCTTTTTGGTTTATATAACAATACTTTAGCGCTTCAAGGGTTAATGCTATTCCATGGTGTACAGTGGATGTTTACCGGCGTGGACAAGTTGTGCCGTGGTATTTCTCACATACATAATGCTCCAGTAAACACACTAAACTAGACCTGTACCATTTGATGCTTAGGTCTGCTTATAGGCCCTATAGACCACAACCAATGCTAGGGGCATTTCACACTTCCCAAATTTAACCTTTTTGTGTATGTTAAAAACTTATTTTCGCATATCGCAAGTCATTTATTTCGTTCCTTGTACACCACGAGGGTTGGTGTTAGGTCTTGTTTACTTTATGACATAGTGTAGACATTTCAAAAAGATATATTAAAAATCTAATGGCAAGATTATTTTTTTCGCAGAATCCAGGGTCAATTAAAAAGGGCTATGTTGGTTGAAATGCTCAAGCATGCATGGGTTTATATGGCTTTCAAACAATAAGCGACGCTCCCCTCGATTCTATTTGTGTCGAGGTTACATTCAGTTTTGTCTTGCCCTGCATCATTGTATCTTTATGTTTATTCAATGCGATCTACGTTGATATTTCAACTGTTAAATTAATTTGATATTCATTTACCCTGACCTACACATATTTTGATATCTGCTGTTCTTACACATTGTACATGCATCTCAAGATGAAAATTACTATTTTTTTAGAAAATAGGAATAATTGTTATTTGCCTTTGTGCAACAGTAATATCCATGGCGTTTCAGAACTCGTATTTTATCAGTCAATACGTCAGGCCATAAAAATGTAAATAATGTTTTTACTTACATCTATGTTTAGAGATTTGATTGCCAGTTGTGTGTTCTGGGGAGGGGGGTGGACTTAATGGCATGTGAGGATAATAATTACACAGTGTAAGGTTATTTACAGCACAATCTGCATTGTATTTTGTCTGCTACAAATATAATCAGGTGTCATAATTACATAATTACAGACACAGCTCCATTGTCAATGACCCAACTTGTCATATCTATGTACACAAGCTTGATTCATTCGTCCGTTCGTTCATCTGTCCGCAATTCATCCTCTCCCTATCAGTGACTACGTCCAGTGTTGGTTCAATGATGGTCCACTCTCGCTGCACCAACACTAAGCCTACAATGGGTCAATGTCTTGTGTATGCCGGGGAGTACGAATGAACAAACAACCACATGTGCCCTCTCACGTCTCGACGAGGTTATGCAATTGTCACAAATTTGAGCTACGAGACAGCCCCACCCTCAATATTTATTAATGGGATTGTGATAGCTCTACCGGTGAAGAGTGGTGACAGATAGCTCTACTGTTCCAACCCTACTGTCTCCAGAGACATATGGGCAGAGACGACCATGCGATGTATTATTGTAAATCCTTGGAGAGAAAGATCAGGGTGGTATTCTCGTACAAGTTACGATAATCGTAACTTGTACGAGAAACGGGCCCATATTCTCATAGCTGTTGGTCCGATGCGATCCGGATACAAGTAATCCGGATCATCCCCAAAATGTAATGGATTGTTTGTTGGCCTGAAACACACCTCTGGTAAAAGTTTCGTGAAAAAACCCGTTCATTACTTTGTGAGTAATCGTGCTGACGGTCAGACGAACAAACAAACCGACACGACCAAAAACATAACCTCCTATGGCGGAGTTAACAATGGAGCAGACCTTTGTGTTCCAGTGTTCTCCTAAATGGTTCAAATTAATTGTTGTTTCTGTTTGACATAAAAATAAAAATACACCCATTACTCACACCAAGGGATGCATTCACAGAAATATAGAGCAGAAATTTTAAATTTTTATATGGACTATAGCAGCCCTTCTGTGTAAATTTTCACCCACTTGAAGTTGTGTATCGCTACCGCGATCCACAACTCCAAGTGGGTGAAAATTATATACATTTCTTTAATTTGAGACAAAATATTTGCAAATATTGATGTTCAAACATATTTATTTCATTCCAATTGACATTGTATTAAGCTACTAATAAAACAGATTAACCCTTTCAAGCCTGAATTTACCATTGTCATCTTCATCCACCACAAGCCGCGAATTGCTGTCGCAATTCTCAACTTGCAGTGGATGAAAATGATTTGAAGTGGGTTAAAAATCGAAGAAAATTGTCATTTATTGGTAAACCAGTTTCATGGAAATTATCATTCTGAAACCCCTAGTTGTAAGAAAATTAAATCTGTTTTCAAGGATGTAAAATGATGCTTTAATGCATTGTGAGGGCTTAAAGGGTTAAAGAGGAACGTATATTGTATTAGCTTCTGCTATTCTACAATCCTCAGTAAATAAATATGTTTATACTAAAACAGATTAAAACGACTATACTCGTGCTTAGTGGTGTAAGGGATAATATCGGAGTGTACGCTCTAGCAGATGACAGGGTATTGTGTTACGTACAGCAAAGTATGTACTCTTACATAATTTGGCCTCCAAATAGTGAAAAACCTGTTTATCTAATTTGTGGTTATGCTCACCTCAGATACTTCATTCGCTAACGTTTTTGTCATCAGACATAGTCAGAGCTTTACTTGAAGAATTTCTCTTATCTGGGCATCAGTCAAGAGGCAGTAAGCCAAGGCCTAAATTCTTATTTTTCCAAGTAAGCGGTTACTGCCTTTTGACTTTGCAGATCACTTTTGTGGCACGTGTCACACAGGAAAGAGTAGGAATCAAGAAGGCAACCCGAGGTGATAAACACATACAAGTGTTTTGTTGATTTGTGGTGTCTATTTTTGTGGCAGACGTAGTGCAAACCGGCACCGAGCTCCACCATTCACGCAGAATGCACCGGAATATGTTTTATCGTATTTGCCGTTGTCGTGTCGTGTTGGAATGGCCGGGAAAATATGTCGTTTTATAGACATTCTTTGTGCCTGATTATTGGATTTTACGGTACAACATCCTTCTGAGCTACATGTAACGTGTCGTAATTTTCACTAGAATGAGTGATAATTAGAACTCGAATGAGTGGTAATAACCTATATTTTTCTCCGTGGGGGGATTATGATCTTTATTAAAATGTGGTATGGTATCAAACACAGATAGATTTAATTTACAACAATACATGTTATAATGATATGGAAACAAGTAATTTATCCAGGAAACACGGGGCGTTGGGTCGATGCTGGTTTGCTGTTGGGCCAGCGTCGTAGATGGTGGGCCAACATCAAACCAGCATTAAGTCAATGCTTTGTATTTGCTGGTTCAGATAGTATATGTATAATTTTGTTTCCATATCGTGTGGTGTAGTACGCGGTTTATTCTTGAATCAAGTTTCTTGGTGATACCAAAGAGCCTAAAAAGACTCCCTGGTGATAGCACTACATAAAAACTGAGATGTTTCGTCGATGCTGATGATAAACACTTTGTGTCAGGCAGACACATGTCTTTTTATGATTGGAGTACCACTTTGCAAAAGAGGCACATGACTCCTTCCCAACAGACAAAGTACGTATAGAACCATATGGTACAGCATGCCCTATCGCATTTTTTACACAGATACACATAATATCTACATTCATTCTCTTACAACGCTGAAATATTTTTGTATAAAGCATGGAAAACAAAGGACTTTTTTATTTTGAGATATGGCTTAGTTAGCTCTTTCCGGTTCATTTGAATACCTATGTTATGGGGCTACGTCCATTAGAAATATTGTAATTCATTTGGTGCGGGGACCGTCTTTATAAAAAAAGTCTATACTTACCTGCAGGCTGGTGCATTAATTGGTTAATGTTAGTTGTTGTTAATATATCATTAGACTAAAGTATTCCAACAATAAAAGATACAATTAAATGACTATTTGTGCACCTGACAAGGTTTGAATTTACCTAAAATCAGGTGGTTGGCTATAGTCCCTTTAACATTTAGTTTCGTTCAAATAGGCTTGTGAATATAATAATTATGCAGCTTGATCGCCAAGTGGAGTGACGACATCCTGTAAAACTGTCAAACACAAGAGTTCACACATAGAATCATAGTGTCCGATGAATAATTATGCACGTACACAATGCATGACCAACACGTGCGTTGTCAGGAATTAATATGGCTATGTAAGCCTGGTATTAATCTCTCATCTTGAGGGACACTGAACTGCACCACGTGGGTCTTGCACTTCCTGTGTGGTTACGTCACTAATTCATGTGTAGACACGGCATAAAATGGCCGTGTCTACACATGAATTAGCGCCCATTAAAATGTCATAACGCAGGGCTTAAGCACAGATACTTGAAATTATTATAGAATTATTACATGAACAGACTGTGTACACGTGATTATCGACCATTAAAATGTCATAATATTCCTGGGGTAAATGCCAATACTTCACTCGAAAATTGCTCCGTCAATCAAAAATGGACGTAGGCCTAATGCCGCATGGATGAGCAGATACATTAACCCGATGTTGATATAATGTTAGCCCACCGTCAAAGACATAAATCTAGTTAGAAGGATCTTGCCCTTCTCTATGTTCCGGTAACACGTTGTGGAGGGTGGCGTTTGCTAACTACTGAATTGCTGTGTTGGTTTAGCAAAGAGCAGCCTAATTGTATCTAAATGTTATATAGTTGAAGGGCGGGGGGCCTGGTGCCGTGGTTAAATCTGCATACTGAGAAAGTCGGAGATAACGGGTTCTAATACCGCTCTGGCATTCAACTTTCAAACAAACAAAATGTTTCTTCCTCGCTCACTCGTCATGAAACCCTATGTGGTGATAATTATTTACACGACTTCTCTTATCCGACGTCTCAAGAGCTGTTGGTAAAGCATTGTGCCATTCTGTACCAATCTGTCTGTATTTCTAGTAGAATCAAATTCATTTATAATAGCAACCAGAATTAACAAAAAAATGTCACAAAAAGGCATATCACATCACATATCACAGAATCTGACGTCTGTAGACGTCAGATTCTGACGTGTAAAGTCGATCCCCGCACTATATATAATGGTTGCAGACCCACAATATAGGTATTCAAATGAAGCGGAATTTTTGACGTTTATTTGATGATTTCAAATTTAAAAAAACCTTTGTTTTTATAGAAGTATTTCAGCGCTTTTGCATCACATTTTCAGCTTAAGAATACATGCCTTTTAACCTTTTCAATATACCATGATAGCAAATCTAAACTTAGAATGTTATATAGGCCTATCAGTTGCTTATACTACGACGCTATACTTATCTAGTCTATTAGGCCCCTATGACGCAATCTGCTTTTTCGCCTCAACTAATAAATGCTCGACTACAATAAACCCCGGACTCATTAAATACAATCATTAAATACAGATACAGCATGTTGAAAAACACACAAACTACATAAAAACAAGTAAAACGATACTACCTGCCGGCTACTGTACTCGATGACCTGGTCAATCAACAACAGAACAAGGCCCATACAGTCATACAGCAGGCAATATAAAGTCGGGAATGTCTGCTATTATGTAGAATAATAACATTGGATGCATCTCGTGATATGACACTTGTCACAATGTACAGCTCTAATAAGCCAAAAGGCAGTATTTGCGTGCTTCACCAGTAAGCAGATACTACTTTTTGGATTTGGAAGATAAAGCATTTTGCGGTTTCAATCAATTTTATATTATCCGTATGGTTGAGTAATCTTAATGGTCACTGAGCGTATTTATAGCAGTTACATCCAAGATAAGTGTGAAATATGTATAACAGATAGCAGCAAGAATATATAGCAGCCTACTTGTACAATGGCCTGCCTGGCTTAATAATGGTAACAACACTAGTGCTGGGTTTCATCTAGACATGTTTGATTTAATTTCAAGCTGGCATTGCCAATACAATTAAATTCAAATTGCCCTTACGTTGTAAAACCTCGACACTTTATCAACTTATTACATCTGTAATATACGAATATGAAGACATTGAAGCCTTTGACGTAGGTAAGCAGTTATAACTGTCTGATTTTACACGGGCTAGATTTTTACCCACTTTACCCGCTATCGCGACACACAACTAAAAATAGCTTTTCACATGTACAAATTTTAATCAAAACTTACCCCAATCTGGCAACTTTAATGTTAATTTCTCCTTCAAATTTACCCTTTTGATGAGCAAATTAAAAGGCAAAAAACGGCATAGACCTCAGATTCTGACGTCTAAAGACGGTCCCCGCGCTGAACATAGGTATTCAAAGAAAGCAGAAACAGCTAACTAAGACATTTATGATGATTTCAAATAGAAAAAACCCTTTGGTCTCCATGGTTTATATACAAATAGTTCAGCGCTTTAAGGGTTAGGGTGAAACAGTTCCCCTCTGCAGGATATTGGATGATGACATTGAAGCTTTGAGGAATATAAGTGATAATTTCCTCAAATCTCAGTTTTCTATACATCATTGTTCTAGGTTTCCATGCATCAGGATTCCCACAACAAAAATGGGTAAGTAACACAGTCCAACGCTCCCTTGTCTTTGTGAACGACAGCCATGGGGACAATCTATCTGATCAGCTAGCAAATATTATGGCACATTCATGGTGATATGAAATAAAGATTTTTGGTCTGCATCAAAGGGGTTGTATCATCATTACGTAAACTCCAGAATTATTCACCATTGTTCACCAGGTGGCTAACCAGTCGAGCAGAACAAAAACCGTCTCAGTGGTGGCATGGTACATGGTGCTCAGTGCATGGCATGCTTTACGAACTTGACTCATGTTTAACCATTGAATTGTGTCTATTTTTTAATCATTTGAAGATGGAATTGCAAACGCAATTTCCAGCTTCAAATGACCTAAAATGTCACTATTCATGAAAACCAGACACCTCCCAGATTGAATAATAATATGATGAGCTAACCTATCAATGCGAAAGAAAAAAGACCTGGCTGGCTGGAGGGTCAACTAATTATTTTTTAAATTAGTCATTCAAAAAAATGACGACCACTCCATTAAAAGTACTGTACTCCGTAAATCATTCTGTCATAAATTCGCAAATCTCGAATTCCAGAACTGGTATGAAAAAGAGAGAGCTAGGGTACACTGGTACAGTCAAACCAAAACTATGTAGATTGCCAAATGATGACAATTGGATGAATTGCGTCCCGGGTCCTCATTATATACTACACTATATAGCGACGCTGGGCCAACGTTTAAGCAACCCTGGGATGATATTTGCTATCTTGGCGTTGGTGATCTACATGTATCGCCTGATTGGCCCACCTGATGTGCCATAGGGAGCAGTGTATGGCTGATGTGTATGGGGCGCCGATGTAATAAACTGGCAAAATTACGTGATACATATATGATGTATACCTTCAAATGTAAACAATATGACGTATGGCGCATGCTCTGTTTTAACCCTTTCATGCCTAGGTTTACCATTGTCATCTTCATCCACTACAAGCCGCGACTTGCTATCGCAATTCCCGACTTGTAGTGGATAAAGATGACTTGAAGTGGGTGATAAATTAAAGAAAATTGTCATGTATTGGTAACACAGTTTCATGGATTTTTTTTTTAAACCACTACTAGTCTTAAGAAAATTAAGTCAGTTTTCAGGGATGTAAAATGATGCTTTCATGCATCGTGAGAGCCTAAAGGGTTAACCCTTTGTACTCCAGGGTATTTACTCTCAATTCTATTCGACTTGACTCAAGGCGAATGAAAACTATATAGCGTAGTATATAGTGTAATGTGTGATATGAAATGTGAGACCATTTTATTGTAATGGATTAGCTTTATGACATACTGCCATTCCATGTGTCAGGTTGCCGCATGCGGTTGCCGCACCGTTTTTCAGCTTAGATTAATGTACTAAGTTGTGAATTGTGTCGGTTTGCCGTTTGAAGATCCAACAGTGTTGGAGTTTTGCGTTTGCCACATGCGTTTGTCGCAATAAAATTCCCTTGCGACGTCATTATTTGTATTGAGGTTGTTTCCGCAGAGTTCTAGGTAGCCCCTCAATAAATAATGACGTGGGAAGGAATCACAGTTCTTAGTACGCGTTTGACGCACGCGTTTGCCGGACACATAGAAAGGCAGATGCATGCGATTGCCGGATGCAATTGGCGCATCCGCATTGAAGATAAGGACACATGGAATGGCAGCCAAGGCTCAAAAATAGGTTGCTTAAAATGTGCCACGTGGCGCATATATGCGCTAGGTACTTAAAGGGTTAATGAAAATAAGGCAACAATTCCAGCAAGTCCGACACGTCGACCCAGTATTGAATTAATGTTGGGCCGACGTCAGAGACGGCCGGCCAACATTAATCCAACACTGGGTCAACGTGCTTGCTGGGATAGCATATTGTTATATCGCATAGGATGAACATGTTAAATCATATATCTCAATACAATAGAAAAGAACAGCTCGGTTACAAGAAATATGTTGAAAAAAGTGATGTGTCTAAGTGTATGAATATAGGCCTAACAGTGTTTATTTTTTACCCGTATGGAGATCGAACCACCGACCCTGAGATTGAAAAATAATTGAGTGCTACCGGCCAGCCTATGTTATAGCTAGAAAATATAATGCCCCAGTGTGTCGAGCCAAAGAGATGATTTTGAACCTCCTTTGTCTTTCATATGAGGCGGCCAATTCACAAGAAGACGACATAGTTCTAGACCCAAGACTTATATTAAGGTAAAGACAAGGATCGACAGCAAGTGCACGAAAACGACCGAAAGTAGACAATAACTGCGAAATGAACTACTGACTGTTTCGTCTCGACAACATTGTCCCACGACAATATGGCGACACTTGACAAGTATGTCGATAAAGTCTATGTCGATATAGAAAAAAAAACCATCATTCCATAGAACAATCGGGTGTGTGGGTATATTATTTGGGTCACCCTGTAGTGCATGCAAAGAATAGTGTCCGGCTCCAGAAACGCCCATTGACGAAATTATTCTACACCAAACAAATAATATTAAAAATATACAAACGCTATTTCTACCGTCATTATCAAGATTACGGAGCGTCATGATATTTTTGGTTGGCACTTCGTTCACCGATTTTATACAACTTTACGAGTGTCAAGTTCCAAGTGGGTTACACTTCACACTTACCATATTAATTGCCACCTACACCCCCGCCCATCCCTCGTCAAGAGGTATAGTAGCATAGTGGCAAGGTGATTTTTGTAAATTCCCTGTGAGAGTAAAAAATGCTGCATCAGTAGTGTTTTCTTTATCTAGTATAGAGAGGAACCTATCATTTATTCTTGGTAGAATCATCCCACAAGACACAGGACGCTCAACCAATGCTTGTTTGATGTCGACGTAGGACCAACATTAAATCAGAATTTGGTCAACGTCTTGTGTTTGCTAGGATCGTTCCGCAGCAACGGCTGGCGGTCAGCTGGCGGTCCGCTGGCTGTCCGCTGGCGGGCCGTTGGCGGTCTAATGGCGGTTCGATCGCGGTCCGATGGCGGTCCGTTGGTGGTCTAATGGCGGTCCGTTCGCGGTCCAATGGCGGTCGGTCCAATAGTTGTCCGATGGCGGTCCGTTAGCGGTCCAATGGCGGTCCGTTGGCGGTCCAATAGCGGTCGGTTCAATAGCTGTCCGATGGCGGTCCGTTGGCGGTCCAATGGCGGTCGGTTGGCGGCCATGTGTCACTACTGTCATGTCATATTATGCTACAAAGACTAACAGCAGTAACTGCTTAATTGAAAAGTGGACAGTTACTTTAGTTCGCCTATGCAGACATTAATTGGGGTATCACACATTATATTATTGAAAATCAATCAATACAAAAATCTTCAATCAATAAAACTTTTATAGCGCATATATCCTCAGCGGACCGAGCTCAGATGAGCATACATCTTTAGCGTGATCATGTGTCGTAGTCGAGGCCAAAGCAGGTTTGTCAACAGGGAGCCGGACCACTGAGGAGCTATATGGTGAGAAAACCATATCAAATAGGTGAAATTTAAGTAATTTCCTGAATGTTAAAATTGTTTCGGCATTACGTACGGGCACAGGCTGGGCGCTCCATAATGCTGGGCCAGATATTGAGAAAGCTCTTGACCCAGTCTTAGTTTTTATACGAGGAGCAACAAATCTATTTGAATTTGTGGAGCGTAAATATTTTGAGCATTTCGGCCGAACAAGTAAGTCAGCGAGATTTGCAGGTCGTCTGTCTTTTAGGGTTCGGAAAGTTATTGAGTATATTTTAAAATGAATGCGAAACTTGACAGGAAGACAATGTAATCGTTTTAGAATAGGAACGGAACGACTTAATCGTGGGGCCTTGCTTACCACTCGGCGAGGCAGTTCTAAACGCGTTGTAATCTAGCGATATCCTTTACTGGCATATAGTGAAAAAGTGAGTTACAATAATAATCTAACTTGCCACTGGCGAGTGCCACTGAAAATTGTTGTTACGCCTATATAATAAGTTTTTTTCTATGACCAATTCTAAGCCCATACGGGTCAGGTAGCTAAGAATAAAGAGGTGATTTTAGTTTATTTTCCAAATAATTATATCATCCCGTACATTTTTATCATTATCTTAATTTTCACAAGGCTATGTTATTCAGTAATAGTTGAACATGCTACAATGTCTTTAGAAATAACGAATTTCTTAGTAAAGTATCTAAACCAATTTCTTATCTATAGTACTTATACAGACCTCGGGTAGAATACATCCAATCACGATAAGTGTGAAGATAAACAATTTGGGATATCATTTACCCTTTTACTGAGGAGACCGTCTTTATACGTTAGAATCTGACGTCTGTAGACGTCAGATTCTGACGTATAAACACAACCCCCGCACTAATAGAATTACATTATCTATAATGGCCGTAGACCCATAACATATGTATTCAAATGAAGCGGAAAGAGCTAACTAAGACATTTATGACGATTTCAAATTGAAAAAACCCTTTGGTCTCCATGGTTTAAACAAAAATATTTCAGTGTTGTAAGGGTTAAGTACCTCGTGCAGGAGACAGGAGACGTTGAGTCTATATTGGTTTCAAGTTGATCCACCGTCTGCGACGCTGGCCCAACATCAATACAACGTGCACGGGATCAATACTGTACATCTGGTAATATTCGTGAGGTTTTAATTTTCACGAATTTCGAGAGGAGGACAAATTCGCAAATTTAAGAATCTCGCGAAATTTATCACAATATTAGTGCTACCTATCAGCGAAATCGATAATTCGCGAATTCTAGATATCGCAAAAAGTTCCAAAATCACAAATTCGCGAAAATCTAAACACGCAAAAATTACCAGATCTACAGTATATTGTTTTTTTATTATTAATTACGTGTGACTAAATATATCAGATTCAAATACCGCTCACTACAAACGAATTTTAAAGAAATGTATTTTCTGCTCCACATTTACAAAATTATGATATATGTAAATTTGAATTCCTCTACATTATAAAGATAGATTACGGCTGCGTTATCATAATTTTTTGGTGGAAATAACAATGTTAAAACTGAAGAACCTAGATGTATTTAAGTGATAATTTTGCATCGTGTGATCGTACGTTAGAATACACAATACTGTAGATCTGGGAATTTTTGCGTGTTTAGATTTTCGCGAATTTGTGATTTTGGAACTTTTCGTGAAGTCTAGAATTCGCGAATTATCAATTTCGATGATAGTAGCGCTATTATAATACTAATTTTCGCGAGATTCCTCAATTCAAGAATTTATTCTCGCGAATTTCGCAAAAATTAAAACCTCGCTAAATTACCAGATCTACAGTATATAGAGACGCTGCGTCCTTTTGTTCATACATGTCAACGATAGGTGAAGTCATATGCTCACGTTTACAGGGTTTTCAATGATGAATGTGTTACTATACACGGTAACGCCCCACCAATCATTGGTCCACTCTGATTTTATTAGTGTACCAACATCCGAGACGTTGGTACACTATTGCAACAACCCTTTTAAAAACTCTGAAATATTTCTATATAAATGCAAGAGAGCAAAGGGTTTTTTTCGCTTTGAAATCTTCATAAATGTCTCTCCGGCATATGAATACTAATGTTACTGGTCTTCCAATTTAAAAAAAATACTTTTTCAATGAGGGGATCAACCTTAGACGGCAGATTCTGACGTCGATAGACGTCAGATTGTGACGTCTGAAGTCGATCTTTGATCAGTGAGAATGTTATCCCACAGATATACAGAAATAATAAATAGTGAATATTTACAAATGATGATGTTAAATACTATCGCACTATTCTCTATGACGTTGAGCGTGATATGATTCTATATTTTAGCCATTTTATCTCTGCAGTGGTTAAAGCTGGAGATCGCGGGTTCGAACCCCACTCTGGCCTTCAACTTTCAAAGAAACAAAATGTTTGTTCCCAGCTCACTCGTCAAGATTCAATATCGTGGTGAGCCTCCGTGACCGAGAGGTAGCGTGCTCGACTTTAGACCGCCAGGGCTCGAATTTTGAATCCTGTGTCTGGAAGGCAGTGTCATCTCATTCATATATCACCATCCTCAGGAGGTTCTCTTGGTCCAGTTTAGTCTATATGTGCACAATTAATCTCATTTCATATTACTTCAAATTTTCACCCACAAGAAGCTATGCCTCGCTCACGCAAGTGTGGAGAATTATTCAGATCTTTCAAATTGGCGATGTTTCGAGACGTTTTTTCTTTAATTTTTACAGTTATGGGACATTTCACATTAAAACGGTGCATTTTTGAGGTAATAATGAAAAGGTGGATCACATTATTATAGTCGCGATTAAAGTGTGCTTAACATAAAGATTTGGTCTCAAGTTAAGCAAATATGTGTAATTTTCACCCACTTGCAGTTGTGGGTTGCGGCAGGGGGTGAAATTTAAATAAAATATTTGAGCACTTTAAAAGTTAAAGAGTTAACATGATTTAAATTTGACCCTGGTACAGAAAGCTTTAATGTGACTGGGAGATGAAAGCATTTCTTTCGACAAAGGCGTCAACAAGTTGATGTATTACAGACAGGGAGGGGTATGGCAGCGCATGCATGTACATCACAACACCTGTGTCAGCAAACTCCAGATATTCACCCAGTGTTGTTTCAATGTTGAGCCAGCGTCTACGTCTACATTAAAACAACATCGGGTTCACATCTCGTTCGCCGGGGTGCCGCCATATACATAATTTACGTACATACAAACATGTGTATCACTCCACCATCTTCATACAGAAAACTCACATTGACACACTTTCCCAGACTGAAGTACACCTACTTTTTGTTAATGTTTTGTGACATTATACTCTCTTTTTATAAATCATTCACTTGAGTGTCTACTTTTTGTTAATGCTTCATGACAATATATTCTCTTTTTATACATCTTTCATTTACTTTTTTCTTTCTACCCAGGCACTGGGGCTAGCAACTACTTGTGGAACCACCAGTGTTTATTCCAGGGGGGGGGGGGGACTGGGGAGGGGGTCTGACCCCTCCACAAATCTGAGCCACAATTTTGTCAACTGTACCCATGTGCCATCAATATAAATATTGGGCTAAACTAGCCCTAGTATTCACCCTAGAAAGTTTCATATTTGAAATGTTTCTGGCACGAAGGGGTTAAATACCCTCGCACACTTTTCAACAGTGTGATGACAGGTAAAACGAGAAAAGGGCTCATCGCGGGCGTGGATCCAGCGTGCTCGGACACCCCCCCCCCCCACCCCTACAAATTCCTGGAATAAAACCTGACCACTATATTAAACGTCGAACGAATGCTGGTTTAACGTTGGCCCATTATCTGCGATGCTGGCCTAAAATGAAACCAGCATCGGGTCAAAGTTTCGTTGGCCGGCTCCGAGGGCTTATTTATTCCGGTTGTGGCACGAAACTCAGGGGTACTGGGTTCGAATCCTGGAACGAGTCGGATATTTGTCATCGTGGCTGTGCATGTGCAGTGCTCCAAACTGTTCAAAGGCCTAGAGTGTGCAGTGTTGTCTATGGTATTGTGCGCTATAAAGAACACGTGAAGTCATTCGATAAACATGATAAAGAGGAGGGCATATAATAGTCCCGACTTCAGGTTTCCTTCTGTCGCGATATTGCCATGATTGTGCAGAAAGAGACGTAAAACAATATTCACTCATCGAACGGCTAGTGAAATTAGCTTTTCCGAAAGTACCACATAACGTACCATTTGTTTTTTTATATGCCACTCTACACCATTAATTGTAGGCCTGCCGGTTAAAAACAGATTTCATCGTGCACGTCAGCTTTTACCAGCGAAATCCTAACCCTTCATCCTTTAAATAATTTAAATTTTCACCAACTTGAAGTTGTGCCTCGCTACCGCAATCCACAACTTCAAATGGGTGAAAATTACTCATACTTGTTAATTTGAGATCAAACATTTGCAAATCTTTATTTTTAAACACATATTTCATTCGCAATAACAGTGATTTAATCGGCGCATAAAATTGATTATAACGAATATAATCCCGAAGATTCAGTGCACAATGCACATTAAGAAACACATTTGGCGTATGTTCAGCTAAAACTACAATCGATCCTTGCAATTTTAAAACTTGTATCTGCCACGTTTTGAAAAAGACATTGAATAAGACATAGGCATAGTCCATTCATATGACCGGGCAATATTTTGAAGAGCTTATGCTGGAGCTTGTGATAGAGAAAGTCAGGACTCAGATTATGACGTCTGAAGTCGATCCCCGTACTGAAAGGGTCAAAATTACAGGACGTTTAAGCTGAACTATCGGCAAGTAACATTAAACTGCAGGTAGTCGCTTATAGCGACTTCCACTGAAACGTTATATTCCCTTGGCCTTGCGCCATGTGTCTTCTCGTATATGGCCGTGTATGTGGCTGTGTGCGTTTTCGTGACGATCTACTTTCTCTATCAAAATCTTGTCCAAGTCTTGTGGGAGGTAGCTGTGCATGATTATTTTTATATACATCAGGTAATCTGATCCAAGCATAATCAATCTCTAGGATACTGTACACTATCAAACAACAGTCATTTCAGAGCAGAGATACGTTCAAATTAATTGAGTCTTTCGTGAGAATGACACAGAACAAGTCGTGCGTGAAGTGAGGCAGCGCGAGTAAAATAGCAGGATATGTGGCCGAATAACTGTCAAATAATGACATAATAACAGTTGTATTCGGGGGACATGTATTTATCTACGGGGACGGTACTGGATATTTCTCATCATTTCGGGACCGGAGTGTTATTTGGTAGTTTTCATCAATTCAACATATATAATATAGAATTTCCGTTGAAAGCCAGAAATTGAATTTGAATAAAATAATTTTATCAGTAAATATCATATTACGGACTGTAAACAGTCGCTGCTATGAAAAGTAGATGCGTAATGTAGGACATCAGTCAAATCGATCAACTTATATGACACGAAAATCGTCAATGGACCGAGCTCAGAAACGCATAAATCCCTAGCATAATCATATGTCATAATCCAGACCACAATAAGTTATTCAAAAGGGAGTGGAACCGACAAGAAACTAGGGCGACAAAACCAGTATAGATGAATTTAGGATTTCATTGGAAGCCAATATAATTGGTTTAGTGTACGTGTAGGAACGGAACTAAAACGTGGGGCTTTGGTGTATAGCACCCTAGCGAATTAGTTCTCAATGTGTTTTAATTAATTGATGTTGTTTTTAGGGATGATGTATACAATCATCAGTGCCGCTGCTATCTGTTTGGTTGAAGTTTATGACAGCCTGTGTAATAATACATAACCCACGCCTCTCTGTGTCTTTCTTGTGGTGTTCCACTGTACTCCACTATCACACACTGATACTTGTATGACAATACATAATGTACGCCCATCTGTGTCTTTCTTGTGATGTTCGACTGTACGCTACTATCATACACTGATACTTGTATAACAGTACGTAGCGTACGCCTAGCTGTGTCTTTCTTGTGGTGTTCCACTGTACCCCACTATCACACACTGATACTTGTACAAGAATACATAACGTGGCCTCTCTGGGTCTTTCTTGTGGTGTTGCACTGTATTCCTCTATCACACACTGATACTTGTGTAACAATACATAACGTACGCCTCTTTGTGTATTTTTTGTGGTGTTCCATTGTTCGCTACTACCACACACCGATAAATAACATACGCCTATCTCGGTCTCTCGTGTGATGTTCAATTGTGCGCCACTCTCACACTGATACTTGTATAACGTACGCCTCTCTGTGTCTTTCTTGTGGTGTTCCACCGTACGCTACTATCACACACTGATACTTGTATGACAATACATAATATAGGCCTCTGTGTTTGTACAACACCATGGTAAACACGAGATATTGACACAACGCATGTTCAACGCTGTGACAACGTCCATAACTTTGGCACAGCGTTGTACATACATTGAACCAACCTCTTGTGGTTGTAGGAGACAATTCATTTTCAGCCAAACACGATACGTTGAATCATGTCAATTTAATGTTGGGATGACGTCGCAGACGGCGGGCCAACATTAAGTCGACATTGGTTCAACGTATCGTGTGTTCTGGGAATTCTCTGTCATGTCGGCAGTATATTTTCTGATCCAGTCGCAAGAAGTCACGATGTACATGAAAATGCAATTTTCGTCGCAACTGACATTGTTGAGAAGTCAATAATTAATCTAAAGGAATTATAGGAATAAACTATTTATATAATTTACAATTTTTTATAATAGATAACAATGGTAAAAGATAAAAATGTCTATATTTCAAGAATTATTTTTTCCTGTAGCCTAATAATAATCTTTCCACATGGGTTGTAAATATTCAAAACGATACTACTTATGAGTTCGACCCCCTGGCATATTATTAATGGTTGGGACATTAAATTATCGACGAGAAATCTATAGGTTGTGAGTTGAAACACACTACAATGGTTCTACTGTATGTGAAGAACGTAATGGTATAGTAATGGTATGTCGTCAATAACTATGCAACTATCATGTAATATATTAGTAGCCAATGCGTTGCATATGACACTGGAATGAGTGGTATACACATTACACAACACTTTGGTTGCTCAAGGCGATAATTTTATGCACAAAACACGAGTGTGCTATAAAATATCAATTTTTCTAGGCTATCAACTGCTGCTGATGCAAAAAAGTCATACTCATTGTGTTTCGGTAAATATAGCCTTGGTCAATGCACTTTACCAACCATGTGCTTCACTCGATCCAGGCGTGAATCAGTAAATAGGGTAAGGACGCCGCGATGATTGTATAACACTATGCCAGAAATGTAATGTATTTCTGAATATCATACTGAATATCATCGATACAGTGAATTTCAAAATGCACAAAAGGGGTAATAAATAACTGGACCACTGACCTTTTAGCGTTGACGACTAATTCTCACCAGCAGCTGCAACAAGCAGAAAAAGCAGAATTGCTCACACGCCAACAAGTCACTATTAGGACGTTTACTACTCCTGGAACCGTTTGTCGGGACGCCTGTGCCGCTTTGATACAGTTTTACACGCAAATTCCAGTCAAAAATGCCGTGGACGTGAGAATAGAGTGAATCAGTGGGTGACTGGTGACAACGTGCCGAACCTCACCCAAACACACCCAGTACTGAACAACTGCGCTGGACACCCCTCTGGCTAAATAATATGTGACAAGGCACCTACCGACACACGTACCTGGCCATACCAAACACTGGGCCGCTGTTATGCGCTGGCTCAATGCTGGGCAATTGTCGCGGACGATGGCCCAGACTATTAAACGCGTTGCTGTAACGGCGGATGAGGCAGCTTGAACATATTTTTCAATTCAGGAGAAATGAACATAACTCTAACAGCGCGGGGATCGACTTTAAACGTCAGAATCGGACGTCAACAGACGTCAGATTTTGACGTCTAAAGTCGGTCCCCGCGCTGAAAGAATTAAACATTTGTAACGGCCATAGACCTATAACATGGGTATTCAAATGAAGCGGAAAGAGCTGACTAAGACATTTATGCTGATTTCAAATTGAAAAAAACCCTTTGGTATCCGTGGTTTATACAGAGTATTTCAGCGCTTTATCGTATCATGCAGTTTATTGCATCGCCATCCACCATAATTATAGTGATTCACACCATATATAAATGTTATTTTTAATATTTGAGTATTGTGGAGCTCCGGGGACGGCGGGGTTAGCGGCTCGTGGAGTAATGGGGACTACAGGGTTATCAGCTCACGCGCTACGCCTGGGTCGCGCTGCTCACAACAATACCCAGGTCCAGAAGAATCAGAAACGTTTATATAAAATAGGTCTATCATATTATTCTGACCTTTCACATGCTCGAACCATCCATTCGCTGTACAGTTTTTGTGCTCAAATGGCGTGCATTTTCAATGAGAGTGAGTCATGACTTCACAGGTTTATAGTCAAAATTGACAAATTTAAGTGATTTCGCTGCATTAAAATTTTATCATATTTATGGTGGTTTGTATCAAATTCAAGTCGGTGAAAAAGTGTCAGAAAAAGTGTATTTGCTATTTTCAAACTGAAAAAGGTTAACAGGTTATTCCCTTGTACATTATAGAATGAGAAAATATAACTCATGTACTTTGAACTGGAATATAAATATTTTTACAAAAATACAATCTTTTATGTACAAATATGCATTAAAAACATGTGTTGTCTCGCCAGTTTATAGTTAAATATCTAATGAATGTCGGATCAAGTAGTACTATGATATCATTATGGTGATCTATATCACAAAGGAGAAGGTCGCATGTCTATCATTAGCTGTGCTATAGCAAATGGTTTAAAGTACAGTGAAATAATTAATTCCCATATAAATAAAATCGTGATTAAAATCATGATATCAATTTTTTTCAGTAGAAAATAATTTCCTTAAAATGTATTATTCGATCCCAATAGATATGGGTTATTGTAGTCCAATCTGTGTGATTTCAGAAAAAAATGTGAAGATATTTACTTGGACATGGGTTAAAGCGTCACCCTATAATGAGCATACGACTATAACTGTCACGCATGATTGTACGGCTTGTTGCTACTTATATCCCAATGAGTAGCTATAACGGCGTGCCATACCCCCTCTGTAACCAGACATCAACCAACAGTCTATGGCAGGTCATGCGTGACAATCCATACTCTGATAAATTACACTGCGCAGCACAACCTGTGCTATACGACCACCCTTTATAGCGACCGACATCGTACACTGCGCAGCACAACCTGTGTATTACGGCCGTCCTTTATAACGAGCACTGCGCAACACAACCTGTGGTATACGACCTACTTTTATAGTGACTGACCTACACTGCACAGCACAACCTATGCTATACGGTCACCCTTTGTACCCAGCAAACACAGAACACTTGTATAACATTTATACAACGTCGGCCCAACGTCTTCGATATTGGTCCAACATTGTATAAATGTTATACAAATGTTTTGTGCTCGCTGGGTAGTGAACGACCTCGAACACTACGCAGCACAACCTGTGTTATACGACCACCCTTTATAGCGACCGACCTCGTTCACTGCGCAGCACAACCTGTGCTATACGATCACACTATATAGCGACTGATATCATTTTTGTTTGTCTGGACTGGTAATTAGCTACATTTTGTTAGACATAGGCCTATACTATGACCGGATTAAAACTTTTCAGCTCCCAAATTTTTGCCCATCTTGAACGTTAAAGCTCCTGTGTTTGAAGTGTTGAACAGTGGTGAAAGTCGTGATTTAAATTTTCAAATTTCTGTAGAAGGCTTAGATATCAACAATTTAACATTATCTGATCTAAAAAAACAAATGCATGTACATTTTTGCAAGTTATATCAGGTATTTCAATAATATAGATCCAAGCAGGCTCAGACATTCCTTAACTAACTCCCCAAGTACCATAAAATAGTTACATTGTGTTTGTAAAAGCGATTGTAAAAACTCACATTTGTTGGCCTAAAAGCAATGAAATAGTATTGTTTTTTGTAAGTACTCATATTTGCTGGCATAGCCCATATGTTATTTTTATTAAATGAACGAACATTGTATTTGCGAACAATGAGAAAAAACAAACCATCGACCCCATGTTGGTTCAATGTTGTCTACGACGCTGGCCCAACATTGATTCAACAATGGATCAAAAAATAATGTTTGCGGTGTATCTGCACATGTTCACATGGCTGATGTGCTGCCGCTACATGACAACCAGTCACAGAACACTGACATTATGCTGATCAGCCAGCGTTAACATATCACATAATTATTATATATCAACCATTAACCCTTCTCCTGCTGCTACCTCATATACACGAGTTGAAGCTAGTCTCAAACCAAATAAAATGGCACTGAAATTGATAAAATAGTTTGTGAAAGATGCTCAATTGATTAGTCAAATAATTGAATTTGCGATATGTTTATTTTTCATATAAAGGTATATTTTTCGTCATTCGAAGCTGGTAATTGCGTTAGCAATTCCAGCTTCGAACAACGGAAAATAGAAGCAAACAATTTAACAGCATAATGGTTATTATACAATAATATAGTATAACGAGGGGTTTCGAGTGTTTTATTAAATTATTAACACACGCATTTAATCTGAGGCAGGAAGTGAGGTAGTCGGTGTTAGGGCTACCGCCCCTAGCTTTCAATCACAAGATGGTTTTTTTAGACGACTATGTTTTTTTCTCTGTTTAAGATGAGAAAAAAAAGCCAAAATCTATGAGGGGGGGGGGGAAGAAAAAACATTTAAGAAAAAAACACATTCGATCTGGGGTTTTTAGAAAAGTTAATGTTTTTAATGCTAGCGCTGGGCAGAAAAAACACAAGTTTGTTTTGATAATGCGCGATCTTAATCTAATGCGCGCGCTCATCTAAAACAGAGACAAAAACATAGTGTCCTTACATATATATATATATATACAACGCCTGGTTGCTGTAGCGTTTCAATAATATCGATGACATCAGTAAACTTACATCACTCCCTCTGGGACAATAACCAATCATTAACGGCAATTGATATTACATTTCCAACCCATTAGACAGATCAGTTCAAAATTGAATCAGTTCATTCGCTGCATCACTTAACCCTTAGAGCGCAGAAATATTGTTATATGCACCATGGAGACCAAGGGTTTTTTCAATTTGAAATCACCATAAATGTCTTAGTCAGCTCTTTCCGTTTCATTTGAATACCTATGTTATGGGTCTACGGCCATTAAAAATATTTTAATTTTTTAGTGCGGGGATCGACTTTAGACGTCAGAATCTTTCAGATTCTGACGTCTAAAGTCGGTCCCAGCGCTGAAAGAGTTAACATGGCTAACATGAATGTGAGTTATATTTCCTCCTTTTTGGCTTGGAGCAATGAGTAAATAGGACACTTGCAAAGTTATATTTCGCTACAGCGATCCATACGTTTCTGCGTCTGAAAATTGCCCTTATTTGTAAAATTTAAATCCGCATTATTAAGTTGACGAAAACACAAATACCCACTGTTGAAGTAAGTGTCCATGTGTTATTTCCAAACTGAAAAGGGTAATGACTTGTGCATTGTAGAATCAGTAAATATCATTCATGCACTTTGAACGGGAATATGAATAGTTTTGCAAAAATAATTTTTTTTATGTAAAAATATGCATTAAATACATGTGTTCTATCACAATGTGGATAAACATATTTGTTTTAATTATAAAAATAGATTGTTCACACCCGAATTTACTTCCATTTCAAGCGATTTAATTTACATTATATAGTATTATTGTCGATTGGAAAATCTTTTAAATTTAGTGTTGAGCATGGCCCATAACAAAATTTAAAGCTTGATAAGTGTGACGCACGAAACGAGGCATGTCATCCAATTATAGCAGTTCAATGCCTTCTGGCCGGAAGGAGCTATTCGGTCCTCCAGAGACAAATAACAGTAAATACGTACTGTTAACTTTGTAGAGGTTTGAATCACAATTATATTGGACGCAGTAATCCAACCGTTCTTAGAAAAGGAATATCAGTATTTACTTGCATGTAAAATAATCGGCCGCAGTTATTTATTTTCATTCCCAGATTTAAGAGTCTATGGTATAAGGAAATGTGATAGGCTTACTGTTATCTAACCATGAAAGCTTGTGAGTCGCGGTAGCGAGACGCGACTTCAATTGGGTAAAAAAATACATTATTTAATTTAGCGCTTCAAGGGTAAATGTACAATACAATCGGTTAATGTACGATATTTTAAAAGGTTTTTTCATGCAATAGGCCTACTCTAGAAAATTAAAATTTACAAGTATTTTATTCAAGAGCAAAATTATGCGATGTTTTCTATTTTCTGACTGATGGTAACAGCATCGATTTGATATACATGGTATAATGATATATCTTCCTATAAATTATGGCAATATAATGTTGTTTTTGCAAAGACATAAATTTGACTCTACTCGACCTGACTAAATTAGAATAAAAATTCCATTCAAATACTTTTCCGGCACTCAGAGGTCCTAGATGTTATCAACAATGTTCACTGGCCTATTTAACTCCGTCATTACGCTATTAAATAACTTCACAAGAAGTCAGATTACTATCTGATTATGTTTAAACAGCATTCAACCAATCAAGCTAAGAGAGAATCCATTCAACCGGAGTGCACATTTCACCGAAGTTACATCGTCTGTGTGAAATTCTTATTATTATTGGATGTCGTACTTGACACTTATCTGCTGGCGGACACTGTGCCAGCATTGAACCAACGTTGGGACAGCGTTCTGTCAGCAGATAAGTTTGCGACATTGTCCCAACATTGAAACAATGCTGTCCCGTGATATGACAAGATTGGCTCGGTGATTCAGTGAATATGGTACAGTATTACAGGTAAAGAAAAGGAATTAATGAATGTGTCCACACATAAGCTAAACTGGGTCAGGAGGAGAAGCCAAGGAATACAGCGACTCATTTACTCCTAGAGCACTGACATCGACACAGTGTTATTTCTGTGGTTTTGTTTATCACTCTTGGAAAGTCGGAGATCGCAGATTCGAGCCCCACTCTGGCCTTCAAGTTTCAATGAAACAAAATATTAATAGTGATTGTGAAATAATTGGGGAAAAACTTCGTCGCAAGTCATCTAACGCGCGTCCTGAGGAGGAGGCACACCTCCATGATATACTGTGTGCAATTAACAAACTAGATGCCGCCAGTAAGATGCCATGTGTGTTGTCATTGATGCATACAGTATGGGCCAGATACCCAGATCACATCCAGAAGAGCTTAATAACATTTCTTTATTAGATAGACTGAATAGATTAGAACAAAGGATGTCAGGCTTACAAGAAGGAGTCTCCACTTCACTACGACTACATGATGAACATTTGTGTAATAAGCCAAATCGCCAATATTCAGATGCATTAATACATGGATCACCAACATCAGATGCACCTAGATCTCAGCCACATACTTCACAACCAGCTGCTAATCCACGCAATACATGTCCGCAAGAGCCACGTATGTCAGCATAGATAGATCGTGTGTCACAGAACTATCAACAGCACAGAATGTCAGCACAGCCTCGAATATTAGCAGCAGTAGCTGGTGGTCAGCAGCACTTGGTAGCCACTAGGGGTATCCCCCCTCGTTATGCGCCACCTCAAAATAGACAATCAAAACAGATGCCTATGCGGACAAATGAAAATTGGCACAATGATTTGACAGCCACGATCCACAATGATGATTACGATGACGATTTTGAATTACCAAGACAGGTGCGACATAAATACAATCAAAAAGAAAAACGAAGACGACGTGAGATAACAGGCACTGCTAATAAAGATTGTCGTGCCAGAGGTGCACCTGAACCCAGTCGTCACCTGTTTATATCTATAATAGCTTCTGAGACTAAAATCAATGCCTTGCATTCAGACATTTCAGAATTAGGTTTTACTATAAGAAATTTAGCATTCGTATCTCATAATGAAGCTAAATTTAAATCTTTTAAACTGACAGTACCTAAATCTGAATTCGGGGATCTTTTTCATAGCAGCCTATGGGCTGAAGGTGTTAGAGTAAGGCCGTATATCACCCCTAGGAGAGGGATTGATTCTATGTAAATACATTCATATCTCCTTATACTCTTATATACATTATGGGTTTGCTTCGTTTATATAGTTATAATTCACATGGACTGGGACCAGGTAAGATGGAGTACATCGGATCAGTGATGTCCTGTGACTTTCTTTTTGTTCAAGAACATTGGCTAGTTGAAGAAAGATTACGTATTTTTAGTAATGAGATTAATGGTAGTTCGTGTCATGGGGTATCTGGCATGGAGAGTTCAAAACCTCTTGTTGGTCGCCCATACGGGGGATGCTCTGTATTATGGAAATCAGACATAGCTGGAACAATAACACCTATACAGACCCAATCTAAACGTTTATGTTATTTGCTATACGAGTGTAATGATAACAATTTTTTGATATTTAATGTGTATATGCCAGTTTATCATCCCCATCGATCGTGTGGTGAGTATGAGGAAATACTTGATGAGATAAGTGGTGTGTTACAACAATATGATAATACAATGGTTATAATAGGTGGTGACCTTAATACTGATTTGGCGCGTAAAGAGTCTCGAAATACTGAATCTATCCAAAACTTTGTTAGTCACGAGCACATGAAAATGTGCATCAATCATGTCACTGCTGAAGTTGATTTTTCGTTCGAAAGTATGAGTAACGGGAAACGTTCTATTTTAGATCACTTTATTATATTAGATAATATGTTTTTCTTAATAAATGATTACTATGTCACCGACGATGTAGACGACTTCTTAGACCACAGTCCAATTTATCTCAATTTAGACATACCAATTTCATATGACCAATCTCGTAATACAGATCATGCTACTCCTCGACTAAGGTGGGATTATGCTTCACAATCAGATATATCACATTACCAGTCTACAGTAACTAATTTATTGCATTCTGTGCAATAAGACTAAGAAACTGTCTACTGTAATCATATGTTATGTTCTAAACATAATTCTTGTATTCAGTCATATTATGACCAAATTGTCAATGCTCTTATAGAGGCTTCTAGAGAGACTATACCTGTCAACCAGTCAAAATCAAGTAACCGCCCATGTATTGCAGGCTGGAACGATCACGTTTCAATAACCAAAAAAAAAACTTTATTCTGGCATCAGCTATGGAAAAGTAATAATTGTCCTAAGCAAGGTTTTATTGCTGATATTAGACGAAAAACACGCGCTAGATATCATCAGGCCATCCGGTTAACTGAACAAAACAATGAAACAAATAAGGCTAACGCCATGGCAAGATCTTTTCTTAAAAATAATTCTCAAGATTTTCGGTCAGCCGTTCGTAAAGAACATAAAAAAACGAGAAATATTATTACCAATATTGATGGTATTGATAATGTGCAAGGCAATGCCAATTTATTTGCTGAAAAATATGATGATTTGTATAATTCTGTAAGTTATGATGTGGATGATATGTCTACGTTAAAGGAAACTGTTGAGAATAAAATATTATGTTCTTGTGGAAATAATTTATGTACAAGTGATCACCATATTTCTGTTGAAAACATTGCGTCTGCTATAAAGCATATAAAGCCAGGTGAACATGATGGATCTGATAATGTAAGTACAGATCATATCATTAATGCTCCTCCAGAATTATATAGACACCTTGCTATTCTTTTTTCGAAAATGCTTCAGTATGGTTATACACCAAAGCAATTCAGATTGTCTAAACTGATACCAATCCCTAAAAATAAAAGAAAATCTCTTAATGACAGTACTAACTATAGGGCAATTGCATTAAGCAGTATTTTTGGTAAAGTTTTGATTGGGTTATATTGGAAATGTATAAGAATAATTTTCATACATCAGACCTTGAACATGGTGTTAAAAAAAGTTTATCGACAATGACTTGTACATATGTGTTTGATGAAGTTGTTAATTATTATAATAAGAACAATACCAAAGTGTATGCTGTTCTACTAGATGCCAGTAAAGCGTTTGACAGAGTGCATTATTTAAAGTTATTTTATACTCTTGTAGATAACAAAATGTGTCTATTATTAATTCGTTTTCTCATTAATATGTATATCTCTCAGACTATGTGTGTAGCATGGCGGTATACGTTGTCTGATCACTTCAGCGTAAGTAATGGTGTAAAGCAAGGGGGGGTTATTTCACCCATTTTATATAATATTTATAATAATCATTTGCTCAATAATTTGGAAATGTCAGGGCTGGGATGTACAATTGGCCTCACATATGTTGGAGTGCTTTCATATGCTGACGATATTGTGTTATTAGCGCCGACAAAGACACCCCTACATAAAATGTTACATATATGTGACCACATTTCTATTAAATATCATGTCAATTTTAATGCAAATAAAAGTAATTTAGTTATTTATGATGTGGATGAGGAAGAAGATGATAATAATAAAATCAATTTTCAAAATAGTAATGTTAATGTAAAACCCAATGCTGTACACCTTGGTAACATTGTTGGTAAAACAGACGAAAATGATCGAATTGACACATGTCTCTCTGAATTTAACCGCCGACTTAATGTTTTATTATCAACATTTAAGCATGCACATGCCCATGTAAAATATATACTTTTTAAAACTTATTGCATGCCATTGTATGGAAGCCAAATATGGATTTTTTCCTGTACCAGCTGTACTCGCTTTATAACCAATTGGTATAAAGCAGTACGGCGTATATTTAATTTTAATGTGTCATCGCAGGTTCGTATACCAAATAGCTGGAGATATGCCAGTTGAAATGCAATTGCTGTGTAGATTTTTGACATTTTTCCTTAATTGTATGAAGAATAATAAAAAGCAGTACGGCGTATATTTAATTTGCCTCATATGTGTCATCGCAGGTTCGTATACCAAATAGCTGGAGATATGCCAGTTGAAATGCAATTGTTGTGTAGATTTTTGACATTTTTCCTTAATTGTATGAAGAATAATAATAATGTTTTAAAGATGTGTAGTTTATTAGCCATTAATGGGAGCCGGTCACCGGCATGTAAAAATATAAATTTAGTAGTTCATAAATATATCATACCACGAGGGATTATTACTAATTATAGATCGTATTATCAAACATTTAATGACAAAGCACATTATACATGATACACCTACCATTACTTTTGCAAGAGAACTCATTGATGCGCGAGACACCAGGTCAACAACCCTCACATTTGGAGAGACAACTTTAATACTAAATGAACTATTGTGCTCATAATTACCTAATGAAGTATAATTGTTATTAGATACTACAGTTTGATAACTAATGCCATTCAATTTGACTTTGTTTTACTTTTTTATATAATATGGGGTGTGTGACGCATGTGAAATCTGTTTGCTGTACTTGTTTGGTGCAAAAAAAAAAGACATTATTATTATTATGGCTTCCCCGCTCACTCGTAATGATTAAAAATTGTTGGGAACCTCCGTCACCGTGAGGTACTTTGTTCGACCTCAGGCAGCCAGGACTCAAAAATTGAATCTTGTGTCTGGAGGGCAGTGTCATCTCATTCATCTCACCAACCTCAGGAGTTTCTCCTGGCCCAATTTAGCCTATATGTGCACAAAGTTGCCTAACACCACATTCATTTCATTTCATTTCATTTGCTATCTCGCGATATGACAGAGATGGGTTGGGTGATTCAGTGAATACAGTTCAGGAAACGACAAGGATTACAGCGACTCATTTACTCCTAAGCACTGACATCGACCATGTTACTTCTGCGGTTTTATAATCACACGTGTAAACAGTTTCAAGAAATAAAAAATGTCTTAGATCTGTGAAATTAATATATAATATGACTTAGTATTACAAATCTGAGTCATTTTCAGTCACTTGAAGTTGTGGATCGCGGTATTTTAACATTTTTTTCGCCAATTTCACTTATATCACCACGCAAAAAATGTTGTCTCAATTCTGAGGTACATTTGCCAAACATTTATCCAGCGTCTTGTCCAACTAGGACCATTATAATCTCATCATCGAGCCACCTTGTGAGGCATGCATCACGCAAGCTATGTCTTTCTGACATCAGCAGGGGTGAATAAGTGAACGTATTACCAATTCCAGTTAGGGACTTTTAAGATTTTTATTTTGTAACTTATTTGTTTATTTAAACACACGTACCATTTATGAAGAAAAAAAGGTTCGTACGCTCTTCCAATTTTTTGGATGTTGATAACATAGATCAAATTTCCTCATATATCTGATTAATGTGGTACCCTTTACTATATAACCATAGAAGATATTGTTCATCCCCTGTTCTTTGAGGGTAGTCCTCTAATATTCATCTTTAATATCGTTCCAGTGGCTGAGTCATCTCTCGAGTAAATACTTTTATATGATATTTATTGCAGTTTGCAACATTCACTGTGTATCACAAATGTATTTTGAAAACAGTCAGAATTTAAAGTAGTGGATGTGAAAATGAAATATTTTAAATTTAATTTAAACAGTATCGCTTTTCAAACCTACAGAAGGTATTTAGATGTCTGAAATCTTTCTGACCTAGTTTAGACAGTGTCATGGTAATATTGCTAAATGAACGCACATTTATGCTTTTTCAATTGAAATTATTGATAAAAGAAAACAATTTGTATCCAGAATTATTCACCCAAAGGTCAGATTAAATAAACCGGTGGTACTTAAAGTGTCAGATAACTGGCTGTACGTCTTGCTGGCAATGACCCATCACGATGTAATTATGTATTTAGTGAGACCCTCGCTGTCAGACTAGCTGATCTTCTCTACCCTCAATAACGCTCTCACCTCACCGATTATTGAGCAATTTCCTGGTCATTACCGACCCAGACCACATCAACACAAAGGTGTTAATCTGTTAAACTGCTGTGCAAATGTAAACAACAGTAACTGCTTACTTGAAAAGTAAGCAGTTACTGCTGTTTGCATTTGCATGACAGTAAAGGCCTGCCTCAAGTTGTAGCGAATTCAGTCAGAGACAGATGTCTAGTTTTAACAGTGTCCGCAATTAAAACACCATGTGTTATAATTACATTAAATAACTCCATAATTATATTAAATTATGAAAAACAGTATTACTATTGGGAAATTCAATGTTCTAGTCAGGGCTGTAATGTAGAGGCTGGCAGGCAGTCTAACCTGTTGCTATTACATTTCTCCACCTGGCCGGTATTTTTGTGCAAGTTACGATATATCGTAGACTTCGGATTGGTCGAGATGGAAGCCTACGATGCATCGTGACTTGTACGAGAATACGAACATTCTACAATGCAAAAGTAAACTGAAATGTATTTGATAAACAACAATGACTCTTTTATGAAAAGTAAGCAGTTACTACTGTTTGCTTTTGATCTGCTTTTGGATGATATTTTACAGCAGTTGCTTACTGTACAATTAGCATTGCGTTAAGCATCTGGGAAATTAATAACGTATTTTCAACATAGGCCTACATTAAAATTTTGATATGTTCCACGAAAGTGTGTAAACCTTAGAGTTTTAGAACTCAACCCGATTTATTATTAATCATGCATTTGATATGATTATGTGTTGTTACTTGTTACGTAGCACAATGCGTCAGCTGCATGGTTCTCGACTAATGACATGACACGTCTATGATCTGGGTCATATGCATGGTTCTCGACCAATGACACGTCTATGATCTGGGTCAGATCCATGGTTCTCGACCAATGACACGTCTATGATCTGGGTTAGATGCATTGAGAGTACCGGTCCAGTTAAATACAGGATGCTATTTCGGGCAGTCTCGATTTCTGTTTAATGATTTTGGCAATGTTTGTCTTGGCAGTGTCCCAAGCTGTCGTCAATTTACACGAGGTGGCCGGCAACTACATTGGATTCAACAGCAATGTAGCCACGTTAACAGTTGCCACCGCTGTCAATGCTAAATATAGTTGTTATTTATTATGTCGTGTTGCAAGAAAATATCATTACCGATATTATATATTAGGAAAAACATCCTTCCGCAGCATGTTCATCGAGATATCTCCATTGTAAAATCACAACCCCCAAAATTGGTAGCGTTCTAGCTGGGGTTCTTCGTGTAGGCTTACTCATCGCGCACATTACCCCTTATCCTGTTAATTTATTTAAATTTTCACCCATTTAAATTTGTGTCTCGCTACCGCGACCCGCAACTTCAAGTGGGTGAAAATTACTCATATTTGTTTATTTGGTAACCAAACATTTGCAAATCCTGATGTTTAAGAACTCATTTCATTCCCAATATCAGTGATTTGATCAACTACTAAAAAAGATTAAAAACGATATTAAATTATTGTCTTGATCAGCAGGATAAGCGTTAACCCTTTAACCGCCAAATTATTCAATCTGAATTTTCACCCACTTGAAGTTGTGTCTCGCCGACGCGATCCACAACTTCAAGTGAGTGAAAATTATGCAGATGTGACAAAATGGAGATCAACTGTTTTCAAATATTGCTGATTGATGTCACATTGTATCTATAACATGTTTAAAAGGTGGTACTTAATGTGCTAATAAAAAATGGAAACCCAAATATATGCGGCACCGGCGGTTAAAGAGGTAACACATAGAACACGGGTGACGACTACAATGCTATATTGCAGAGTTCTCAGTATCAATCGTGAACCTATTTTTTTAAAAGTGACAAATCTCTCTAATCTGTAGCACAGCTATTTATCGTAACTTTAATTTAAAAATTCCAAATATATTTTTTAGTCACTTGAAGTTGTGGATCGCGGTAGCGAGACACAACTTCAAGTGGGTAAAAAAATAATTATGTAGCTCAGAACTTGAATATAACCATGTACATGAACGAAAATACAGCCAAAGCATGTGAGAGATGTTGAATTTAGAGTATAGGCTTAGAAAATACAAAATATCTATCTACCGGTGCACTGAATTTGGACCAGCGGCAAAGCTGTTGGCTCAGAACTGGGCAAATGTTGGGATAATTCTGCAAAGTGTATTCGGCCCATCACATATACTTGAGATGATTAATAATGATATTTGGTTGGTATCACTTTACCCTTTTCTTTCTCGATGTCTTATTTTAGCCATCGTCTGTGTGATTATGAGTTTAGTCCCCCAATAATATTTAGTTTCCATCCTTTTTATTACTTTCTCTGTGAATATCCAGCTGGACCAAAGGCGTTGCAGGGACGTAACCTATCCAATGTGACAAACGCGTCGTTCAACACTTTCAAGACATTTCCTGGCCAAATTCAAACTCATTTTAGTTTTCTATTACTTGATACCACGTTTCAATCTTATCCAGTGATTTAACAATTTTCCATCAATGCGATCATTTCCAGTTTTAATCATTCACTTTTTATATGCTTTATCATCTAGTGCTTTATCGTCTATATGCTTTATCATCTTTTGGCTGCTCAGCATTCTGTTGCTCTATGGGAAACAAAAGCTGAGAAATCCAAATTTGTGAAATAAATATGTTTATATATAGTATATCAGCAAAGTGCAATGAGCTACATGATGAAACATGGTAAGCAAGCATATCGTCACCTTGGTATAAAAGGGTCAGATACGACATTTTAATACCAAGGTGACGAATTAGCAATTGATAAAGTGCAAAAACACCTCTACTTTTCTAAACATCCTTCGCCATGTCTCAAACAACTCCGAACACAATTATATGCACCGAGCACGGTGTGTAGTGTCACCAACCACTCACCGACAACACGTGTCTGTCTGCATCCCCCCCCCCCCTCTATGACACTTATTGATAGAGAACGAGACTGTCAGCAGGAATTATCAGTTGAGGTAGCAGCTACATATGTAGTCAGGACATTTGGCGCTGTAGGTAGTTGTAATAATTCCACCACACAATTTTGTTTTATATCATAAGATATCATGGCTATTTTTATACGTATTTTTGTGCCAATCACGATCGCAAACCTTTTTTATTCTTTTACTTTCACTCCATAAATATATCATTTTTAGAAAAAACCTATTTATGTCTCTTTCAATTATAGTAAGTTAGATAAGGTTTAATATCTATACCATTATATAAATATGACCTTTTTTGCATTGCGTAAAATAACACTATCCAAAAGTTTTCACAACTTTTAGTTTATCTTCTACCACTTTACTTTGTGGATTGAGGTAGCGAGGCACAATTTAATGTGGATTCTGAAATATTAATTGTAGGCATAAGTTCGGTAATGGTTTTAAACCATCAAATCTATGGTATTTGACAATGATTTTTTTATACATTGACACGAAATCTTAGACCATATTAGGCCAGCAGCTAAAGTAACATTCATGGTGTTGAACATAGTCGCCGATTAAGAAATACAATATAAATAGTATACTAGCAAAGTATACATCCGCGGAACGTCCTGTCTCATCGAGCCCATCTCACTATCCCGAAACAACGTTGGTATGCAGGCTAGGTCGGGAAAATAATATAAAATATACATTGAAACATAACCTAACAGCCAAATTAGTGACACCTTAAAAAACGTCAAGATTGCTAGTATGAATACAAATGGAAAAAACAAGATTGGATCCACAATCAATTCAATGTTGGATCAGCGTCTGCACGAGACGTTCATTCAAAATTAGTTCAATGTTGGGTCACCATCTGCGACGCTGGCCCAATATTAAACCAACATTGGATCAATATACCCTGTTTGTCGGGCTCATATCTCAGTATATGTGGATAAATGGACACATTTGCTACTTTATCTACTGCTCTACAAAGCCAAAAGGCAGTATCTGTTTACTAGTAGAGTGAGCAGGTACTACTTTTTTGTCGGCAGAATAGTGCCAGATGTATCCTTTTAACCCTTAAAACGGAAAATTATATTATTTTATTTTTTTACCCTCTTGAAGTTGGGTCTATTTGCCAAGTAACAGCGACCCACAAATTCAAGTGGCTTGCATTTGTCCAATTTAAATCACAACATATGTCAATTTAGCTAATTTAATGCTTATTTCTTGTTCAAATTGTCTTGTTCTAAGGATAAACCGAAAGATCGAAAAACGGCTATAGACGCGATTAGCATTTTAACCCTTTTAGCCCGGGGATCGACTTTAGACGGCAGAATCTGACGTCATATTCTGATGTCCAAAGTCGACCACCTCCCATAACATAGGTATTCAAATGAAGAGGAAAGAGCCAACTAAGACAATTATGATGATTTCATTTTTTAAAACAAAATCCTTTGGTCTCCATAGCTTATACAAAAGTATTTCAGTGCTTTAAGGGTTGTGGTTGATTCCAATACGAACATTTGCTCACCTGTATTGAGTGGTCCAGTGCCTGAGATGTCTTCTTCCATGGCCTTCACCACTCGATCCACTTCACCAAGAGCCTCCCTGAGCTCGTCAAGATCCACAGACTCTGTATCCTGGCTCTGCTGAAGCACAGGTCCTTCTGACTCCAACAACGTCCCCGTCTCCTTCTGCCAGATTAGTCCCACTGCCTTCTTCTTGGGCTGTGTCAGCTGGCGTCTGGCAGTCACTTTGCGTATCCTCTCCGAGGGGTCTAAATCGTATGCCCGGCCGATTATTCGGCTCGTTTCATTTGGTACCGATGTGGAAAATTGGCGCGACTGATTAGCGTTCAGAGTCTGACCACATCTCGTGCACTTTTCTGTGTGAGGTCGCGTGCTGGGATTATTGTGCGTGCACGGACTAATTCCTTCAGAATTCACCGGGTGATTATCACTGGCCTGTCGGCTTGTACCGCTGCCAAGTTGGAATGATGCCATCCGGTGACTCGCCGAGGGTACCATATCGCTGCTCAGGGTGGCGTCATCAGGCATGAACTTTATATCCCTCAGAGATCTCCTCTCGCGAGATGATCGCGTTGTGTCCACGATGCCATCACTGCTAGGGCTCCTCTTCATCCTCAGGGAGCGGGACTTCTTGATCAGATTCTTGGCCTGTTGGATGCTACTGTGTAGAACCACAGGGTCCCGTTCTGGAGAAAATGTGGACGGATACGAAGAATTGGAGCGGCGCGGCGTTTGTACATCCAGAGATCGTCTAGGACTCCTGACGATATCGATGTCCAATGAGGAGTAAGTAGGATCACTTTGCTGGCGGGATATACTCCTGTATGGTACGAACTCACTCACCTTCACCGTTGGTTGGTACCTTCTGGTGACCCCGTGAAGGTACCCTGGGCTGGAACCGTGAGATATGGTGTGCAAGGCCAAGTTACCAGCAGATCCTGACGAGTGTAGGCGACCAGTACGTCCTGCAGGGTCCTGACCTGGACTGAGGAACACTTCACCATCCTCCACGGACTGCTGCCTGAGACTCTCAGAGAGCTGCCTCAGAGATCTCCTATGAATACTGGGCGTGACGTCACCAGGGAGACCCCCTCTGGGAGAAGTGACGTCATCTTCACGAAACTGCTCAGCGATCTCCTTCAGGGACCTTCGCACCAAACCCTGTCTCTTGAACGGTTGTTCAGCGTTCTCCGTGACCTCCATGGTGAACTGAGAAGGCACGGTGGATATCACAGTGGCACAAACAGTAGCTTCTTAAAAATCCAGTCACAGTGGCAGAAACTGAGCTTCCCAAGTATCCATAAGTATCCAGCGGCAATGACAGAAACTATAGCTTCCTCAGTATCCAGTGACTTGGTTGTTAGGTTCAGATGACATTGGCCAGGCTGACTGAGCTGCTAAGTAAGTGGATGTATAGGACACTTGGCTCACGCCTTGCAGGCTCTCAGGATTGATGTCCCGTCCTCAAACTCCACCCTTTCAAAACAGAAGACGAAGAGATTAAGGCGTCATTCTTCCCAACAAGCATGAGACATTAGCACAATGTTTGTTTATTGTTGGTCCAGCGTCGTAGACGGTGGGCCAACAATAAACAAACATTTATCTAACGTCTTTTGCATGCCGGGTGGTCCTCCGACTCCACCCTTTCAATGTAATACAATTGAGTGAGGGGGGATTATTCTTTAGCCTTGAAGTTGAGAAAATACATTGTTTTGTATATTGAAAAACACAAGCAACTTTTTACAATATAATTACCCCGTGTGAAATAATGTATTTCTTTTTTGAAGATGAGAATTGCGGAAATTCCATCACTCTTTTAATACAGAAGACGAAGCACATGTGAGCGAGATGGTGACACCCAACAAACACAAGGCATTGATCCAAATCTGGCTTATTGTTGGGCCATCGTGGTGGACCAATATTTAACCAGATTCGTATCAATGCCTTGCGTTTTATGAGTATGCTTTAACCTTTATACTTAAGAAAATACATTGCTGTAGATGGTAAAAATATAAATTTCGGAATATAAATTCACAGTGTCATATAATATATCTTCCATTTTAAGCTGGATAGTGCGTTAGCAATTAGGGATATACCTCGGCGATTAAAGGGTTATGGAAACATAGCTAGTTAGTTTGACACTGTCCACCGGCCGGCATGTAACAGTCCACACAGGGTCCTAGTTCTACTGACCCGCTTCTTGTTAACGAGATTACACATAGTTCTAACGTGAAGCTAATTGGAAAACATATCTGATATAGATTATCAAACTGTGACTTGGTTCAATATCAATGTTCATTTTAAAGAAATTCAAACTGTGGCTTGGTTCAATATCAATGCTTATTGAAGAGAAATGGAAATTCAACTACTTCAGATTGAAGAAAATATAGTAGGGTAGAGTGTAAAAACTTGTCTTTGTAAACCATGCAAATTATTTAAATTTTATTGAGCTTGTTAAAAGTTATTTTTCAGACAATCGTAATCTTACGAAGTTAGCTCCCATACTATTAAGAGCAGGTCTGGTCTTAAAGGCTGAGATTAGGCTGGTCTTAGAGTGTTAAGATAAGGGGCTTTTCACTTGCACTATTGCTGCAATTTATCCAAATAATTGCCAGATATCGCAGTGTACGGTAGGTTAATGAGAGAGTCCGCCTTCACACATAATCCTAACGATTATGAGATTGCTCCAGTACAAGTTCAGGTCAGCCTTGAGGCGGACACATACACATGGGCGGAGCTATCAAAAATAAATACCTGGGAGACACACACCAGTGACCGAACGACAATTATATCCAAGAAATATCACAATCTGCGAGTTCACAATTCCCAGCAAATACAAGAAGTTAAATCAATTTCGTTTTTATATTGTGACCGAACGACAATTATATCCAAGATCACAATACAAATCTAGTCTGCGAGGCAACAATTCTCAGCAAATACAAGACATTGCATCAAATTTGTTTTTATGTTGGTCCACCGTCTACGACGACGGTGGGCGAACAGCAAAACAAAATTGATTCAACGTCTTGTGTTTGTTGGGTAAGTACCTCAGACACAGCAAGTGACCGGACGGCAATTATATCCAAGACATATCACAATAATAATTCGATCTGCCAGTCAACAATTATCAGCAAATACAAGATGTAGAATCAATTTTATTTTGATGTTGGTCCACCGTCTACAACGATGGACCAACATCAAAACAAAATTGATTCAACGTATTGTGTTTATTGGTTAGTACCTGAGACCATTGATTCTGTAGTCTAACTACAGAATCAATGCTGAGACAAACAGCAGTGACCAGACGACAATTATATCAGAGACATATCACACTATAATAATCCGGTCTTACAATAATAAGTGGGTCTGCGAGTCCTTCCGGTCTGTCGCCACGTCACTGATCCTGATTCGGGGTCTGATTTTACAGCACTTATTACCATCGATCCGTGTCCAGAGATAGCAGCCGGACACACACACAACACAGCAGGTCCACCCCACACTGAATGCACACACATGTGAACACACACGGGTTTTTGGGCTGTACGTTTTTGGAGACACTTTCACTCGATCACCACTTCGTTCTGGCAAAGGTGGCAGACGGAATAGATAAATGCGAGATTATGCCCGTCATCTTTGGACCTGCGAATAAATGAAGCTTGTCTACTGTTGGTTAAATGCTGGATCAATAACATCAGGGACCCACATAGCTATAGGCCTAATGAGTATTCAGTATGCCGGGGCTGGACCAGTTGGTTAACAATACAGCAGATAAATTAGTCTTATCTCTTTATACCGAATATCTTTAAAATATATTTTACGGTTTATGGCCTAGGCCTATACATGACAGTAGGATGATCCTTCTAATGAACATGAAATAGTAAAATTATTTATATTGCAGCGTTCAAACGATCCCTTTGGCTGCATTGAAAATGACGAAAATGAGCGTAAAATATAACTTAAGCGCCGTACTCAAGTCTGTCTCTAAGAGGTAAGAGACTTTAAAAATTTCTAATCAATAAATAATGTTGTCAAGTTTCTTTTTATATGCATGCCTCGGTCTTAAAACGTTATCGGCATATATACACGATTCTCTAACCTAACAACATATCGGGAAAACTACAATTGATGTTGACAAAGCATCTCCTGAATTAACCGGCTGTTATCGACAAATTCTTTTTTGCAGGTCGTCTTATTACGGAAGCAGTGAATCCCCACGGAAGTCGCCAGATGTTTGGGCGCAGCCTGCGTAAACAAAACCACCGCCATCTTGGCCAGTCTAGGTGAGCACGGTGTCGCGTCTGGTCCAGAAGTGGGCGAGAGTTCGCCGCGATGACCCAACTTCAACGTGAAGTGGCGTTAATTTGGAGGCTGTGTATACGACATGACAGTATTGAGTGGTCTTCTGGGGGTATATATGTACTCACGCGGGTACTTTGACAAGTTCATCAGAGGAAAGTGTTTTTCTCGGATAGGGATAGATAAATTGTTAACCATTGTAGCATCTAGTTATTTAGTAAATTTGTTTATTCACTTGAAGTTATTTTTCGCTTTCGCGATTATAATGTGAGTAAATTACTTACAAATGTACAGTTTAAATAAAAACATATGTCAATCTAGCAAATTTAATGCTCATTTCTTTAAGCCCTCACGATACATTAAAGCATCATTTTACATCCCTGAGAACAGACCTAATTTTTCTACAACCAAGGGTTTTAGGACAAAAATTTCCACGAAACTGGTTCACCAGTACATGGCAATTTTTAAACCACATCAAATCATCATCATCCACTACAAGTCGAGAATTGCGACAGCAATTCGCGGCTTGTAGTGGATGAAGATGACAATGGTAAATTCAGGCCTGAAAGGGTTAATTATTATTGTTTGATGAACAATAATGACTGAAAACGGCTAAAATGATGATCAGCACTTTGACACTTAGGCCCTATAACGCTGAAAAGTATTTCTCTAAGCCATAGAGACCAAAGGTGTTTTTTTTAATTTTTCAATTCAGTCAGCTCTTTCTGCTTCATTTGAATACCTATGTGATTGGTCTACTGTTATTATAAATATTTTACTCTTTCAGTGCGGGGATCTGAGGTCTACATACGTCAAATTCTGACGTCTAAAGTCAGCCCACGCATTGAACGGGTTAATGGTTAAGAATTGAAACAAGTGTCTAAAAAATACAAACGTTTAATCTTGGGTCAATATCAATCCAAAACCCAAATCCTGTATATACGTGTTTCTCAATTCCCCGCAATTCCATAAAAAATAACAAAAATTGTTTATTGATTTTTTGAAATATGTTGCTTTGACAGGTGCAGTCACCTATAGCCACGATGCCCAGACATGTGGGCGTAGTCAAACACACTCAAGTGATAAATGTTTGCTCATCGCTTGAATTTATTGTTGTATGCTGTATATTAGTAATTGACTTGAAGATAAGGTATAACTGACGTCACACCACTACAGTGCTATATATATGTGCAATAAGATAAGCGATCAGGTCACCACTCTGAACTAAGTCAATAAGAGATATTGTGGGGCTGATAAAGATAGGAGGCTGATGTACCATTAGATTAATAATTATATTAAACATCTCGCATTGATGCAATACACGAGACTAACACGAAAGGTTTACCCCATGTTGAGTTGTATCAATATTAAAACCAATATGGGTCACAGTCTAGGTAACTGTGGAAGACGAGATTCCAAACTAGTTTTTTGGAAACCAGTTTATGCTAACCATAAAGATGTACATCACTCCCTTCTCGGCGGTTTAAAAGAAACAAAATGGTTTCTTCCCCATCCACGTGTGAAAGTCAGTATTGTGGGGAGCCTCCGTGACCGAGAGGTAGCGTGCTCGGCCTCAGACCGCCAGGGCTTGAATTTCGAATCCTGTGTCTGGAGGACAGTGTCATCTCAATCATCTCACCATCCTCAGGAGTTTCTCCTGGCCCAGTTTAGCCTATATATGCACAAAGGTGGCCTAAAGCCCGATTCATTTCATTTACATCACCCCCCCTCTTCACTCATAATGATGTACATCACCTCCCTCTTCACTCATAATGATGTACATCACCTCCCTCTTCACTCATAATGATGTACATCACCCCCCTCTTCACTCATAGTGATGTACACCACCTCCCTCTTCACTCATAATGATGTACATCACCTCACTCTTCACTCATAATGATGTACATCACCCCCCTCTTCACTCACAATGATGTACACCACCTCCCTCTTCACTCATAATGATGTACATCACCTCACTCTTCACTCATAATGATGTACATCACCTCCCTCTTCACTCATAATGATGCAAATCACCTCCCTCTTCACTCATAATGATGTACATCTCCTCCCACTTCACTCATAATGATGCAAATCACCTCCCTCTTCACTCATAATGATGTACATCACCTCCCACTTCACTCATAATGATGCAAACCACCTCCCTCTTCACTCATAATGATGTACATCACCTCCCTCTTCACTCATAATGATGTACATCACTCCCTCTCCACTCATAATGATGAACATCACCTCCCTCTTCACTCATAATGATGTACATCACCTCCCTCTTCACTCATAATGATGTACATCACCCCCTCTTCGCTCATAATGATGTAAATCACCTCCCTCTTCACTCATAATGATGTACATCACCTCCCTCTTCACTCATAATGACGTACATCACCTTCCTCTTCACTCTTAATGATATACATCACTCCCTCTCCACTCATAATGATGTACATCACCTCCCTCTTCACTCATAATGATGTACATCAACTCTCTCTTCACTCATAATGATGTACATCACCTCCCTCTTCACTCATAATGATGTACATCACCCCCTCTTCGCTCATAATGATGTAAATCACCTCCCTCTTCACTCATAATGATGTACATCACCTCCCTCTTCACTCATAATGATGTACATCACCTCCCTCTACACTCATAATGATGTACATCACCTCCCTCTTCACTCATAATGATGTACATCACCTCCCTCTTCACTCATAATGATGTACATCATCTCCCTCTTCACTCATAATGATGTACATCACCTCCCTCTTCACTCATAATGATGTACATCACCTCCCTCTTCACTCATAATGATCCACATAACCTCCCTCTTCACTCATAATGATGTACATCACCCCCCTCTTCACTCATAATGATGTACATCACCTCCCTCTTCACTCATAATGATGTACATCACCTCCCTCTTCACTCATAATGATGTACATCACCTCCCTCTTCACTCATAATGATGTACATCATCTACCTCTTCACTCATAATGATGTACATCACCCCCCTCTTCACTCATAATTATGTACATCACCTCCCTCTTCACTCATAATGATGTACATCACCTCCCTCTTCACTCATAATGATGTACATAACCCCCCTCTTCACTCATAATGATGTACATCACCTCCCTCTTCACTCATAATGATGTACATCACCTCCCTCTTCACTCATAATGATGTACATCATCTACCTCTTCACTCATAATGATGTACATCACCCCCCTCTTCACTCATAATTATGTACATCACCTCCCTCTTCACTCATAATGATGTACATCACCTCCCTCTTCACTCATAATGATGTACATAACCCCCCTCTTCACTCATAATGATGTACATCACCTCCCTCTTCACTCATAATGATGTACATCACCCCCCTCTTCACTAATAATGATGTACATCACCTCCCTCTTCACTCATAATGATGTACATCACCTCCCTCTTCACTCATAATGATGTACATCACCTCCCTCTTCACTCATAGTGATGTACATCACCTCCCTCTTCACTCATAATGATGTACTTCACCTCCCTCTTCACTCATAATGATGTACATCATCTCCCTCTTCACTCATAATGATGTACATCACCCCCCTCTTCACTCATAATGATGTACATCACCTCCCACTTCACTCATAATGATGTACATCACCCCCCTCTTCACTCATAATGATGTACACCACCTCCCTCTTCACTCATAATGATGTACATCACCTCACTCTTCACTCATAATGATGTACATCACCCCCCTCTTCACTCATAATGATGTACACCACCTCCCTCTTCACTCGTAATGATGTACATCACCTCCCTCTTCACTCATAATGATGTACATCACCTCCCTCTTCACTCATAAGGATGTACATCACCTCCCTCTTCACTCATAATGATGTACATCACCTCCCTCTTCACTCATAATGATGTACATCACCTCCCTCTTCACTCATAGTGATGTACATCACCTCCCTCTTCACTCATAATGATGTACTTCACCTCCCTCTTCACTCATAATGATGTACATCATCTCCCTCTTCACTCATAATGATGTACATCACCCCCCTCTTCACTCATAATGATGTACATCACCTCCCACTTCACTCATAATGATGTACATCACCCCCCTCTTCACTCATAATGATGTACACCACCTCCCTCTTCACTCATAATGATGTACATCACCTCACTCTTCACTCATAATGATGTACATCACCCCCCTCTTCACTCATAATGATGTACACCACCTCCCTCTTCACTCGTAATGATGTACATCACCTCCCTCTTCACTCATAATGATGTACATCACCTCCCTCTTCACTCATAAGGATGTACATCACCTCCCTCTTCACTCATAATGATGTACATCACCTCCCTCTTCACTCATAATGATGTACATCACCTCCTCTTCTCTGATAATGATGTACATCACCTCCCTCTTCACTCATAATAATGTACATCACCTCCCTCTTAACTCATAATGATGTACATCACCTCCCTCTTCACTCATAATGATGTACATCACCTCGTCTTCTCTGATAATGATGTACATCACCTCCCTCTTCACTCATAATGATGTACATCACCTCCCTCTTCACTCATAATGATGTACTTCACCTCCTCTTCTCTGATAATGATGTACATAACCTCCCTCTTCACTCATAATGATGTACATCACCTCCCTCTTCACTCATATTGATGTACATTACCCCCCTCTTCACTCATAATGATGCAAATCACCTCCCTCTTCACTCATAATGATGTACATCACCTCCGTCTTCACTCATAATTATGTACATCACCTCCTCTTCTCTGATAATGATGTACATCACCTCCCTCTTCACTCATAATGATGTACATCACCTCCCTCTTCACTCATAATGATGTACATCACCTCCTCTTCTCTGATAATGATGTACACCACCTCCCTCTTCACTCATAATGATGTACATCACCTCCCTCTTCACTCATATTGATGTACATCACCCCCCTCTTCACTCATAATGATGCAAATCACCTCCCTCTTCACTCATAATGATGTACATCACCTTCCTCTTCACTCATAATGATGTACATCACCCCCTCTTCACTCATAATGATGTACATCACCTCCCTCTTCACTCATAATGATTTACATCACCCCCCTCTTCACCCATAATGATGTACATCACCTCCTTCTTTACTGCAGGGCCGTATCCAGGGGGGGTTTATTTGGTTTCTGTAACCCCCCTTGCTCAAAAAGAAGTACTGCACTAATAGAGGGCGGGAACCCTGGTACAGTGGTTAAAGCTGCCTGCTTGAAAAGTCGGACATTGCGGGTTCGAACCCCACTCTGGCCTTCCAAGTTTAAAAACAAAATCTTTCTTCCCCTCTCACTCGTAAAGATTCAATATTGTGGGGAGCCTCCGTCACCGAGAGGTAGCGTGCTCGGCCTCAGACCGCCGAGAGGGCAGTGTCATCTCACTCAACTCACCATCCTCAAGAGGTTTTCCTGGCCCAGTTTAGCCTATATGTGCCTATAGGGGGCCTAAAACCCCATTAATTTCATTTTTTGGACTAATAGATTTGGACTACATTGGGATCTATGATGTATTGACTTGATGACACTAAGTGGGTAATAAAAATAAAATATTGAGGCATCATGAAGGTTTATGGTAAATTAAATGAAGGTTCTTAAAGTTTTTTTTCATAGCTGATGCGCTCACCGCAAGCGTTTTTTCATATGCAAGCGTAAGAATTTAGGCCTATACATACGAAAAGAAAATGCAAGTACATTTCATATGAAGTTATTGGGATATGTTACAGGCCTACTGGTTTTATTGATTGTTCACGTGTTCACTAAAAACTTTGCATTGTTTCCGCAATTTAAATTTAAATTCTCATTGATGGGCATAGGTATGCTCACAAAAATCATGGCTTACCACTAGATAAAATATATAATAATTAAATAATGTTTACAAACACACGAGACAAAAAAATCATAATTAATCATGTTGCTTAACTAGTACAAAGAAATTGCATCTAAAGGTAGTCGGAAATACAAAAAAGTTCGGGGGGGGGGGGCATTAGCAGATCAAGAGATGGGTGTCAAAACTATGCACGGCTGTCGTCACGTTTTAATTTGTTTGCTGTAATCAAGACAGCGTCTGTTTGACAGCTCGGATTAATCCGAGAGGTCAACCGGAAAAATAGCATTTTTATATATAAATGAAACGAGTTGTAAGCATTGACCCAGTGTTGGGCCAACGTCTTGTTCATAATTCGAATTAATAGCGCTGGTCCGGCATTGACCCAGCGCTGTGGTCCTATTGCAGGACGGAGCGGTCAGTAATTGTTGGAGACGGGTCAAAGTACCGGTAGCATAGCGGGTCTTTCGCACTAGCGTTGGTGCGACGCTGGGCCAGCATCTGGAGATGGTGGACCAGCGTTGTACCAACACGGGACAACGAAGCATTGATGTGGACTGTATTCAGATGGTACAATAATTGGGCCAACACTGTGTCTTGCTTGTTGTAGTTGGCGCGATGCCGGTCCAGCATCCTAAGGTGGTGGACCGGCATCGTGCTAACGCCTGGTTCAGATGGTAATGTGACATTTACTGATGAGAGGTGAAAGAGGGTATAAAGCCACTAGATTTGGGTGCGATACTTCTCTTTCACTTCTCACCTATCACAGTCATTATGAGTCCCCATGACTTTTAACAATGGGGCCGTGGTGGTCAATTAACAGCTCAATTAAGGGCATGTGTTTCCAGAAATTAATTTCAAGTGCCCCCAGAAACAACTAAAAACAAAAAATTGTTGCCAAGTACATGTAAATTGCATCCAAGAGTAGTCAGAATTAGAAAAAAATTGGGTGGGGGGCATAAGCGAATCAAGAGATGGGGCGGTGGTGGTGAATTAACATTTTAATTATGTCTCCAGAAATCAATTTCAAGTGCTCCCAGAAACAACCAAAAACAAAAAAATAGCTAGGGGGGCTTACAGTGCCCCCCGAAACCCAAACTGATAATTTCGGCTCGCTGCGCTCGCGTCATATTCACAATCATATGCACATAAGGATAAAACTATAAAAACATCACGGTCTACCCCACTCTTATGCATCAACATTTTGTAACCCCCTAGTCAGAAGCTCTGGATAGGCCCTGTACTGATAATGACGTGGATAATTTTTTTTTAAGAATGCTCATTAACCTAATAACAAAAACGTAGAATCTATACGTGAATATGTGACATGACTGTGGCACTATACGTCGGTCGATATAGATTTAACTTGTGATTATAATTTGATTTTTAGGGTTCCTTTTATTGTTATGTCTCTTGATTCCTTCTAGGAGGGTCGGGAATGATTTAGCTCCCAGCCAGTCACATGGTTTTTGTCGTGCATCTTTTTCGCATCCTATTCAAATAATATTTCTGGTTTCGTTGTCCGAAAACTGTGTATGATACTATTTTAATGTTAACCCTTAGAAAGTTGAAATATGCTTGCACAAACCATGAAGAACGAAAGGTTTTTCTATACGTCAGATTTCGACGTTTAAAGTCGGTCCCCGCACTGAAAAGGTTAAATTAGTAGCCTTTATTATATGGTGACTGCAGGATGATGCAATACAATATATATTTTTGCGATCCCTAATATTTTGCATTTCAAGTATTAGGATAAAATAAACGGGTTTTGCAATAATGTTATATACATATCTGAGCATACGATGAACGACAATGAACGACAAAGCATAATATACTTACGCTGAGGTTGGGTCGATTGTTATTGACACGCGGAATTCGTTTTTGTTTAAACCATGGAAACCAAAGGGTTTTCTCAATTTAAAATCATCATACATGTCTTAGTTGGTTCTTTCCGTCTCATTTGAATACCCATGTTATGTGTCTACGGCCATTATAAATGTTTTAATTCTTTAAGTGCGGGGACCGACTTTAGACGTCAGAATCTGACATCTATAGACGTCAAATTCTGACGTGTAAGGTCGGCCCTCACGCCGAAAGGGTCAAATTAGTAGCCTTTGTTATATTGTGACTGCAGGATGATGCAATACAGTCTATATTTTTCCATCACTAAGATTTTGTGTTTCAAGAATTACGATTACATAAACGGGTTCTGGAACCTTTCTATATACAGATCTGAGCACAGAAAGACAAAGCAGCATAATATACTACGCGTTGTTGTCCCCGTGTTGCGCCGATTTTAATTAACATGATTGATGCACAAGGGTAAATATTAGATCCCATTTACAAAGTTAACAAAGCTTTCATAATATAGGTGGTAATTGTATTAAGAATAATGGTTCTCGAATTATCGGATACATTTATATTTACGTAGTGCAGGCAGCGATTATTATCTTATATTTTATTATTATCAGTTATTATTGTCTCTCAGACCTACTTCCCTCACCCCACCTTTTTGAAAGATAATGTTTTCGACTCGTGCAATTAATTTCAGATAAACTAACTGATGGCATTCCGAAAAGCCAATTATTGTGGTGGTATTGATTGTCTTATTTAAGGATAATAATTTTCAGATCAAGCTGAAAATTGCATTCATATTTTCTTCATCTCACCATCCTCGGGAGGTTCGCCGCTGTGTTGGCTATATTATATGCATAAAGGTGGCCTACAACCCCATTCACTCATACTCCAGTAAAAAGTGACTTGACATGTGAGTGACAAGGTGGCGTGGCTTTTATCAGCCTGTTATATCAGCCGTTATACACCCACTATACTCATGTTATCATTCAAGTAGGAGTATAATAATGCACTTCAAAGATAAACAGCAGTGACTGCCTACTTTTCAATCAACCAGTTACTGCTGGCTTTGCCTGCGCTGCTCACGTGATTGACACTTGAACTTTGTCTGAAAAACTACTATATGTAAGTGATTTTTATTATATTGAAACCAAAAGGATTCTAACAGATTGAGGGAATATGACAATCATATTTTTTTTCGTTCTCCTCTAATGTGATTCATTGTTTCTATAACCAACTACACACACAGTAGATTAAACAAAAGTAATAATGTTTCATATTATAACAAATATCATTATATTTCATAATTTAACTGAATGAATCAGTTTATGATTTTATTTGACTGTGCTCCGTAAAGTAATACGTTCTCTGCGTATGTACACTCCCAATTATCGTATTTTTAACCTTTAAAGCGCTAAATTAAATTATGTTACGTCATGCAGTAACTAATAGTTTCTGCTGTTTGCCTTTTCATGGCAGTATAATAATACATTGTTGGTATCATCTGATGGCTTGTAGATTAAAATTTCTATAATATTCTCATGTCAGCCTGTGAAAAGAAATAATTGTCTTATGCAATATAAGTTATTTGAATATATTTTCACCTTGATCAGGAATGTGTCTATTGTGTCTACTATGCAAGGTGTTTTTTACTTTCAACATTCGGTCAGCAGAAACGTTCTGCTTAGAATCAGAGGGTAATAACCTGCTCAACCTTGTCGCATTTATTCACCAAAATGACATTTTCTTGCAGAAATTAATTGCTTTAAAAAGGTATAATCCACCACACTAAGGAAATTGGTATATTATCGGTAGGTCCTATATTTATATTCTTAGCTATTTTATAAATCAAGTGATTTATTCGCATTTCTGGGTGAGTGAAAATGAGAACACATTGATATGTAGGAAGTATAACCAAGTAAAAATAACACAATAAGACAATCTGAAGCAAGAGCTATTTTATTATTTTCTAAAGCCATAACTAGGGAGAACTGGTTTTGTTAAAAACAGGAGGGTGGCATCAGCACAAGTCCCAGACGAGCTGAGATGATAAAAATAAAAATGATCCTAAACCGTTTCAACGAGACAGGACAATACAAAACGAGTAGTTTTTCTATTTTTTTGTTTTGCTCCCATTATCGGGGAGCTCCGGGTCTAATCCTAGTTTTACCTTACCCAGCTAACAAATGGAGTTAGAGCAGTCTAGGTTTGATGCTGGACAGACAACGTTTGTCCAGCATTCGCCCATTGCTAGTCCTCCTCCATCTATTTGCTGTATTCTATCTAAGATGTGCTACATCTTACATTCAATCACCTCATCATTCTCTTCCTATCTTCTATAATGTACCGCACCAGGCGTTAACTAAGTCAATATTTGTCAAGCCTAGATTGTTACTATCTATCTCTGGTGGAATAGAATTCTAATTATAAAACAAATTATATAAATCAAATATAAAAAAATGATTATCGAAATAATCAAATTGTTTATCGTATAAATGGTTGTAATATTTATAAATACTATATCTGACTAGCCTTGGTGCGGCCATTTATTCCACTTATAACTTATAAATAACATTACTTATAAATTATAACTACTCACGCTGATAAAGCTCGCAAAATAATACAAAAATGCGATTAACCAACGCAGCAAATAATAATTGTCAAATGAAAACGAAAATTAGAGAGGAGTTATCGTGTGCATCAACAAATGAACACAGTGCTTTACCACAGCACGTTCAACCGGCGCCATTTGTAATGACACCATCATAAATAAAACAGTTTGTTAGTATAAACTCAAATGGTGATTAGTTGTATCAAGCTGAGCCAAGCTGACTTTCACAGTTACGACACAATTCATATATTCGCCCATTTTGCAATGGCCGCCCATTTTTGCTCCCCGACAAAGCAAAGTGAATGAGTGTACATCGCACAAGGTGCGAACGAATAAATGAAGAATTATATTTCATAATAATCTTGGCCTGCTTGGGACTTGTGCTGCACGACTTATGTTAAACTGTGTGATTAGATTCAGCTATGTTAAACAATTTTAACAACAGCTTGATCAATGTGTGGATAAATCTAAAATTCTTCCTCGCAAAATGAACACTGGTGACACCCGCCGGGGAGCACCGCAGTCTATAAACCCTTTGCCAGCCAGTGCCACCATTAACAAACAAGGAAATAAAGATGGCCGACTATTTCACAGCTCCATTCGCCAGGTGGCGGCCACATCACGTATGCTGATCGGCAAAGGGTCCATTACAAATGCATTCTCTACACTTCACTCGATGGCAGTTATTTACAAAATAAATACTGAATTAATAGCATAATAACACTGGATCATGTGGACGTTATCATAGCGTAGATCCTTCACATGGATCTAGTCGTCGTTTTGAGAGGTGTAGGTAGGGTCCTGGGTTGCCCAGTGTGTAGATATGTAGGCTCAATCGTCAAATGGACGGATATAGTAGTTTGTCTGAGCGTGAAACTCTCTTATCTTGTGTGTATTGTCTCTTCTGGTGGGTGGTTATGTAGGTCACATTATGACTCACACATGCAGCTGCAATAACAACAAAAAACATAATCAATAAAGATACTTTTGATATTCATTTTTCAAATGACGGACGCCGTAGTCAGATAGAGAATTATATATAAAACAAATACATTTTGATTTAACCGAGTTAAAGAGTCGTATGAGCCATTCGTTGGCGTGGCACATACGACTCTGGAGGTACAAGTGAAAACTATTGATTATAATCACCATTTGCATACATTGGCAGTGAAAAATGCAAACAGCGACCATATGTCGGTCCAAATAGGGTATTATGCACCCTAATTTAAATAACAACTGAATGACGGCGGTAATTGCCCAATCTCAACATGTGACAGGCTGATCAACTCTTTCATTTGTCGGGGGTAGAATACTAGACGTGGTCAGAAGTGTCTTACATCAGCCAAATTTACATACTATTTTACTTCTATGTTGGTGAGTGAAATAGAGGAGGATTTATCCCAGCAAGCAAGACACAATCACTCAATGTTGTTTTAATGCTGGCCACCGTCTGCGACGTTGGCCCAGCATCGAAACAACATTGAGTAAACACCCTGTGTTTGCTGTGATGTTTTTAATAACATGGTTTTCCAAGGCTTTGCTCACTTTTCTACTCTGATTCGTCGCTGTCAACCTCTTCTGACTCTTCTTCAGATTCGTCTTCAGCTACAACACATTAATACCTTAATTTTGCTTCTAAAATAGTTAATATTTCTATAATATAATATAATAATATTTCTAAAATAGTTATATATTTTGTATTTTCATATTACAATAATATTAGGAGTTATCTATTGTAATGTTGTCCTGCAAATACAAAGACAGGAGTAAAGACAGTAGTACATTTGTCTTTTTTCAAGTTAGGTTTGTCTTTTGTAGAATAATCAGTACAGAAAAAACAATAAAATTTTGTGGTGTGAAGCAAATAAAGTAGGTATATTCATTTTACTTTGAAACATTGACTAGAATTGAACATGTGTAAATATTGTGAAATGACGAAAGCAGCGTTCTAGTCAACCAACTTATCCTGTATTGCTTAGGGGGGGGGGGGGGGGCAGTGAGGTCATAAAAAAATATATAATAAAAATAGATTACATTACGGTTGTACTTTGAAATGATACTTACGCATGACATTGAGTGTGGCTGAGCAGTTGGCACTCCCTGCAGAATTCACTGCTTTGAACCCGTACTGTCCGGCGTCAGAAAGCTGAGCCCTCGAAATGACTTGTTTATACGAATCTCCATCTAACCTGAATTTCAGGCCAAGGCGCGTTGCCACGATTTCGCCGTTTTTAGACCTGGAAAAATAACGAATACCATAAACGTCGGCCGCTCTTATTTTACAAAATGCAAGATGTCTTTTTATGGATCCACGTATATTTATTTACAAATTACACATTGAACTTTAGTTTAATCTTTAGTTTAAACACATATACAAACAAATAAACAATGTACCTTAAAAAAAATAATCATATAGTTAATAAAAACTGAGGTGTGTGTCGCGATAAGTAAAAGTAAAAGCCAAGTAAAACGAAACTAAGGAAATTAATTGTAACTTACAAGAAACAATATAATTAATAATAAGCATCAAAATTATACGAAGAAATTCGTTTAATCAGAATAATTTACTTTATTTTAATCTACCTAAATCTGTCATTCTTGTGAATATATGGGGGTTTTTTTGTTAAAAACAGATAACATTTGGATTAACCGGGTCTGAAAATTGCCATCTTCAATTTACTGAGTATAGAACATAATATTATTCTAATATCATCACCCGTTTCATAGAGTGTAGGTTTATGTAGTGTATGTTTACCTCTTTACCCGCTCTGTCATCTTATTTAAATTTTCACCCAATTGAAGTTGTGTTTCGCTACCGCGACCCACAACTTCAAGTGGGTGAAAATTACTCATATTTGTTTTATTTGAGACCAACCACTTGGAAATCTTGATGTTTGAACATCATTTCATTCCCAATAACTGTGATTTAGCCTAATATTAAACAGATTAAAATCGACCATATTCGATCTTAGTGAGTAAAGTGTCAACTTACCACGTGATATCAGGCTTTGGATTGGCGTTGATCTTACAGGTGAGTGTAGCAGACTCCCCTTCCTTCGCTAGAACACTTTGTAGTGGATGGGTAAACTCTAAACAATTCGTGGAAGCAGTCTCCTCACCTGCACAGACATAAACGTATAGTAGACATATTACTTATTGTAAGAAAAAATACTAAATGCCATATCAATTTTAAAGACAACATTGACTGCGCCTAGATTTTTAATCAATGCTTTATTCTAGAAAAATGCTAAGATATGTAGAATTTGCCTAAGATTTTTTTTAAATTGAAAAGGCATCCAATTGTGATAGTGATAAGAAACATTACTATTATTATATAATCATTATTATATCACAAAACAAAAAAGACGGTGTATTTAGGCCACCTAATTCTCTCCCCCCTATTTTCAAACTATTCCAATCCACAAGTATTCAGTTTTATGGGCTACCTGAGCCATAATAAATAAACAGTACAAATGATAAGCAATTCCTGGAAGAAATGTGGATAATACCACAAAGAAAAATGTATGGTCACAGTCGACGATAAAAAAAAACAGGAATTCCAAATGAGTAGTAATTCATACTGGTCATGGTACAATCATAAGACGCTGATCCAGTGTTAGATTAACGTTGGCCACCGTCTCAACGCTGACCCAACATTAATCAAGCATTGGACCAATGTCATGTGTTTGCTGGGTAGCTCACCTCTGATGGTAACGAGACAGCTGCATGAAGCCATGCCGTAGGTGTTGCTGATGACACAGCTGTACATGCCGGAGTCTGTGGTCTGGGTGTCACCCAGCTCCATGGTGTAAGTGTCCTGATCAACCAACACCTTACAACGTCCTGAAAAATCACACATACATGTAGAACAGCACCCACATTTCATGTACTTTAAAGCCATCATATTTGTTTAAAAATTAAATGAATTTAAACTTTCAAATCTATATCCCGTTTATATCTCTTTTAGCTTTTATGTTCAAGGAAATGAATGAGAAATGAGCATTAAATTTGCGAGATAGACATATATTTTGATCGGAATTGTGTATATATTAAAGTTGTTTTCACCCACTTGAAGTTGTTAGCTTATTGTTCTGCAAATTGAGGCAATAGTACAGATGTCAGATGTCAGTACTGAATATTGTACAGGGACTAATTACAAAATAGCACAAACATCTATTTAATTTAATTTAAATAAATCTTGTGTCTCAGTGTTGGTGTACAGTCTACGACGCCGACCCAGCATTAAAACAACATCGGGTCAATGTCTCATGCCTGCTCATATGAAACATGATGCTTTGAGCCAACGTTGGATTAATGTTGGTCGACCGTCTTCAACGTTGGCCCAACATTAAGCCAACATTGTTCAAGGGTATCGTGATTTCCGGGAGCCGGGTGCTCACCTCCTTCTGTTAGTTGTTTGTCGTCCTTGCTCCACTTGACTTCGGCTCCAGACATACCTCTGACGCGGACGAACAGCTTCAGCGTGCTGCCGGAGGTGATGGCTTGACTTTGAAGGGTCTGCTCAAATTCAGGAGTTTCACCTTCAACTTCTTCCACCTCTGGTTCTTCTTCTTCAACGGTCACCTCCTGGACCACTGTGGTGGTTTTAACAACAGTCGTCGATGACGAGATCTGTTCCTCAGTTTCGCCGTCGTCTTCGGGAGCTGTTTTTTCCACTGGCGTGGGTGGTGTTACTTCAATGGACAATTCTTGCTGGGACACAGCTGTTGTTGTTGCGATTGTTATGCTTGAGTCATCAAGCACTTCATCATCTGTCGATGTTACGCCCTTTGATTTCTTTTCTTTGTGTTTTTTACTCTTTTTCTTAGATGATGTTTCATCACTTTCTTTTTCAACCACTATTTCTTCCACGGTGTCTTCAGTTTGTCCCTCTTCCTCGACCTTTACTTTTTTCTCTTTGTGTTTTTTACTTTTCTTTTTGGATGCTTTATCTTCCTTTTCTGAAGCAACATCATCTGAAGTTATTCCGGGAGATTGAATTTCAAATTCTACAATGTCTTTTATCGCCTCTACGGAGGCCTTTTCTTTCTTTTCTTTATGTTTTTTGCTTTTCTTTGATGGCTTGTCTTCTTTTTCGGAAATAGCCTCATCAGAGAGCACCGCAGATGGTTTCGTCTTTGACGACTCGTCTTCTGTTGCGGTGTCATCAGCTTCCGTCAATTTCACCTTTTTGTGCTTTTTGCTTTTCCTTTTGGATGATTTATCTTCTTTTTCTGAAGCAACATCATCTGAAGTTATTCCGGGAGATTGAATTTCAAATTCTACAATGTCCTTTATCGCCTCTACGGGGGCCTTTTCTTTCTTTTCTTTATGTTTTTTGCTTTTCTTGGATGCCTTGTCTTCTTTCTCTGAAGGAACTTCATCAGAAAGTGGAGAAACAACTTCATCCTCCAGCACTAGCTGTACCTCAACTTGTTCTGTTACTTCACTCTGTGTTGTCCCCACAACTTCCACCTCGGCAGCAGCTGGAGCGGCAGACTGGACTTCTACTTCCTGCTGGATTTCTATCTCTGCTTCAACTACTTCTTCCTGAGCAACAGCAGCATCTTCTGCCGATTCTTCAAGCACAAGCTCTACAGCTTCAGATGTCGTGTCACCAGTGGGAGGAGCAGACTGTGCAGCAGTTTCCTGTTGTACTTCAATTTCTTCTTCAACCACCTCCTGCTTAACTTCTACTTCTGGAATAACCTCTTCTTTCACCTCCTGTTTGACTTCTACTTCAACTTCTGGAATAACCTCTTCTGTAATCTCTTGGGTGTCTACTTCATCCACTGCTGTAGATTCTTCCACTTCAACCACTGATATGGACACTTCTACTTCAGCTACCGGTGTGGATTCTTTTGAGGGAGCTGTCATTTGCACATCGACCACGGCTTCTTCTGCTACTTCTTCCACAACCTCACTTTTAGGAGCTGATTCCACCACCAGCGTCACATCAGCCTCCAACTGCTCCTCGACGACCTCTTCAGCTGCAGGTGTCCCCGGTTCTGGAGAGGCGGGAGGTGCAGGTACTTCAGAACAATCATGGAACACGTCCAGACTGTCCTCAGAGCCAAGTCCTGACGAGACGGTCTCAGATGACATGATTTTTTTGATCAGCTTCCCATCGACGCCTTCTGTGTACTTGATCTTCTCTAGCGTGGCTTCCCGCTTCACTGTAACACATATCATATTTTCACCACCGCTATTATTATAACATTCAAAGCAAAAAGCACTAACCCATTCAAGTCAATGCTGGGCCAGCGTCCGGTACGGTAGACCTGCATTGATTCAACATTGAATTTATGTTTTATGTTTGGAGGTTTAAAAGGACTGATTTTTACACTTTTACGTTGACAAAACATTTATAAAGTAAAAACTATTATATCTAAAGTATGTACGAATCCAATCGGTGTGACTTTTCAACTGCTGCTACATTTAGCGTTTGTGGTGGCATGTCTACAATTTAGTGATATAAAGATATGACTTATCAACGCGCTTAATTTTGGTAAGTATAATTTGTAAATTTATTTTTTACCTTTAACTTTGACTTCCACGCCAGTGACTATGTCTTCACGTGGAGCCTCCTGAACACGACACTCCATCTCCAGACAACCTCCTGGAGATACCTCTTTGGAAAGCGGCAACTTCTTCACAAACTTAGGCGCTGTTGAAAACAAAATTAACCCTTTAAACCCTCACGATGCATCAAAGCATTATTTTGCATCAGTGACGCGAGACTAAATTTTGAACACTTGGAGGTTTTAAAACGAAAAAAAATCATGGAACGATATCTTTTTTTCCATTTTCACCCACTTCAAGTCATCTTCATCCACTACAAGTCGAGAATTGCGACAACAATTCACGGCTTGTAGTGGATGAAGATGACAATAATAAATTCAGGTTGAAAGGGTTAAAGTGCTATCACGTCTAACAGCTTTTAGTATTTTTATTTGGTTGCATAGAAGCATATAACATATAAATGGTCAATACATTTAGTAGATTGACATATTTTTTTATTCAAATTTATGTCAGTTTTATTATTTTTAATAATAATTATTCTATGTCTAGCTTATGTCTTTTCGTCCACAAACGGATTGAAATGTATTATAGTTCTCATTATTGATTTATTGAATATGTGTCGGTCAACACTCACCCATTCTATCTTCTTCAGTCTTCTTGAGGACTAAAACAATAGAACGATTGATACAATGAGATAAAACAAGATTTAACTGTGTGAAACACACGACAATATTGGTGCACGTTTAATTATATTAAAGTATGTAAAAATAAGTAAAAGTATATCCATGTTAAAATCGTGTTTTTCTTGAATAATATTTATCTAATTTTTAATTTCGCACCACATATAGATAATATTTTAATGTCAGATAATATGTTCTCATTGTTGTACTCACTTTCATATTCAAACTCTGGGAGTCCCATCACGGTGCGAGTGATTTCATATTCCTCTCTGGAAATATATAATAGGCATTGTACACAAAATGATATTGTCCCCTATCAGCAAAACCAAAAGGTTGTTTGCTAAAGATTTTTGATCAAAAATAAAATCTTGACCATTTCGGGTTTATTATATGTCGGGCAGCATGAAATATGTATATATGTATATCCTATATTAGACATGATATATAATTACAACTTATTACTAAATTAGACAAACTGCAACGAAAACATAGAAAGTCAGACATTTTCTACCGAATAGTTTACAATTTCAAATTCGGGCTCTCATTTTTTGTTACATAGAGGTAGTAAATAAAATATACAATATGAAATAAAATATTATTTGTACATGGTGGATTAGGCTTCACATATAATATAGATAGTAGATAAAATACGCAATATGAAATAAAATAATATTTTGACTCAGTAGATTAGGTTTCACTTTGGAAAATCCTCAACCGAACTATACAAAAATCACTTACGTTTCCTCCACCCTCCTCGGCAGGACGTTGACGAAGCAGCTGGCTTTGATCTTGCCGGCGGCGTTTTCAGCCACCACTACATACATGCCGGGATCTGTCTGCACGGCTGACAGGATCTCCATCTCATGGCGGCTGCCGTCAGATACCACCCTGTGACGTGTGGTGTACTGGATCAGGCGCACACCGTTATCATGCTTATACCACGTAACTGGAATAAAAGATATATAGATAGATATCACGTCATTGGAATAAAAGATAACTAGATACTATGTAACTGGAATAAAATATAGATATATGTATATCACGTCGTTGAAATAAAAGATTAATAGATACCATGTAGCTGGAATAAAATATGGATTGATCCCAGTTAACACAAAATATTTGTATAACATTTATGCAATGTTGGACCAACGTCGAAGACGTTGGGCCGACGTTATATAAATGTTACACAAATGTTTTGTGTTTGCCGGGATACTATGTAATTAAATGGGATATGTATAGATACCATGTAACTGGAATAAAATATGGATATGAACCACGTAACTGGATAAAATATGGATAGGAACCACGTAACTGGAATAAAATATGGATAGATGCCACGTAACTGGAATGAAATATGGATAGGAATCACGTAACTGGAATAAAATATGGATAGGAACCACGTAACTGGAATAAAATATGGATAGATGCCAAGTAACTGGAATAAAATATGGATAGATACCACGTAACTGGAATAAAATATGGATAGATACTATGTAACTGGAATTAAATATGGATAGATACCATGTAACTGGAATAAAATATGGATAGGAACCACGTAACTGGAATAAAATATGGATAGGAATCACGTAACTGGAATAAAATATGGATAGGAACCACGTAACTGGAATAAAATATTGATAGATGCCACGTAACTGGAATAAAATATGGATAGGAATCACGTAACTGGAATAAAATATGGATAGGAACCACGTAACTGGAATAAAATATGGATAGGAATCACGTAACTGGAATAAAATATGGATAGGAATCACGTAACTGGAATCAAATATGGATAGGAACCACGTAACTGGAATAAAATATGGATAGATACCACGTAACTGGAATAAAATATGGATAGATACTATGTAACTGGAATTAAATATGGATAGATACCATGTAACTGGAATAAAAGATGAATAAATACCATGTAACTGGAATATGAGATGGATAGATACCACGTAACTTAAATAAAATATGGATATATACCACGTAAATGGAATAAAATAGGGATAGATATCACGTGAATGGAATAAAATATGGATAGATACCACGTAAATGAAATAAAATATTAATAAATACCATGAAACTGGGATAAAATATGGATAGATACCATGTAACTGGAATAAAATAAGGATAGATACCACGTAAATGGAATAATATATGGATAGATATCATGTAACTGGAATAAAATATGGACTATACCATGTAACTGGAATAAAATATGGATAGATATCACGTAACTGGAATAAAATATGGATAGATACCACGTAACTGGAATAAAATATGGATAGATAGATATCACGTAACTGGAATAAAATATGGATAGATATCATTTAACTGGAATAAAATATGGATAGATCCCTGTAGACAAATATTTGTATAACATTTATGCGATGTTAGAACAACGTCGAAGATATACAGATAAATATCACGTCATTGGAATAAAAGATGGATAGATTCTATGTAATTGGAATAAGATATGGGTAGATACCACGTAACTAAATTAAAATATGGATAGATACCATGCAACTGGAATAAAATATGCATTGATACTATGTAACTGGAATTGAATATGGATAGATACCATTTAACTGGAATAAAATGTGGATAGATACCACGTAACTGGAAAAAAATATGGATCGATACCATGTAACTGGAATAAAAGATATATAGATAGATATCACGTCATTGGTATAAAAGATGGATAGATACTAGTAACTGCAATAAAATATGGATAGATACCACGTACCTGCAATAAAATATGGATAGATACCACGTAACTGGAACAAAATATGGATAGATACCACACAAATGGAATACAATTTGGATAGATACCACAAAACTGGAAAGATATAATTACGTTATGCAAATAGTCTTCGCGGTCTCTTGTGCCAATCAGACGATAGGATATGCAAACGGTGTTCATTTGAGGGCGGTATGGGAAAATACAGCATTCGTTCAATAAATAAGGTGTGAACCTTTAGGCGAACTTATTCATTGGAAAAGTGCTGTTGAGCATACCACAGTACTGCCGTTCAAAGCCAAAAGGCTGCATCTGCTTACTTTATAAGTAAGCTGATACAGCCTTTTGACTTTTTAGAGCAGAATATATTTCAGAGGTATTTCTGTATCGCCTTACCTCTTGGTTTGGGATCCCCGTCCACAATACACCTGAGCATGAGTGACTCGCCCTCATGCACGCTGGCCTCGGCGGGCGGGGTCTGCAGGAACCAGGGCTTGGTCCCGGATGGCTTGGGGGGTTCCACGATCTGTAGCGGTGTCACATCTCTGGATCGGGAGCGCCTCACCAGAGGAGTGTTCTCCCGGGAAAGAGAGCGCCTACGTCCTTCTGTCAGCTGACCCTGGTCTGTACAGAGAGAAAATAAATGACTGAATCCTGACCAAAGTGTTCATCAAACTCAGACTTCCTTTATTTGATCATATATACATTATTATACATGAGCGGTGTGCCACCAAGATAAAAAGAAAGTTCTAAATTTAAAAACAAATCGTTTACACAAAATTGATGGCTGAGAAAATCGTCAATCTCATAGTTTTGAAATGTCTTAGCGTGCTCTAGTAAACGTGTTTCTGTTCAAATAAATTGTATTGAAATAAAATGATAGTTCACTGAAGCGTAAAACACACCAACGCGAACAGAGTTAACGCAAATTCCAGCTTCAAATGACGAAAAAAATGTCAATTTATGAAAAATGGTCCTCTGCAAAATTTAATCCGTTGATTAACTGATTAACTGAGCTTCTATGACAAACTGCTTTATGGATTTCAGTGGCTTTTTTTGGTCCGAAACTTGCTTGAAACCCTGTATATATAATAGGGGCCTATACGGCTCTGGTAGCACAAGGGTTAACCACCATAGGAAGAAAAACAATGTCAATCTCGACCAATAACATGACCAATATTCGGATCAGTCACTTTGAGAATAAAGTCTATATTTCCCACTCTCTAAACGGAGTAAGTACTCGTTGACCTCCGCCAGCGCACTCACCTACGACCCTGAGCGTGGCGGCGCACTTGGCCTTGCCCGCCTTGTTCTCCGCGATACAGAAGTACAGCCCGGCGTCTCTGTGCTGGAGGTTGTTGATCACCAGCTTCGCGTGTCCATCCTCGTCACTGAAGATTTGGCAGCGCACGCTGTCACTCACAATCAGGTTGTCTCTTTTCCTGTATAACAACAATTTTAAAATAAAAAAAAGGTTTAAATATTGCAATTTAGTTTCACAACATGAGCATTGTTTTAGAAACTAAATGTCCTCATTGATCATTGAAACTTGATTACTTGAATTACAATATCATATGTAGTTGATCAATTGATTCAATTGCCAAATAAAATTATGTTTATACAGCAAATTTCTCCCAAGCTCATGGATATTAAAATTGCATTTGTATAGTAGCTTGAATCAGAAAATGAGTAAACTTCTATCAACACAACAGGTGGCAGATTTTAAAATAAACCATGGGCTTTAATCGATCATAATAAGATATGTACCGCGATAACAATTTAAAGTGTCGCTTATATAAAAGATTCAATTTTAATATGCCTGCAGCTTACTGAACGTATTTGAATAAAGTTGGATTAATTATTTATATGAAATTAAAGCGACAATCGTTTTGCTTGAGTACATTCTTGGATTAAATAAACATCCACATTAAGTCTGCCCTGTAAAGCCAAAAGGCAGTAGGCCCATCTGCTTACTTTACAGGTATTAAGCAGATACTGCCTTTTGGGTTTATATTACAGAGCAGAAGTGATTCAAGGTGAGCAATCTTACCATTTGAAGTAGGGCAGGGGCTTTCCTGTGGCCTTGGCCTCAAAGCATGCCTTCTGTCCCACCTCACCCCACGTGTTGTTGGCCTCCATAGTGAAGTAGGGCCTCTTTGTGCCGTCAATACGCTCAATCTCCTTCTCAACCTCTGTGAGAGAGACGGGTAGGTTAGAAAACAGAGACAAATCAATCAAACAAAAGGTGACTATGTTTTGTTAAACCCTTAAAGTGCCGTCCAGTAAACGCAAAACATTCGAATAATGTAGTACAGAACAAATGGAGATGTAGAATAGATGATGCTATAGAATCATGTTTATCACTAATGCTAAAATATAAAAGAGCCGCATTTGACAAAGTTGGTTGAATGTTACGCCATTAACGACATGGAATAGCCAGATAAAAGTATAATTGTAGTATGTGAAGTATTCGCTAGAGGGCGTCTAGTTTTGACCTTACCGTCGACCTCCAGTTGGGCGCTGGACGAGGCTTCTCCTTCCGGGTTGGATATTTTGACAGTGTAAAGTCCAGCATCTTCACGCCGTACTCTCGCAATCTCCAGCGAGATTAGGCCGTAGTTGCTCTGAAATGACATTTATAACTGATTATTATTTATAGAAACATGTTTTTTATTTACAGTAATATAGACTATAATTAACAAACGACACAAATATTAGCTACATTTGACTAAACTATCATAAACAGGCCCATACCCAAGGTGGGTTCGAACCACCGTTGTTCTGCTTATCTTTCCAAAGCATGCAATATAATGCATGTAGACAAATACATATAATTGGTCCATTTATCATATTTTAAGAGGTGCATGCCACAAACTAGAATATCACACATTGGTTCACTCTTTGTCTCGAGCAAATGAAATGAAATGAATCAGGCTTTAGGCCACCTTTGTGCACATATAGGCTAAACTGGGCCAGGAGAACCTCTGAGGTGGTGAGATGATTGAGATGACAATGTCCTCCAGACATAGGATTCGAAATTCGAGCCCTGGCGGTCTGAGGCCGAGCACGCTACCTCTCGGTCACGGAGGCTCCCCGCAATACTGACTTTCACACGTGGATGGGGAAGAAACATTTTTGTTTCTTTCAAACCGCCGAGACCGGGAACCGAACCCCAAACTCTGGCGTGAAAGGCAGCGGTGCTAACCACTACCCTAGGGCCCCCGCCCAGGCGAATGGTACACTAAATTTAATGATGTACGGCGTATGTTGATAAATTAGAAATTGTCCATAATTGAAACATTTTCCCCTGATTTTGTATGATAGCTCATTTGGCCCGGTTGTGGCTCGAAACCCAGAAGTACTGCGTTCGATTCCCGGCCGGGTCAGATGTTTGTCATCGGAGTTGTGCATATACAGTGCTACAAAATTTTCAAAGGCCTAGAGTGTGCAGTGCTGTCTATGGTACTGTGCACATAAAGAACCCTTGAAGTCAGGGCATAGTCCAGAATTCTGTCTCGATATTGCCATGATTGTGCAGAAAGCGACATAAAGCAATATTCACACATTTGTATGTATCATATTAAAACCAAAAAGCAGTATGTGCTTACTTGTGAAAGCGTTATGTGCGATGTCCTTTATATTATAGCATTCAATATGAGGTTGAGCGTATTGATATGATATGATCATGAGTGATTGACCAGCGTTGTACCAACACGGGACAAAGAAGCATTGATGTGGACTGTATTCAGATGGTACAATAATTGGGCCAACACTGTGTCTTGCTTGTTGTAGTTGGCGCGATGCCGGTCCAGCATCCTAAGGTGGTGGACCGGCATCGTGCTAACGCCTGGTTCAGATGGTAATGTGACATTTACTGATGAGAGGTGAAAGAGGGTATAAAGCCACTAGATTTGGGTGCGATACTTCTCTTTCACTTCTCACCTATCACAGTCATTATGAGTCCCCATGACTTCTAACAATGGGGCCGTGGTGGTCAATTAACAGCTCAATTAAGGGCATGTGTTTCCAGAAATTAATTTCAAGTGCTCCCAGAAACAACTAAAAACAAAAAATTGTTGCCAAGTACATGTAAATTGCATCCAAAAGTAGTCAGAATTGGAAATAAATTTGTGTGGGGGGCATTAGCGAATCAAGAGATGGGGCGGTGGTGGTGAATTAACATTTTAATTATGTCTCCAGAAAATAATTTTAAGTGCTCCCAGAAACAACCAAAAACAAAAAAATTGCTAGGGGGGCTTACAGTGCCCCCCGAAACCCAAACTGATAATTTCGGCTCGCTGCGCTCGCGTCATATTCACAATCATATGCACATAAGGATAAAACTATAAAAACATCACGGTCTACCCTACTCTTATGGATCACTATTTTGTAACCCCCCTAGTCAGAAGCTCTGGATACGGCCCTGTACTGATAATGACATGGATAATTTTTTTTTAAGAATGCACATTAACCTAATAACAAAAACGTAGAATCTATACGTGAATATGTGACATGACTGTGGCACTATACGTCGGTCGATATAGATTTAACTTGTGATTATAATTTGAATTTTAGGATTCCTTTTATTGTTATGTCTCTTGATTCTTTCTATGAGGGTCGGGAATGATTTAGCTCCCAGCCAGTCACATGGTTTTTGTCGTGCATCCTTTTCGCATCCTATTCAAATAATATTTCTGGTGTCGTTGTCCGAAAACTGTGTATGATACTATTTTAATGTTAACCCTTAGAACGTTGAAATATGCTTGCACAAACCATGAAGAACGAAGGGTTTTTCTATACGTCAGATTCCGACGTTTAAAGTCGGTCCCCGCACTGAAAAGGTTAAATTAATAGCCTTTATTATATGGTGACTGCAGGATGATGCAATACAATCTATATTTTTGCGATCCCTAATATTTTGCATTTCAAGTATTAGGATAAAAAAACGGGTTTTGCAATAATGTTATATACATATCTGAGCATACGCTGAGGTTGGGTCGATTGTTATTGAGACGCGGAATTCGTTTTTGTTTAAACCATGGAAACCAAAGGGTTTTCTCAATTTAAAATCATCATACATGTCTTAGTTGGTTATTTCCGTCTCATTTGAATACCCATGTTATGTGTCTACGGCCATTATAATTGTTTTAATTCTTTAAGTGCGGGGACCGACTTTAGACGTCAGAATTTGACATCTATAGACGTCAAATTCTGACGTGTAAGGTCGGTCCTCACGCCGAAAGGGTCAAATTAGTAGCCTTTGTTATATTGTGACTGCAGGATGATGCAATACAGTCTATATTTTTCCATCACTAAGATTTTGTGTTTCAAGAATTACGATTACATAAACGGGTTCTGGAACCTTTTTATATACAGATCTGAGCACAGAAAGACAAAGCAGCATAATATACTACGCGTTGTTGTCTCCGTGTTGCGCCGATTTTAATTAACATGATTAATGCACAAGGGTACATATTAGATCCCATTAACAAAGTTAACAAAGCTTTCATAATATAGGTATTAATTGTATTAAGAATAATGGTTCTCGAATTATCGGATACATTTATATTTAACGTAGTGCAGGCAGCGATTATTATCTTATATTTTATTATTATCAGTTATTATTGTCTCTCAGACCTACTTCCCTCACCCCACCTTTTTGAAAGATAATGTTTTCGACTCGTGCAATTTATTTCAGATACACTAACTGATGGCATTCCGAAAAGCCAATTATTTGGTGGTATTGATTGTCTTATTTAAGGATAATAATTTTCAGATCAAGCTGAAAATTGCATTCATATTTTCTTCATCTCACCATCCTCGGGAGGTTCTCCGCTGGGTTGGCTATATTATATGCATAAAGGTGGCCTACAACCCCATTCACTCATACTCCAGTAAAAAGTGACTTGACATGTGAGTGACAAGGTGACGTGGCTTTTATCAGCCTGTTATATCAGCCGTTATACACCCACTATACTCATGTTATCATTCAAGTAGGAGTATAATAATGCACTTCAAAGATAAACAGCAGTAACTGCTTACTTTTCAACCAACCAGTTACTGCTGTTTGGCTTTGCTTGCGCTGCTCACGTGATTGACACTTGAACTTTGTCTGAAAAACTACTATATGTAAGTGCTTTTTATTATATTGTAACCAAAAGGCGTCTAACAGATTGAGGGAATATGACAATCATATTTTTTTCGTTCTCCTCTAATGTGATTCATTGTTTCTATAACCAACTACACACATAGTAGATTAAACAAAAGTAATAATGTTTCATATTATAACAAATATTATATTTCATAATTTAACTGAATGAATCAGTTTATGATTTTATTTGACTGTGCTCCGTAAAGTAATACGTTCTATGCGTATGTACACTCCTAATTATCGTAATTTTAACCTTTAAAGCGCTAAATTAAATTATGTTACGTCATGCAGTAACTAATAGTTTCTGCTGTTTGCCTTTTCATGGCAGTATAATAATACATTGTTGGTATCATTTGATGGCTTGCAGATTAAAATTTCTATAATATTCTCATGTCAGCCTGTGAAATAGAAATAATTGTCTTATGCAATATAAGTTATTTGAATATATTTTCACCTTGATCAGGAATGTGTCTATTGTGTCTACTACGCAAGGTGTTTTTTCCTGTCAACATTCGGTCATCAGAAACGTTCTGCTTAGAATCAGAGGGTAATAACCTTCTCAACCTTGTCGCATTCATTCACCAAAATGACATTTTCTTGCAGAAATTAATTGCTTTAAAAAGGTATAATCCATCACACTGAAGAAATTGGTATATTATTGGTAGGTCCTATATTTATATACTTAGCTATTTTATAAATCAAGTCATTTATTCGAATTTTTGAGTGAGTGAAAAATGAGAACACATTGATATGTAGGGAGTATAACCAAGTATAAAAAATAACACAAGAAGACAACATGAAGCAAGAGCTATTTTATTATTTTCTAAAGCCATAACTAGGGAGAACTGGTTTTGTTAAACACAGGAGGGTAGCATCAGCACAAGTCCCAGCCGAGCTGAGATGAGAAAAAAATAAAAATGATCTTAAACCGTTTCAACGAGACAGGACAATACAAAACGAGTAGTTTTTCTATTTTTTTGTTTTGCTCCTATTATCGGGGAGCTCCGGATGTAATCCCAGTTTTACCTTACCCAGCAAACAAATGGAGTTAGAGCAGTCTAGGCTTGATGTTGGACAGACAACGTTTGTCTAGCATTCCCCCATTGTTAGTCCTCCTCCATCTATTTGCTGTATTCTATCTAAGATGTGCTACATCTTACATTCAATCACCTCATCATTCTCTTCCTATCTTCTATAATGCACCGCACCAGGCGTTAACTAAGTCAGTATTTGTCAAGCCTAGATTGTTACTATCTATCTCTCTGGTGGAATAGAATTCTAATTATAAATCAAATTATATAGATCAAATATAAAAAAATGTATCGTATAAATGGTTGTAATATTTATAAATACTATATCTGACTAGCCTTGGTGCGGCCATTTATTCCACTTATAACTTATAAATAACAACTTATAAATTATAACAACTCACGCTGATAAAGCTCGCAAAATAATACAAAAATGCGATTAACCAACGCAGCAAATAATAATTGTCAAATGAAAACGAAAATTAGAGAGGAGTTATCGTGTGCATCAACAAATGAACACAGTGCTTTACCACAGCACGTTCAACCGGCGCCATTTGTAATGACACCATCATAAATAAAACAGTTTGTTAGTATAAACTCAAATAGTGATTAGTTGTATCAAGCTGAGCCAAGCTGACTTTCACAGTTACGACACAATTCATATATTCGTCCATTCTGCAATGGCCGCCCATTTTTGCTCCCCCACAAAGCAAAGTGAATGAGTGTACATCGCACAAGGTGCGAACGAATAAATGAAGAATTATATTTCATAATAATCTTGGCCTGCTTGGGACTTGTGCTGCACGACTTATATTAAACTGTGTGATTAGATTCAGCTATGTTAAACAATTTTAACAACAGCTTGATCAATGTGTGGATAAATCTAAAATCCTTTCTCGCAAAATGAACACTGGTGACACCCGCCGGGGAGCACCGCAGTCTATAAACCCTTTGCCAGCCAGTGCCACCATTAACAAACAAGGAAATAAAGATGGCCGACTATTTCACAGCTCCATTCGCCAGGTGGCGGCCACATCACGTATGCTGATCGGCAAAGGGTCCATTACAAATGCATTCTCTACACTTCACTCGATGGCAGTTATTTACAAAATAAATACTGAATTAATAGCATAATAACACTGGATCATGTGGACGTTATCATAGCGTAGATCCTTCACATGGATCTAGTCGTCGTTTTGAGAGGTGTAGGTAGGGTCCTGGGTTGCCCAGTGTGTAGATATGTAGGCTCAATCGTCAAATGGACGGATATAGTAGTTTGTCTGAGCGTGAAACTCTCTTATCTTGTGTGTATTGTCTCTTCTGGTGGGTGGTCATGTAGGTCACATATGACTCACACATGCAGCTGCAATAACAACAAAAAGCATAATCAATAATGATACTTTTGATATTCATTTTTCAAATGACGGACGCTGTAGTCAGATAAAGAATTATATATAAAACAAATACATTTGGATTTAACCGAGTTAAAGAGTCGTATGAGTCATTCGTTGGCGTGGCACATACGTCCAAGTGAAAAATATTGATTATAATCACCAGTTGTAGGGGGAAGTGCCCGAATATGAGCACCTTAAGGAAAACAGCCACCAGTAACTTTATTATATTATCTGGACATTTTAAATTGATGTTTATGATATCATATGCATACTCTTAAACTGAAACAGTTTATCTCTCTTGATTCAATGCAAAAATAAAAATATAAAACAAAAATAATATTTGTGCTAAATGGCTCATAATAGGCACTACCTATCTTAATATGAGCATGTATGTTAACTATTAAGACTATTGATTCAAAATATCACCACATCAAAGTAATTATTAACTTGATTGTGAAAAAAGCTCTCGATTGTGAAACAAGGCATTGCTGAGCGTACATAGGCATATCAAATCAACTCAAAATATGATTATTTAAAATTTATATAGACAAATAAAATCCTAAAATTTTGCATATCAGAGTGGGTGCGCCTAATATGAGCACCACAAACCGGATGCCCCTAATATGAGCATAGCTGTTTTCATCCTAACATGTTTGGACTATTTTTTTTAATCTTTAATACCATTATTGAGTATGCATAAATGTTTCCAAATATTTTTTGATTGAAAATATATCCAATTAACATAACAGATCACAATAGTTCCCTAAAATCTCCCATCATGAGCATATGCTCATATTAGGAAAAACGTGGGTGCTCATATTAGGAAATAATGCACTTTTTGTTCGTGATGGCTTTCCATATCTTCAATCATGAATTAACCTGATTATCACACGATGTATGACAAGCCGACATGTTTATTGTGAAGAAAAAAATCGCCTTGACTTGAATACATTGTGTTTTTAATAATTTTCATCACTTTTAACATACTACAAAATTTGCTTTTTTTAGCATCATTTATTTGATCTGCTTTTTGTGAAATGTTATTCTATTCAAATTAACATATCATTGCTTTATTTTAATTACATTTGGGTTACTGTTAATTGTATCAACAGTACTGCCGCCTGGTGATATGTAGTATAAGAAATATGGCCTATGCTCATATTAGGAATATGCTCATATTAGACGTACTTACCCTATACATCGGCAGTGAAAAATGCAAACAGCGACTATAGGTCGGTCCAAATAGGGTATTAACAACTAAATAACAACTGAATGACGGCGGTAATTGCCCAATCTCATCATGTGACAGGCTGATAAACTTTCATTGGTCAGGGGTAGAATACTAGACGTGGTCAGAAGTGTCTTACATCAGCCAAATTTACATAATATTTTACTTCTAATGTTGGTGAGTGAAATAGAGGAGGATTTATCCCAGCAATGTTGTTTTAATGCTGGCCACCGTCTGCGACGTTGGCCCAGCATCGAAACAACATTGAGTAAACACCCTGTGTTTGCTGTGATGTTTTTAATAACATGGTTTTCTAAGGCTTTGCTCACTTTTCTACTCTGATTCGTCGCTGTCAACCTCTTCTGACTCTTCTTCAGATTCGTCTTCAGCTGCAACACATTAATACCTTAATTTTGCTTCTAAAATAGTTAATATTTATCTTAACTTTTGTATTTTCATATTACAATAATATTTATCTATTGTAATGTTGTCCTGCAAATACAAAGACAGGAGTAAAGACAGTAGTATATTTGTCTTTTTTCAAGTTAAGTTTGTCTTTTGTAGAATAATCAGTACAGAAAAAACATAAAAATTTTGAGGTGTGAAGCAAATAAAGTAGGTATATTCTTTTTATTTTGAAACATTGACTAGAAATGAACATGTGTAAATATTGTGAAATGACGAAAGCAGCGTTCTAGTTAACCAAGTTATCCTGTATTGCTTAGGGGGGGGGGGGGGCAGTAAGGTCATAACAAATATATAATAAAAATAGATTACATTACGGTTGTACTTTGAAATGATACTTACGCATGACATTGAGTGTGGCTGAGCAGTTGGCACTCCCTGCAGAATTCACTGCTTTGAACCCGTACTGTCCGGCGTCAGAAAGCTGAGCCCTCGAAATGACTAGTTTATACGAATCTCCATCTAACCTGAATTTCAGGCCAAGGCGCGTTGCCACGATTTCGCCGTTTTTAGACCTGGAAAAATAACGAATACCATAAACGTCGGCCGCTCTTATTTTACAAATTGCAAGATGTCTTTTTATGGATCCACGTATATTTATTTACAAATTACACATTGAACTTTAGTTTAATCTTTAGTTTAAACACATATACAAACAAATAAACAATGTACCTTAAAAAAAATAATCATATAGTTAATAAAAACTGAGGTGTGTGTCGCGATAAGTAAAAGTAAAAGCCAAGTAAAACGAAACTAATGAAATTAATTGTAACTTACAAGAAACAATATAATTAATAATAAGCATCAAAATTATACGAAAAGATTCGTTTAATCAGAATAATTTACTTTATTTTAATCTACCTAAATCTGTCATTCTTGTGAATATATGGGGTTTTTTTGTTAAAAACAGATAACATTTGGATTAACCGGGTCTGAATGAGTGGTTTTAATCTTGCCATGGGTAATATTAAACATATTACATCAAACTAAAATTGCCATCTTCAATTTACTGAGTATAGAACATAATATTATTCTAATATCATCACCCGTTTCATAGAGTGTAGGTTCATGTAGTGTATGTTTACCTCTTTTCCCGCTCTGTCATCTTATTTAAATTTTCACCCACTTGAAGTTGTGTTTCGCTACCGCGACCCACAACTTCAAGTGGGTGAAAATTACTCATATTTGTTTAATTTGAGACCAAACATTTGGAAATTTTGATGTTTGAACATCATTTTATTCCCAATAACTGTGATTTAGCCTGATAATAAAACAGATTAAAATCGACCATATTCGATCTTAGTGAGTAAAGTGTCAACTTACCACGTGATATCAGGCTTTGGATTGGCGTTGATCTTACAGGTGAGTGTAGCAGACTCCCCTTCCTTCGCTAGAACACTTTGTAGTGGATGGGTAAACTCTAAACAATTCGTGGAAGCAGTCTCCTCATCTGCACAGACATAAACGGATAGTAGGCATATTACTTGTAAAAAAAAATACTAAATGCCATATCAATTTTAAATACAACATTGACTGCGCCTAGATTTTTAAACAATGCTTTATTTTAGAAAAATGCTAAGATATGTAGAATTTGCCTAAGATTTTTCTAAATTGAAAAGGCATCCAATTGTGATAGTGATAAGAAACATTACTATTATTATATAATCATTATTATATCACAAAACAAAAAAGACGGTGTATTTAGGCCACCTAATTACCTCCCCCCTATTTTCAAACTATTCCAATCCACAAGTATTCAGTTATCAGGTTTATGGGCTACCTGAGCCATAATAAATAAACAGTACAAATAATAAGCAATTACTGGAAGAAATGTGGATAATACCACAAAGAAAAATGTATGGTCACAGTCGACGTTTTATAAAAACAGGAATTCCAAATGAGTAGTAATTCATTTCTGGTCATGGTACAATCATAAGACGCTGATCCAGTGTTAGATTAACGTTGGCCACCGTCTCAACGCTGGCCCAACATTTATCCAGCATTGGGCCGATGTCATGTGTTTGCTGGGTAGCTCACCTCTGATGGTGACAAGACAGCTGCATGAAGCCATGCCGTAGGTGTTGCTGATGACACAGCTGTACATGCCGGAGTCTGAGGTCTGGGTGTCACCCAGCTCCATGGTGTAAGTGTCCTGATCAACCAACACCTTACAACGTCCAGAAAGATGACATCCTTGTATAACAGAACCCACATTCATCTACTTTAAAGCCATCATATTTGTTTGTAAATTAAATGAATATAAACTTTTTATATCCCGTTTATATCTCTTTTAGCTTTTATGTTCAAGGAAATGAATGAGAAATGAGCATTATATTTGCGGAATAGACATATATTTTGATCGGAATTGTGTATTTATTGATGTTGTTTTCACCCACTTAAAGTTGTTAGCTTATTGTTCTGCAAACTGAGGCAATAGTACAGGTGTCAGATGTCAGTACTGAAAATTGTACAGGGCCTAATTACAAAATAGCACAAACATCTATTTAATTTATTTTAAATAAATCCTGTGTCTTAGTGTTGGTGTACAGTCTACGACGCCGACCCAACATTAAAACAACATCAGGTCAATGTCTCATGCCTTCCCATATGAAACATGATGCTTTGAGCCAACGTTGGATTAATGTTGGTCGACCGTCTTCAACGTTGGCCCAACATTAAGCCAACATTGTTCAAGGGTATCGTGATTTCCGGGAGCCGGGTGCTCACCTCCTTCTGTTAGTTGTTTGTCGTCCTTGCTCCACTTGACTTCGGCTCCTGACATACCTCTGACGCGGACGAACAGCTTCAGCGTGCTGCCGGAGGTGATTGCTTGACTTTGAAGGGTCTGCTCAAATTCAGGAGTTTCACCTTCAACTTCTTCCACCTCTGGTTCTTCTTCTTCAACGGTCACCTCCTGGACCACTGTGGTGGTTCTAACAACAGTCGTCGATGACGAGATCTGTTCCTCAGTTTCGCCGTCGTCTTCGGGAGCTGTTTTTTCCACTGGCGTGGGTGGTGTTACTTCAATGGACAATTCTTGCTGGGACACAGCTGTTGTTGTTGCGATTGTTATGCTTGAGTCATCAAGAACTTCATCATCTGTCGATGTTACGCCCTTTGATTTCTTTTCTTTGTGTTTTTTACTCTTTTTCTTAGATGATGTTTCATCACTTTCTTTTTCAACCACTATTTCTTCCACGGTGTCTTCAGTTTGTCCCTCTTCCTCGACCTTTACTTTTTTCTCTTTGTGTTTTTTACTTTTCTTTTTGGATGCTTTATCTTCCTTTTCTGAAGCAACATCATCTGAAGTTATTCCGGGAGATTGAATTTCAAATTCTACAATGTCTTTTATCGCCTCTACGGAGGCCTTTTCTTTCTTTTCTTTATGTTTTTTGCTTTTCTTTGATGGCTTGTCTTCTTTTTCGGAAATAGCCTCATCAGAGAGCACCGCAGATGGTTTCGTCTTTGACGACTCGTCTTCTGTTGCGGTGTCATCAGCTTCCGTCAATTTTACCTTCTTGTGCTTTTTGCTTTTCCTTTTGGATGATTTATCTTCTTTTTCTGAAGCAACATCATCTGAAGTTATTCCGGGAGATTGAATTTCAAATTCTACAATGTCCTTTATCGCCTCTACGGAGGCCTTTTCTTTCTTTTCTTTATGTTTTTTGCTTTTCTTGGATGCCTTGTCTTCTTTCTCTGAAGGTACTTCATCAGAAAGTGGAGAAACAACTTCATCCTCCAGCACTAGTTGTACCTCAACTTGTTCTGTTACTTCACTCTGTGTTGTCCCCACAACTTCCACCTCGGCAGCAGCTGGAGATGCAGACTGGACTTCTACTTCCTGCTGGATTTCTATCTCTGCTTCAACTACTTCTTCTTGAGCAACAGCAGCATCTTCTGCCGATTCTTCAAGCACAAGCTCTACAGCTTCAGATGTCGTGTCACCAGTGGGAGGAGCAGACTGTGCAGCAGTTTCCTGTTGTACCTCAATTTCTTCTTCAACCACCTCCTGCTTAACTTCTACTTCTGGAATAACCTCTTCTTTCACCTCCTGTTTGACTTCTACTTCAACTTCTGGAATAACCTCTTCTGTAATCTCTTGGGTGTCTACTTCATCCACTGCTGTAGATTCTTCCACTTCAACCACTGATATGGACACTTCTACTTCAGCTACCGGTGTGGATTCTTTTGAGGGAGCTGTCATTTGCACATCGACCACGGCTTCTTCTGCTACTTCTTCCACAACCTCACTTTTAGGAGCTGATTCCACCACCAGCGTCACATCAGCCTCCACCTGCTCCTCGACGACCTCTTCAGCTGCAGGTGTCCCCGGTTCTGGAGAGGCGGGAGGTGCAGGTACTTCAGAACAATCATGGAACACGTCCAGACTGTCCTCAGAGCCAAGTCCTGACGAGACGGTCTCAGATGACATGATTTTTTTGATCAGCTTCCCATCGACGCCTTCTGTGTACTTGATCTTCTCTAGCGTGGCTTCCCGCTTTACTGTAACACATATCATATTTTCACCACCGCTATTATTATAACATTCAAAGCAAAAAGCACTAACCAATTCAAGTCAATGCTGGGCCAGCGTCCGGTACGGTAGATCTGCATTGATTCAACATTGAATTGATGTTTTATGTTTGGAGGTTTGAAAGGACAGATTTTTACACTTTTACGTTGACAAAACATTTATAAAGTAAAAACTATTATATCTAAAGTATGTACGAATGCAATCGGTGTAACTTTTCAACTGCTGCTACATTTAGCGTTTGTGGTGGCATGTCTACAATTTAGTGATATAAAGATATGACTTATCAACGCGCTTAATTTTGGTATGTATAATTTGTAAATTTATTTTTCACCTTTAACTTTGACTTCCACGCCAGTGACTATGTCTTCGCGTGGAGCCTCCTGTACACGACACTCCATCTCCAGACAACCTCCTGGAGATACCTCTTTGGAAAGCGGCAACTTCTTCACAAACTTGGGCGCTTTAGAAAACAAAATTAACCCTTTAAACCCTCACGATGCATCAAAGCATCATTTTGCCTCAGTGAAGAAAGACTTAATTTTCAACACTTAGAGGTTTTAAAACGAAAAAAAATCATGGAACGATATCTTTATTTCCTTTTTCACCCACTTCAGGTCATTTTCCTCTACTACAAGTCGAGAATTGTGACAGCAATTCACGGCTTGCAGTGGATAAGGATGACAATGATAAATTCAGGCTTGAAAGGGTTAAAGTGCTAACACGTCTAACAGCTTTTAGTCTTTTCATTTGGTTGCATAGAAGCATATAACGGATAAATGGTCAATACATTTAGTAGATTGACATATGTTTTGATTCAAATTTATGTCAGTTTTATTACTTTTATTAATAAATATTCTATAGCTAGTTTATGTCTTCCCATCCACAAACGGATTGAAATGTATTATAGTTCTAATTATTGATTTATTGAATTTGTGTCGGTCAACACTTACCCATTCTATCTTCTTCAGTCTTCTTGAGGACTAAAACAAAAGAACGATTGATACAATGAGATAAAACAAGATTGGTGTACGTTTAATTATATTTGTGGAAAGTATATTCATGTTAAAATCGTGTTTTTCTTGAATAATGTTTAGCTGCTTCATTCAAAATTACTAATTTTTATTTTCGCACCACATATAGATACCATTTTAATGTCAGATAATATGTTTTCATTGTTGTACTCACTTTCATATTCAAACTCTGGAAGTCCCATTACGGTGCGAGTGATTTCATATTCCTCTCTGGAAATATATAATAGGCATTGTACACGAGATGATATTGTCCCCTATCAGCCAAACTGAAAGACTGTTTGCTAGAGAATTTTATCAAAAATAGAATCCCGACCATTTCGGGTTTATTATATGTCGGGCCACATGAAATATGTATATATATTTCCTATGTTAGACATGCTATATAATTACAATTTATTGCTAAATTACACAAGCTGCAACGAAAACATAGAAAGTCAGACAGTTCCTACCGAATATTTTACAATTTCAAATTTGGGCTATCATTTTTTGTTACATAGAGATAGTAAATAAAATATACAATATGAAATAAAATATTATTTGTACTTGGTGGATTAGGCTTCACATATAATATAGGTAGTAGATAAAATACGCAATATGAAGTAAAATAATATTTTGACTCAGTAGATTAGGTTTCATTTTGGAAAATCCTCAACCGAACTATACAAAAATCACTTACGTTTCCTCCTCCCTCCTCGGCAGGACGTTGACGAAGCAGCTGGCTTTGATCTTGCCGGCGGCGTTTTCAGCCACCACTACATACATGCCGGGATCTGTCTGCACGGCTGACAGGATCTCCATCTCATGGCGGCTGCCGTCAGAGACCACCCTGTGACGTGTGGTGTACTGGATCAGGCGCACACCGTTATCATGCTTATACCACGTAACTGGAAAGAAAATATATAGATAACATGTAACTGGAATAAAAGATGGATAGATACCATGTAACTGGAATAAAAGATATATAGATAGATATCATCTAACTGGAAAAAAAGATATATAGATAGATATCACGACATTGGAATAAAATATGGATAGATACCATGTAAATGGAATAAAAGATATATAGACAGATATCACGTCATTGGAATAAAAGATGGATAGATACTATGTAACTGGAATAAAATATGGATAGATACTATGTAACTGGAATAAAATGTGGATAGATACCACGTAACTGGAATAAAAAATGGATCGATACCATGTAACTGGAATAAAATATGGGTAGATACCATGTAACTGGAATGAAATATGGATAGATACCACGTAACTGGAATAAAGTATGGATAGATACCACGTAACTGGAATAAAAAATGGGTAGATACCACGTAGCTGGAATACAATTTCGATAGATACCACGTATCTGGAATAAAATATGGATAAATACCATGTAACTGGAATGAAATATGGGTAGATACCACGTAACTGGAATAAAATATGGATAGATGTCATGTAATTGGAATAAAATATGGATCGATACCATGTAACTGGAATAAAATATGGATAGATACCATGTACCTGGGAAGATATAATTACGCTATGCAAATATTCTTCACGGTCTCTCGAGCCAATCAGACGTGAGGATATGCAAACGGTGTTCATTTGAGTGCGATATGGGAAAATACAGCATTCGTTCAATGAATGAGGTGTGAACCTTTAGGTGAACACCATATTCATTGGACATGTGTTATAGGCCCTATTTTCCAAACAGCGTCTGGATTTTCTCACTCGATCAAGTCACACATGACATAACCGTCATACTAGTTAAAACTACAGCTAGAGTGCGATATGGGCTCATACCAGGCATACTGGAGTGTCAAAAAAGGCAATATCTCAACCCGTTTCGAACTGTTTTACCTCAACAGAAATATAACCTGTACGTTATAAATTAAATGTGCAGATGAAAATATTTAAAAAAAACTTATAACGCGTATAGATTTTTTTCCCATTCATTTGAAGCTGGAAAATTGCTCCGGCAATGGCAGGTTCAAATGAATGATCAATCAGACGGCGTATTATTTCGCCGAACGGAGATCATGAAAAAAATGATGGTGAATATGTACTGGTTAAATTTCAAAATACATCTAAAACAGAGCATCAACGATAAGCAACGAAGTTACCCTCCATATGAGAAGAAATTAGCTATAAGAATAAAACGCTCACAATAAGGTCATTGAAAATTGAACATCTTCGCATTTTCATCGAAATTAACTCTGTGATGTGATAGATAAAATATGCAAGGGTAATTATATCAAGTCGAGAAAACATCATTGGCGATATTCGCGAGCAATTTAAATGTATCATTGCACTTCGATTTTTCAGCATACCACAGTACTGCCGTTCAAAGCCAAAAGGGAGTATCTGCTTACTTTACAAGCAAGCAGATACAGCCTTTTGGCTTTTGGACAGCAGGATATATTTATGTGTCTCCTCACCCCTTGGTTTGGGATCCCCGTCCACAATACACCTGAGCATGAGAGACTCGCCCTCATGCACGCTGGCCTCGGCGGGCGGGGTCTGCAGGAACCAGGGCTTGGTCCCGGATGGCTTGGGGGGTTCCACGATCTGTAGCGGTGTCACATCTCTGGATCGGGAGCGCCTCACCAGAGGAGTGTTCTCCCGGGAAAGAGAGCGCCTACGTCCTTCTGTCAGCTGACCCTGGTCTGTACAGAGAGAAAATAAACGACTGAATCCTGACCAAAGTGTTCATCAATCTCAGACTTCATTTATTTGATCATATATACATTATTATACATGAGCGGTGTGCCTCCAAGATAAAAAGAAAGTTCTAAATTTAAAAACAAATCGTTTACACAAAATTGATGGCTGAGAAAATCGTCAATATCATAGTTTTGAAATGTTTTAGCGTGCTCTAGTAATCGTGTTCCTGTTCAAATAAATTGTATTAAAATAAAATGATGGTTCACTGAAGCGTAAAACACACCAAAGCGAACAGAGTTAACGCAAATTCCAGCTTCAAATGACGAAAAAAATGTCAATTTATGAAAAATGGTCCTCTGCCAAATTTAATCCGTTTATTAACTGATTAACTGAGCTTCTATGACAAACTGCTTTGTGGATTTCAGTGGCTTTTTTGGTCCGAAACTTGCTTGAAACCCTGTATATATAATATACGGCTCTGGTAGCACAAGGGTTAACCACCATAGGAAGAAAAACATTGTCAATCTCGACCAATAACATGACCAATAATCGGATCAGTCACTTTGAGAATAACGTCCTATTTCCCATTCTCTAAACAGAGAATGCACTCGTTGACCTCCGCCAGCGCACTCACCTACGACCCTGAGCGTGGCGGCGCACTTGGCCTTTCCCGCCTTGTTCTCCGCGATACAGAAGTAAAGACCGGCGTCTCTGTGCTGGAGGTTGTTGATCACCAGCTTCGCGTGTCCATCCTCGTCACTGAAGATTTGGCAGCGCACGCTGTCACTCACGATCAGGTTGTCTCTCTTCCTGTATAACAAACAATTTAAAAATAAAAAAAATGTTTAAATAATGCAATTTAGTTTCACAACATGAGCATTGTTTTAGAAACTAAATGTCCTCATTGATCATTGAAACATGAGTACCTGAATTACAATATCATATGTAGTTGATCAATTAATTCAATTGCCAAATAAAATTATTTTTATACAGCAAATTTCTATCACGAAAAGCTCATGGATATTAAAATTGCATTTGTATAAGTAGCTTGAAACTTCTATCAATACAACACGTGGCAGATTTTAAAATAATCCATGGGCTTTGATCGATCATAATAAGATATGTACCGCGATAACAATTTAAAGTCTCGCTTGTATAAAAGGTGCAATTTTAATATGTCTGCAGCTTACTGAACGTATTTGTATAAAGTTGGATTAATTATTTATATTAAATTAAAGCGACAATCGTTTCGCTTGAGTACATTCTTGGATTAGATAAACATCCACATCAAGTCTGTCGTGTAAAGCCAAAAGGCAAATCTGCTTACTTTACAGGTGTTAAGCAGATACTGCCTTTTGGGTTTATATTACAGAGCAGAAGTGATTCAAGGTGAGCGATCTTACCATTTGAAGTAGGGCAGGGGCTTTCCTGTGGCCTTGGCCTCAAAGCATGCCTTCTGTCCCACCTCACCCCACGTGTTGTTGGCCTCCATGGTGAAGTAGGGCCTCTTGGTGCCGTCAATACGCTCAATCTCCTTCTCAACCTCTGTGAGGGAGAGACGGGTAGGTTAGAAAACAGGGACAAATTCATCAAACAAAAGTTGACTATGTTTTGGTAAACCCTTAAAGTGCTCCAGTAAACACAAAACATTTGAATAATGTAGTACAGAACAGATGCACATGTAGGATAGATGATGCTATAGAATCATGTTTATCACCAATGCTAAAATACAAAAGAGCCGCACTTGACAAAGTTGGTTGAATGTTACGCCATTAACGAGATGGAATGACCAGATGAAAGTATAATTGTAGTATGTGAAGTATTCGCTAGAGGGCGTCTAGTTTTGACCTTACCGTCGACCTCCAGTTGGGCGCTGGAGGAGGCTTCTCCTTCCGGGTTGGATATTTTGACAGTGTAAAGTCCAGCATCTTCACGCCGTACTCTCGCAATCTCCAGCGAGATTAGGCCGTAGTTGCTCTGAAATGACATTTATAACTGATTATTATTTATAGAAACATTTTTTTTTTATTTACAGTAATATAGACTTTAATTAACAAATGTACACACATATTAGGTACATTTGACTAAACTATCATAAGCAGGCCCATACCCAAGGTGGGTTCGAACCACCGTTGTTCTGCTTATCTATCCAAAGCATGCAATATAATGCATGTAGACAAGTACATACAATTGGTCATTTTATCACATTTTAAGAGGTGCATGCCCACAAACTAGAATATCACACATTGGTTCACTCTTTGTCTCCAGCAAAGCAAACACAAACGTTTTATAAAACACCCCCCCCCCCCCTATGAAAAGGCTAGCTATGGGCCTGTTTAATGGCACGCACACGAGTGTCAGTTAACCCTTTAAGCCCTCACGATGCATTAAAGCATCATTTTACTTCCCTGAAAACAGACTTAATTTTCCTACAATCAAGAGTTTTAGAACTGGTTTACCACTACATTGTAATTTTCTTTAATTTTTAAACCACATCAAGTCATCTTCATCCACTACAAGTCGAGAATTGCGACATCAATTCGCGGCTTGTAGTGTATGAAGATGACAATGGTAAACTCAGGCTTGAAAGGGTTAACCCTTACATAACGACTATAGTAGTTTTCATTGTGTTTATTTAATTTCAAACGAGAACATTTGAAGGAGTAATGAACAATAAAAATGTCAGAGTGGAACATGTTTTGATGCAAATTGTACAAATATGAGTCATTTTTACCCACATTAAGTTGTGGGTCGCGGTAGCGAGGCACAGCTTGAAGTGGGTGAAAAAAATACTATTTAATTTAGCGCCTGAAGGGTTAATGGTATTAGTGGCTGACAATCATTATTTATCACAAGGAATGTGTACACAGTTCGCGATAATTGTGCAATAAAAAATGTCGCGCCAGAATCGATTAATTATTTCAGTGATGCAATTTGCACATAGCGCAACGCGATAAATCGCTGTGTCGCGCGATAATTTCAGATTGAAACAGTAACGATTTTTACTGAAATATCGTGCAATCAAAACATTGCGGAATGTGTAAATGGGCTCAAAATCGCGCAATGTTTAAACTGGCCTTAAGGGTATGTGAATGAAAAAATATTTCCGATATAAAAAAACAGATTTTGTGTCATTATTATTGCGGTCAATTAGGTCTATTGGATGTCCGTTATCGTTGAAACCGGATTTTAAAATCTAAATAATGACCTATGTGCGGGTCTGTGTTTTTGCTATGGCATCATAATTATAGCGGCTAAAGCTGGGTCATATTTGGTAATATCGTGACCATTGCTTCCGAAGGTTGGTTTCATTATTGCCTAGCCTTCTACAATAAGTAAAGACAACAAATAACAAATTTATTGGTTATAGGTAATTTAGGGTCGAAAAATTCACTTCTTGTGATTTTCATATCATTTGCCTTACATTTCACTCACAAATCCAAAATTGTCGCTGTTTTTTTTCAATTGTAAAAAAACCTTGGTTTACTAGATATGTGATTTTGGGTCTAGAAAACCAACATCTGGGAGCAGCGGTCAGGGAATTACCGAATGTGACCCAACTTAATGCACAACCTGGAATATTGAAAAATAACTAATGGTGATAATTTTTAATATAAACAACGCTTTTCGGAAAATTCAGCCTGACAATTTTTTTCATTTGCCCAAAGAGTCTAGAACAGTTCTAGACTCTTTGATTTGCCTGAGCAAGACGCTATGTCGCCCAATTTTCAGCGAATAGTCTGCGTCCTTCTATTTAGGGCTAGTGACTTATACTGTTAAAAGGTTCGGCTGTGCATTCGTGGTAAAAAATATTATTGTGCCCCTGGATTACTTGAAATAATTATTAAGTGGTTTTAATACGGATTATTTCAGGTAATAAATAGATTATTTCAACAAAGCACAATTAAATTGTTTCAATAATTTATTATAACGTTTTTTTATAGTATAGAATATTTTTTATCTGTTTTATTTTTTTATTTTTTATTCTGTACTCAGTAGTCGAAGTATCAATATACTGCCGTGCAAAGCCAAAAGCAGTATCTGCTAACTTCACAAGTAAGCACATACTGACTTTTGGTTTTAGTATGATACATACAAATGAGTGAATGTTGCTTTATGTCGCTTTCTGCACAATCATGGCAATATTGCGACAGAATTCGGGACTATGCCCTGACTTCAAGGGTTCTCTATGTGCTCAGTACCATAGACAGCACTGCACACTCCAGGCCTTTGGAAAATTTTGTAGCACTGTATATATGCAAAACTCCGATGACAAACATCCAACCCGGCCGGGATTCGAACCCAGTACTTCTGGGTTTCGAGCCACAACCGGACCAAATGAGCTATCATACAAAATCAGGGGAAAATGTATCAATTATGGTGAAGTTATAATTTATCAACATACGCCGTACATAATTAAATTGGGTATAACATTCGCCAGGAACAACGTTGGCCCATTATTTTTTACTTATGCCAATGCCTTCCTTTGAGGCAGCGAGCTATAGGCGCATAAAAATTCTGCACCTAAACCCCTGGAAAGGCGAATGAACGTGTGTCGGCGGAAAAACGCTAGTTGGCTATCTAGCACACCGGGGGGCTTTCCCTCTGAGTACCATGTTACTCCCCAATCTAACTGATACCAGCCAGACTTTACAACTGAATGGAAAAGAAACGTCAGCTCTGGGGTTGGGCTGACGCTTTGTGTTTTGTTGGAAGCACGAGAGTCGGTCTTCTTGATCCGCGCGCAAAAAACATGTTACTCTAACAAAAAATGGCATGATACGCCGGAAGCCACAGGAACAAGAGCAGTGGTGTGTTATTATTGTTTGCCATGTGATACGGCCGTGCGCTGTTCCTCGATATATGATTTGTGCATCATACATAGTAGCTATTTTAACTCTGGTTTTGGTGCAGGTAACACAATGATACCTCCTATGTTCACACATTGGCATTGTTCAAGTAGTAATCAATTATCTGTTGTTTTATCGCAATATCCAATGTTTTACCATGGCAATGCCTTTTAACATGATTTTAATTCTGTATGTGATACTATGTAAATTGTCGTGTGATTTTAGCAAAATTACCATCTTGTATATACATGTAGGCCCTACATGAAAAAATTATGACAAATAAGTCAGTAATGACTTTTCTTTATGTCAATAAATATCTACATACGAAAATGTTTTGGCTGAAATTCCACAGCATTACATGAACTATCTGAGCGATGATCAGTGTTTTTGTTTCGTTTAATAAATATTGTTAATGATTTTATTGTGAGCTTCTACATTATTATAATGATGTTTGTCAGTACTGAGGGATACACTGGGGGGGGGGGGGGGGTAGCGTTTGGTTAGCATGTGATATAGGACTAATAACTAAGTGTATGGGTTATATTAAGCACGGCATGACGATTTCCTTTCACTTACTAAGACATGCCTATTCTTATTTAAAAAAAAATATAACTAGTTATGGCCCAGCATACGATATATTGAAGTCACGGACAACATTAAACCGCGATTACGCCAATGTAAATTGGAAGTAATATATTCTCGATTTCTTATGATATGCATCTAGTGTAACTGTCCCATGCAATGCAAAGGCCAATAGCAGTAACTGCTTACTTGAAAAGTAGGCAGTTGCTGCTATTTGTCTTTGCAGGCCAGTAGTGATTCTTATTCCAGTTCTGATAAATTGCCTTATTGAATGGAGTGAATCGTCACTATTTTTCCTCATTCTTTCTTCTTTTTAACAGCACACCTCACTGGCGATAACTGTTAACACACGACGTCGTATGCTGGTTTCACCACGTGAGATTAAGACCATCTGTGTAGCACTGCCAGCCATATGTCAATGGTTGACCTTTACTGCACAAAGTAAAATGTATATACATACAAATTAGTAAGTGGAGTCTCTGTGTATTATGTGCATTATACAGTATTAGTAGAGTCTGACTGTACACTGTAGATGTTATGCTAAAACTACAGGATGCATACAATCCCACTTTGAAGGACAAAAGAACCACATTTCAATAACTGATCAGATCAGCTGTTCATTATAATTATATTAAATGTATTGGGAAGACCCACACCATCTCCACCGGACCCCCTATTTTCTATATCTGGCACCGCTTACTCTGAAATAATTCGGCGCAGCTAATTACAATTATTTATAGTAGTGTTTAATTAATTATAATATAGATCACCACACCCGAACCTTTGAACAGTTCCGAACAATGTATATGGGAAAACCGGGGCCCAGACTTGCCCACGTGGCGACACATGATCGATTGCGCCCTGTGAATTCGAGAGACAATAGTATAAAATCTAGATCAACAAATTTGGATTCTAAACACGGATCTTGAAGTGTCTATTTTGGAACCTCGTCCATATACGCGACTGCTGCCAGTCGATCACAATTGATCAAGTAGGTTCAATTAACACTTCCAGTGCGAGCGCCACTGTCAAGTGTTGGGAGCTGCATGTCCACAACAAAATATGACTGGAATAAGAAGCAATGCTGCCTTGAAAATAAAACAGCATGCAGTAGATGATCCACTTGAAAAGTAAGCTGTTATGCATACTGCTGCCTCGAAGGGCAGAATTGTAAATTACAAACGATCTGGTTTCGCAATTTTTGAAAAATACATTGCACATACTGTACACTTTTATTATATATAGTACATGTTACTTTATAGGCCTATTTGAGCAATACGTAAATTGCATTACATGTATTAGCTTTTGCTATTGTGAAATAACATTTATTGTGAATTAAATATGTCTATACCAATGAAAATGTCAAGGTGTAATTCATTTCAACATTGGAGCTCTAACAAGTAAGCGTATGGACCTCTTCAGGTATGCTACTTTCATCCAGAAGGGTAATATACTGGCCGATTTATTTTGAGGTTGTGAGGAATTTCACATCAAAATATTACATGGGAATACCTATTACTCCCTCGCTTCAACATCTCATCCAGACGTGGATTAATGGCTGCAGAAGTTCAGCAGAGTGTGGGAGTGAAATAAATCCGCTTACACAGGACATTGATACATTGTTGGATCAATGTTGGGCCAGCGTCGCAGACGGTGGCCCAACATTGATCCAACAATGATCCAACACTGGGTTGATGTCTTGTGTTTGCGGGGATACCATGCCGCTACAATGCTGGCCCACCGTCTGCGACGCTGGCCCAGCATCAAACAAGCACCGGTTCAAAGCCTCGTGTTTGCTGGGTTGGTACTACTCCTGGCTGAAGTTTGTTGGTCCAGCGTAGAATACTCATTTCACAACACCTGGCTTTGGACAGCCATCGTTAGAACCAGATCCCTGAGAGGGACACCTGCTGGGTAAATTGTGGCCGAGCTAAGATGACAGAGGTTGGAGCAACGCCGCATAAGTGGAGTACTAATGTCTCAGCAGCTGGCCCACAATTACGCCAACAGTACCTGCCCAGCACACACGATGCATTTGCTGGGTTGAACAGTCTGAGCCACCCCGCCGGTCCGACGTTCATTTTTCACCGTGTCCGGGTTTTGCAAATGTTTCATTGTATAGTCTACTGATTATCCCAAAATAAATTAGCTATATTTCTCCCGAGATACAATACAGGTAAATATTTTATTATTTGAAGTACACGTGAATAAATATCAGTTTGTAACTGAGAGGAAAACAGACCCTCTATGGAGTTATTTTTCCATATAAATGGTTCATATCAACATGAACAGAATGCACCAGTAAAAATACTTGAAATATTTTAGTAGGGTGGGCTACTAGGGATGAAAGGTAGGAATAAGCATCCCTAAGTTTAAAGAAATCTCTTACACGACAGAAAAGAGTCTCGACAGACCCTTCAAGCAGATTGACCTCATGGATAAAGTTCAAGGCTCTCCTGGATGATGAAGCGATTCTTGTAGGCACGATGGCAAAGGGTGGATATACATTGCGCAGCGTAATTAAAACGCCGCGAAAACATCATCTTGTATGAAAACAATTAGTATACTCATAGACAATGTTATGGTTATTGGTGATGTTACAATCGTTGTCTTGCGAACAACATTAATTATCAAAAAGGCAAGACCAAGAGTATTAGCATAATTGGTATCAAATTATTTCAGTTTAAATATCGCGTTTAGCAATCAGAACGTTATCATATTGAAGAACTGCACTCGCATATATCGATGTTTTTGTAAACAGTGTTATGTAAAAACGCGATGTCATTATGTCGACACAATTTTCTCATATTTTATATGCTAGCATCTGTCGGACGTTAGCATATTTTTGCATCATTCAAAAATGATCCCATAAGCGTGGGTGTAAGACACATCACCTGGCCGCCTACGGATAATACGTATCATGCTGCACACTGTACCAAGCATGAAAAAACCTAAGGCAATTTTTCAGACCCCGCCATTTTGGTCGTAAATCAGTTCGAGATTTTAGCGAAGAAGCAGAAAGACCCCATTTACGTTTGACGTGTATATGGCGTGCTGGATGCTTTTTGGCATTTCATTACGCTGGCATGTCCAAGTATAATGCAACACGTGAGCTTTTTTTCATAAATCTGCGTTCCGGTTCTGATTACTTCGAATTCAATATGTTATTCATTGCCCCCTCTCGCAGAATAATGACGACTTGAATGATATTAAGTGGTGTTAGTTATGTTAATACATGTATACTTATATTTGAAATTGGTTTACATGCCACCAATGATGCTCTGTCTTAGTGGGTGTCTCCTGTTCTCTACAATATCTTTATTTATATATAAATAATTATCTTTATGATTTGACGTGGAGTTTAATCATAAAACAGTCAGAAACAATAAAGGGACACCCTGGTGGCAAAAATGGACAAAAACATTCTGGAATGACTAAATGTAAGCAGGTTGCATCCATGCCACACACATGCTATGATATATAGCAATCATATTCAGGGTGGGTGTATTTTTTCAAATCGATTTTCAGCCCCATATAAGCAAATACAAAATGGCCGCCATTAAACAGTTTCTGGCTTTAGAGACCCGTATTAGTGCAGGGGATGGTGTAATTCAGTAGAATGCATATGATTTATCTAGGCAGCGAACAAAAAAAACTTCTACTAGATCCCCCGAGTGTGAAATTTTTCAGGGCCTTTTGCGCAGATTACCCAGTAAACACAAAATATTTGTATAACATTTATACAATGTTGGACCAACGTCGAAAACATTGGGCCGACGTTGTATAAATGTTATATCAATGTTTTGCGCTTACTGGGTAATGTCTTGACCGTTTAAAGGTCATTTGAAGGTCAGGTTCAATTTATACTGTATTCTGATATCACCAACGAGGGCTTTACCCAGTATAGTAAATATAAAAGGGGGTAGCCATCAGTTCCACACTCTTTAATAATGGTACATAAATGAACAAAACTCTCTATATTCCATCTGAAATGAATTCCCAGTAAACACAATATATTGGCTCTATTCTGGATCAACGTTTGTACTCCGTCTACGACGTTGTGCAAACATTGACCCAGCATCGGGGCAATGTATTGTATTTGCTGGGAATGTATAGCCTACTGTTTGACTTACCGTCATGGAGACTCTTCCTCCCTGGTTGACAATGTTGTTTCCTTTGAACCAGATGGCCTGTGGAAGAGGAAGACCTGACACTGAGCAGTTGAATCTGACAGTGGAGCCCTCCTCCACACGTTTGGACCTCAGCTTGGCTGTGAACTGAGGTGCCGTGTCCAACCTCTTGCGCCTTGATGACACTGATGACCTCCCAGTGTAGGTGGACTCTTGATCCGAGCCAATACTGGAGTGCCGTGATCTCGCCATGGACGCCGAATCGTAATCCAGACCTGCAGAAAGAAAACGCCCATGAGGAACCGTTTTAAGTGCACGATAATCAGGTTCTTCGCTATGATGACGCTTTTTACGTCTGTATTCGTCCTCCTCTTGTTGCCTTTGCTTTATTCTTTTCCTGTCTTCTTCCTCTATCTGGTCCCTAGCCTTCTTTCTAGCTCTCTCATCTTCCTTGTCTTGCCTCTTAGCCTTCCACTTGGCCCTCGCTTCATCTTCCGCCTGTAACCTCGCTTTTCTGAGGTTTTCATTATCCTCAGATCTTTTCTTTGCTCGGGCGCGTCTATCCGTTTCATAATCTTCAATCTCTTTTCTCTTTAGTTGGAGGTCCTCGTGCTCCACCTTTACCCTGGGTGTACTGGGTGTGTTATCATCCTCCTCTAACCTGGCTCGCCTCTGTTGGTTTTCCTCCTGTAGTTTCAGCCACGCCTGTTTCTGCTCTTCTGAGTCCTCCTCCCGGTCCACATACTCTACATGCCTATTTCTCCTGCAACTACTACCACTACCATCTGTATCTTTATACTCAATCTCAATGTCAGCCGCGGATTTTGTGCCTAAGTGTCTTTGTAAAATTTCTGTAATTTGGTTTCCATAAGGCACTACCAATGTTTCTTTTATTTTTACTCCATATATTTCTGCGTCCGGACTTTCTCCCATAGCAAGCAGCTCTGCCTCACTTAATAAGTAAAATAACAGCCTTTGGTAAATAGTGGTCTCCTCTGGAAACAGGTGACGATTTCTGCGCACAAAATTTTCCAGTGCAGTAGCGTTTTGTTCCATGGATAATGTTCTTTGATTGATTTGTTCAATGGCGGAATTAGCCTCGTTTTTGTCCCCATGACCTTGTAGAGAGTACCTGGAGTAGCACTTCATCCCATTGGGAAGTGTCGACACCTGCCAGTCATCTCCACCACTGGAGAAGTACTTAGCTGAGTGATCAACATCAGATGTAGAGGTGGAGGTGTCATATCGCGTCAAGCCCGCAGAAGTATCATATCGTGATAATCTAATCGGTGACGTATCATAGCTAGGGAGATCCACAGAGGAGCCGTCATAAGACGTCAGACCTTTGGTGGACCTCGTAATACGGTCAGTGTCATAGTTATCATAACTAGCCAGCCTGGACGATGAACTGGAGGCACGATCTGTGTTGTAACTATCATAGCGTGACAGACCTGCGATAGATGACCTGATGACATTGTCAGTGTCGATGGCAATGTCATCAAACCGTGACACGCTGGCAGACCTGTACCTGGGTCGTGTATACGCACTGTAATCAGTGGACGTCACGTTACGACTGACGCTCGACGCCCTCTCATGACGTGAAGGTATCGTGTAACGTGACACACTTGACGCCCTCTCATGACGCGAAGGTGTCGTGTAATGTGACACGCTTGACGCCCTCTCATGACGTGACGGTACCGTATAACGTGACACGCTTGACGCCCTGTCATGACATGAAGGTATGACATTGTAACGTGATACGCTGGACGCCCGGGTGGTATCTCTACGGAGAACACTGTTGTTCAGTTCATCCCTGGTGTAATATCCACCTACATTGATCTTGGGGGCAGCTGGTGTATCGGGTCCTCTCCTGTCATACAGCCGTGGAGCAGTACCCGTCCTCTCACAGGACATACCTCTCTGATGACGATCTACAGAATACCGTGAGTTATCCCTATCCATGGATACTCCACGACTCCGTGACCTCCCTACATCCTCAGTACACCTCAAAGTACTGGAGTACATCTCCCGATCCACGGACGAGCGTGCCTGCCTGCTTGGTGTATTCCCTCTACTATAACGCCCGTGATCCACCGAGGAATATCCAGAGCTAGCACGAAATTCAGACTCATAACTGGTGTTGGTGGTTAAGGTAGATCCATAAGTTGAGTATCCCGTATTGTAGCTGCTCTTCTTCGTGGATGTTTTACTCCTGGTGAAGGTGGCAGGACCAGGGGACACGGATCTAGACTTGGTAACCATTGTAACAGCTGATAAATCACTCAACACAAGAAAACCTGTACCGTATGGGATTCATACAGGCAGAAGAAGTGTTACAACCAGAGAAAAAAAATCTCCACAGCGAAAGCTAAAGGTGCCCGCACAGCGCTTGTAGATGACACCTCGTGCAGGGCGAGGAGTAGGACAAATGCTCTGACACTCACATGTTAACACACAGGAGAAATCTCTGCAAGCGGGGTATCTGGTAGGAGACAGTCTCCTCTACTCCACCAATGCTATCCACCCCGCAGCAGAGGGTGTGGTCTCCACGATGTCTCCACGATGTACCCCGTACAGCCACGAAACCCAACAAACATCAATCTCGAGTGGCACACATTTCCGCCGCCCCCGAACGAATTATCGCCTGTTCAGCAAAAAGCGTCTTTGCCGCTGGTAGGCTGGCCAAAGTTTCGCAGTGTTCACTCCTGGTAGGCTGGACTGAGCGATATCTGGCTGGGCTTCTGCAAAGCCACGAGGCAGTAACTGCTTACTTGTAAGCAGTTACTGCCTTTTGGATATGCACGGCAGTGCTGTCCTGCGATACCATGCAAAGGCAAAAAGTGGTAGCTGCTTACATGAAATGTAAGCAGTTAATGTTGTTTGATGTGCAACGGCAGTGCGGTGGTCCGTTGCAAATGCTGCAGGACAGAGCTGTGTAATGCAGAGGTAGAAAGCAGTCACCGTTCACTTCCAAAGTGAGTAGTTACTGCTGTTTGCCTTTGAAGCAGATTGCTGTGCCTGGCTGAGAACCTCGGCAGCTATTGGGACCACTGCAGAGCAGGGCCAGTATATTTACCTGTGCCCACTTTTAGATCCCCAGGGACATGTACAGATAACTGGTATTCTAGCCAGGTGATGTAGAAATGAAAACAATATGAACCAGCAGATAAATACTTCGCACTGCTGACATTTAGTAAAAATTAGAATAAATTGTAATTCTTGGCTGGCAAAAACACAACAGTCCATCAAGCTGTACAATACCACTACGGTGCTGAGCCAATGGACGTTGCTTTCATTTTGTTATATGCATCGTGAAGGGAGCAGAAACCTGTTGGTAACTGCTGGTGGGTGTTGTTTATAGCCATAACACGTAGCTTGAACGGCCACCTTGGCCAATGTGTCAGATAATACACACTGGGCCCACGCTTTATGTTATCTCTGACGCACGTCTTGCTTCCCATTCTTGATTGTGTTTCTGGTTGTTATAACTTATCTGGCTGTACAAATGGCTGGTCTCTCTCCTGATGTCCCAGCAATGGCAAACAGCAGTAACTGCTTACTTGAAAAGTAAGCAGTTACTGCTGTTTGTCTTTGCACTGCAGTACATGGGATCACCTGCTCCGTGGATATGATCTTCTGTCTGATGTAATGTGACTGCTTGTCATCAGTCCTATTAGCAGCTATACTGTTGTAATAAAATGGGTTTGTCTTCCAACAAAAATAGGCTGACAAATTGAAATTTGTTCGCATATACTTTTCTATTTACTCCTGGTGTCAAATAAAAGTTCCTACTATGCATAATATAATTTATATTTACTTAAGGGTATAATTATTTGTAAATGCATTTGCATTCATGTTTTTGCTGAATAAAATCTAGTGTTGTATAAGTGAAAGTGACTAAAAAGTTCTTGTATTTTTGCCTGATTTATCACCAGTGTAATTGAATCATTTTTATAAAATCCCACAAATAAATAATGACTATGGAATCATTGTATCTGCCTCTTAGTAAATGTAACAGATGAGATCAGGTTACTTATGTCAACCCTTTCAGCGCGGGGACCGACTTTAGGCGTCAGAAAATTATAATGGCTGTAGACACATAAGACCCATAACATAGGTATTCAAATGAAGCAGAAAGAGCAATCCTAGTCAATTATGATGGTTCCAAATTAAAAAACCCTTTGGTCCTCATGGTTTACACAAAGATATTTCAGCGTGTTAAGGGTTAGGTGATGGACGTCTTCAGACTTCTCATCCATCCGGTGTGTGGTCAGCCATATTGCTTCAGGACAAGCGCAGTCATAGCTGCCGTGCAAAAACAAACAGCAGGAACTGCTTACTTTTCCAAGTGAGCAATTACTGCTGTTTGCCTTTGCACAGTCCATGATAAGTGTGATAGGTGAAGTGTTAGGTTCTCATGAGTACTTTACATAGGCTGATACAGTTACTAAGTATCCACCTCCTGCAAGCCACACCCTCCAATCAAACGTCACACATCCATCCAATGTTGTTTTATTGTTGGACCAGCGTCGTAGACGATGGCCCAACAATAAAACAATATTGGTTCATTATGTCGTGTGTGATGGAATCTCACCACCTCAATATCCTAACCTCATATTGAGTACTTAAATTGTTTTTTTTAGAAGGCTGTTGATGGTAAAAATGTTGAATATTGTATCTTAAAAAAATACCCTCTGGTGTGTGAAATAATTCAATTATCAACACATTAGGACCACACACTGTCACAAATAATATTTAAAAAAAACCCAGACAGATCCTGTAATGCGCTAATACATTTTAAGCAGATATTCAAAAGTGACCGTTTTGTAATGTTTGTCAAGTATTAGACTTCTAAAGGGTCCCTTTTGTAAATGTTTAAAGACTCTCCAGAAAATGTAATTAGTCAAACACTTTCAGGAAAAATAAAATATCACTTGTGCTAATATGCTACATTATATAGATGATTAGAGATATAATGTACAGTCTGCTGATAGTATAAGAGAACTACCATCTTTTATTTTACTCATAAAATTGAGCAAAACACAGGATAATTGATTATTTTTTGTCTTTATCATTAGGATAGTGTGAAAGTATTCCTGCCAAAATATAAATAAATCAGTATGCCTGGCAGACACAAACACGGATAAAGTAGCTGATGTGTGGTCCAACAGTGTATATACAAATGTTTTGTGTTTACTGGGGAGTCACTGAAAGATGTTATTAGCCGCACGTTAACAGGCGATACATCTCTATCTTATATCCATAGTTTTGTAAAACATCACTTTGTGATAAAATATATATGTTTCCACGCACAGTCTACAGTACACATGGCACGGCTGTTGGTGTTTAGTGGCCCCGGCATAATCATATGTCATTATGTTTTACCGCTTTACGTCATATCAGAATCATGTGTTTCACAAAATTCACATAATAGTTTTAAATGAATTGATTTGGCAATTTTAGATCCAGGCACATTTCAGCTTTCTTTATCATGTCTATAATACTAAAATGTATATAACAAAATTATTCTTGGTTAGGACAAGCTTGATTTTAATAATAATTATATCTTTCCTTGAAGATTAAAGGGTCGCTTTATGTATAATAATTATGTATAATAAGAAGAGTTGATTGTGTTATTCGAAAATGATTTGTCTTTTCATCTACTGAGTGAAAACTGCTTAATATAATCATTTATATGAGTGTATATATATTACAGTGTTTAATTTGAGATAAGAAAAAGCCTATATCTGTAGCTGATCCATAACCAGGTGGGATACGACTAAATGTATAAATATATATATATTATTAATCTTCTCCTTCTTTCCACTTCTTCTTTGTACAACTCATACCTCTCTAATGAAGAGTATTTTCGAGCCGGATGATTGGGTGCGCATGTGTAGAGCAGTGATTAAAAAACAAAAACATCATCCTATTAGGCTGATGTAACCAGATAAGTATGAGAGAATGGAAGCATCATTTGAACTGCGTGTTGTTTAGTACCACTTGTACCAGTTGTACCAGCTGTACCTAGCAGGCGATATAACAATGAGGGTATCAATACACCAAGTCCACTGTTTGGTATCTTCCCATGTGGCCTGTTATTTCTCCACCTGTGCCACTAGTATCAGCCCGGTAGAGATATGACTGTTTAGCTAGGAGGAAGGCCAGTTGTCGTGTTTGGTCGTCGGGGCGTGGCAGTTTGTTTTATCGGCACGATTCTCTCTCGGGTTCTGATATCCGGCAGATTTTCAGGCCTCTATTATTTTGGACTGCAGACATCCCACGTTCAGATTCAGCCTGGATATTATTTTATCCCCCCCCCCTCTGTAAAGTGTGTGGATCCTTGCTAATTCCAGAACAGTCCGAGTTATCTGGTGCAGCTGTCGACAGCTGTTATACTGGGAATGTCATCCGCAGGAAGAATACAAAGGTTGGCTCAATACTGGACCAACGTATCATGACACTGGCCCAGCATTGAACGAACTTTTTCTTAAGACTGTTTATACATGTATGTAAATTATACAGTTCATATATACTGGTGTGCAATATTCAATATAATCAAAATGTACATATTATATTACAAATATACACAATTATTATCAGAAATCAAGTTAGAGATGTAATAATAATTGAACAATCTATAAATTTACTGCATACCTCATAGCAATGGTCAACAATAATTCGGTAATTGGTTTAGAGTGTATATATTTTATTACAAATATAAGTAATTATTATCTGAGATGAAGTATGTAATAATTAAACAATCTATAAAATTAGTACATGTAGCCTACTCATAGCAATGGTCAACAATAATTCGGTAATTGGTTTACATTGGATATATATTTGATACTATTTATACGGCACAGCATGGCAACAGGAAGTGGAACCCAATAATTTTGTTAGGACAAGTATGGACAAATAATATTACATGGCAGAACCAATCATAGCCTAATCATATTATATAAAGATCTCAGTCTATTGGTAAAATTTGTTGTTTTTTCTGGTCATTTTTTGAGAAACCTTACACCGCTAACCATTATCCTTGAACTGATGGTGGTTCGCAGCTAACAAGAGGCGTTGAACCAATGCTGGTTTAATGACGGCCCACCGTCTGCGATACTGGCCCAACAGTAACCCAGCATTGGATCAACGCCTCACATTTGCCGTGTTAATGGTTCTGGGCACCGTTGGGTGCAACATCGCTCCACTTCCTGGAAACCTGCCACCACCTCGGGAGCGTAGTGGACCAGGCCGGCTATATTGGCCCAGTACTGTGGACGCTCCCAAATATGGGAAGGTCAGCTATATATAATAGCGGTGGTACTCACACTCTACTTGCAGCTGTGCCTCGGTGGTTGCCGTCCCGGCCACGTTTGTGGCACGACACATATACCATGCGGCATCCTCTCTGTATGTCTCAGGGATCAACATGGATTGGGAGTCATCTTCTTCACGCGCCGTCAAATAGTGTGGATCAAAATCAGCGATTGGTTTTCGGTTCCTGAACCTACAATCATAACAAACAAACACCACAAGTTAGCCATGTCATGATCGCTAATCACGACTTTCAGATGATTTTATTGGATGGTTAAATCATCTTGTTATTGGGAGAAAATGTGTAGTTAAACATCAAGATTTTGGTCCAAAATTAAACAGGTCAAGTGGTGAAGATCATAATCAGCTATTGGTTTACGGTTCCTGAACCTACAATCATAACAAAGAAACACTACAAGTTAGCCCTGTCATTATCGCCATTCGCGAATTTTTATTCGATTAAGTTAAATCATCTCGCTATTGACAGCGAAATGGCGAATCTTTAGTTTGATATTAAACAGGTCAGATAGTGAGGATCGAAATCAGCTATTGGTTTACGGCTCCTGAACCTAGAATCATAACTCAACAAACACCGCAAGTTAGCCCTTTCATTATCTTTAATCACGGTTTCTTAGTCGATTTTATTAGCTCGTTTAATCATTTTGCTATTGGCATCGTGTGCTTAAACATCAAAATCAGCAAATCTTTAGTCTGAAATTAAACAGATCGGATAGCGAGGATGAAAATCAGCGATAAGCTTAGGAACCTACAATCATAACAAACAAACACCACAATTAGCCGTCTCGTTATCGCTAATCACGACTTTTTTTCCATTTTTTTTGCAGATTAAATCATCTCGCTACTGGCAGCGAAATGTGTGGATAAACATCAAGATTGGCAAATCTTTAGTCTGAAATTACACAGATCAGGTAGTGAGGATCAACATCAGCGATTGGTTTACGGGCTCCTGAAGCTACCATCATAACACAAAGAAACACTACAAGTTAGCCCTGTCATTATCGCCATTCGCGAATTTTTATTCGATTAGGTTATGTGTTATGATTGCTAAGTTACTCTCGATGTTCAGCGCTCTGAACAGCCGCCGGCTGGATACATGCGCTATATAAGATTTCATTCATTCATTCATTCAACAAACAAACAGTGTCTATCAAACGATACACGGTCCTATTTCATATTGTGAATACACATCAGCAGACTCATCAGCGAAAATTGCATTATTTTCCGGAAGAATTTCTTGAAATGCACTTATTTGCTTTATCAACATATTTATCAGCATGTTTAGTTTAATCTTTGATTCATTAGTTCATCGGGATATAGGGTTATTTAATTTTAATTTGCAACGCTATTTCTGTGGAAAGTATTCAATTTGTCGTCTTACATATATAAAAGGGTAAAATAACAGTTTTATGATCTGATATAAAGTCTGAAGATCTATTAGCCGACATTAAATTTACCCCCCTCCCTCCCAGTCACTGGGGTCTTTATTCGTGTGTTATTACACGATTACCCATAGAGTAGCTTACCAGTCCTTAACCTTTAACAGCCAAGGTATTTCTCTACAAATAATAACATTGATATGTGATGAGAAATTTCCTGATTTTAAGATTTGTAGATCCGAGTCTGCTATTGTTACGGACATCGGGATGGCAGAACATAGTTCTCTAAACAAAAATACATTGGCCAGATTCGTTCCCGTCAAAATCGTGCCGAATGTAGAAGATGGCAGAACATCGGAGGACGGATCTCTGAGGCCCGTCTGTATTAACGTCACATGTGTATTTGAAATCAGCTTCAGTTTTCAATTATCATAAATCGTAAATACATTGTGTAATCCTCGTTATATCAATATATTTGAACCAAATCCAATTATCAGAGCTTCCTTATTGTGATGTATTATACATTTTATCTGTTTAATGGATTAATATCACTCAGAATATGTCAAAGGGTGCATAAATGTCAGATGGTGTTCTAAGAGTTGAAAGTAAAACTATGTTTTTAAGGGATTGTACTAAAATTATCAGAAATGGGTGTCGGTCGTGTTGTGCGTGTCTTGCTTCTCAATTTTAATAATAAGAGGTTATTTTATATTCTTCCATGCGTTAAGTGGTGCGCAAAAGTGTATTGTACAAAGGCGAATTTCTGTTATTTTAGTATTTAATTAGTATTGTATTTATTAAATAATTTAATAATCTATGCATATTTTTTATATCAGAAATATGTTGTATAGTTGTCATTTAGTCACATAGTACAGGTACATAACAAATACACCATGTCTAATTAAGGTGTCACACAAATGTCAATAACTTTTATATCTTATTTAACATATTATTGATAACATGCTGTTCATCCTTTTATATCCATTGTTTCATGAACTAGTAACTGCAGAAACGTGTGCACGTGTATATAGCATTATAATGTCATGCTAAGGAAATGTGTGTACGTGTATAAGACACTATAATGTCCTGCTAAGGAAATGTGTGTACGTGTGTATGACACTATAATGTCCTGCTAAGGAAATGTGGGCACGTGTATATGACATTATAAAGTTCTGGTAAGGAAACGTGTACACGTGTATATGGCATTATAATGTCCTGACAAGGAAACATGTGCACGTGTATATAGCACAGAGGTCAGCCACAGGGGCAGCTGTTAGTGTACAAGGGCCTGTCCTGTGGAATAAACTTCCACATAATATCAAGGCAGCAAACTGAATATTTTTAAAAAGAAGTTAAAAACACATTTTTTTAGAATTTACTTTACCATGGCAAGATTTATTCATAACTATGTTTTTTAACATAACTTTATATTTAATGATGTCCCTTAATGATGTTATTCTTGTAAGTGCCAAGATTAGCTGTGCTGGACTTTTTTTGTGCGTATGTTTTTAAATACTGCAAATAAATAAATAAATAATGTCCTGCTAAGGAAACGTACACACGAGTATACATATATGGCATTATAATGTCCTGCTAAGGGAACGTGTGCACGTGTATATGACATTATAATGTCCTGCTAAGTTTGAAACGTGTGCACGCATATATGACATAGTAATGTCCTGCTACGGGAACATGTGCACGCGTATATAACATTATAATGTATTGTCAATGAAACGTGTGCACGTGTATATAACACTATAATATCCTGCTAAGGGGACGTGTGCACGTGTATATGATATTATAATGTCCTGGTAAGGAAACGTGTGTACGCGTATATGGCACTATTATGCCCTGGTAAGGAAACATGTCTATGTGTATATAACATTATAATACCCTGGTGAGGAAACATGTGAACGTGTATATGACATTATAATGTCCTGGTAAGGGAACGTGGGCACGTGTATATGGCGCTATGATGCCCTAGTAAGGAAATGTTTGTATGTGTATATGACATTATAATATACTGGTGAGAAAACGTGTGCATGTGTATAGGACATTATAATGTCCTGGTTAGGAAACGTGTGTACGTGTATATGACTTTATATTATCCTGGTAAGGAAACATGTGTACGTGTATATGGCATTATTATGCCCTGGTAAGGAAACGTGTGTACGTGTATATGACATTATAATGTCCTGGTAAGGAAACATGTGTATGTGTATATGACATTATAATATTCTGGTAAGGAAACGTGTGTACGTGTGTATGGCATTATATTGTCTTGTCAATAAAACATGTGCGTGTGTATAATATAACATTATAATATAGGGTAGGGGAGCGTGTGTTCGTGTATATGACATTATAATATCCTGGTGAGGAAACATGTGCACGTGTATATGACATTATTATGTCCTGGTAAGGAAATGTGTGCACGTGTATATGGCACTATTATGGCCTGGTAAGGAAATATGTGTACGCGTATATGACATTATAATGTCCTGCTAAGGGAACCGTTCCATGTGTATATGGCATTATAATTTCCTGATATGTCAAACAGCAGTAAGTGCTATTTTAAAAAATAAGTAGCTAGGTCAACTTCAAGTGAGTAAAATATAGGCTATGCATAATTTGAACCAGAACAAATGCCAACCAAGCAAATTTTATAATAATTTTTAATAAGAATGTTGTTGTTTAAAGGACAAATTACGGGCACTTGTTAAAATTGATGTACATAAACGATGTTGTTTTAATGTTTTAATGGGCCAGCGTCGTAGACGGTGGCCCAACATTAAAACTACATCGGCTACTGTTCTTCGCCCGGCATTTCTCAATAGCAGAAACAAACGAAACCAGGCTGAAAAGTATTCAGAGAGAATAACAAAATACAAAACAGAATATAAATGTGGAGATAATTTTCTTTTAATTATTGTTACATGTATTTATTTTGTATCTCAGCATTGGGTGGAAGTTTCTTTAAATTAATAACAATGCAAACAATTCTGTCGTGGGATTACAATCGGCTAGTACATGTATGGCTCAATTAATGATGTCTGTCTTTGCATCACATATAAGACCTTTATCAGTGTTTATATTATAGAATTATCAAAAGTCACTCTGTTTGATAGTATTATATCACCGCCCACATTTCTTTATACACGTGATGTCTGTGATCTCGCGTCTGCTGCACGCTGGGTCTGCCACAAATAACACACAAATAATAGCCACTGTTTGCACGCCATATCAACAGAATGCTAAGACAAAATGCATTAACTGTTGACTTACAATATAAGCAGTTACTACTGTTTGATACAGGGGAGTACTGACGTCACAACTCACCAGGTGGCTCTGAATTACGTGATATGACCACCAGATATAATACCACCCACTCTAATGCATCAACTGGCAGCTGTTATTGCCGACTGTAGGCCAACGATGGACCAACTTCTCATACCTAACCCTTTAGGTGCTAGCCGTTATAGCCTCTAAGAAAGTTTGAAGGATACATTTCCTTGGAATTGCTTAAATTGACATTTTTTTTAATTCAATATACATGTTTTCCACTCAGTTGAAGTTGTCTGGTGCGGTAGCGAGACACAACTTCAAATGGGGAAAAGCTATATTCCATAGCTTTAGGGGTTAACCTCTGTGCTAGTGAATTGTCAGTTCATTGCTTCAATTGCTAACACAATTTCAAATGACGAAACAGCATATTTTAATCAACGAAAAATTAAATATCTATCAAATCAAATTATTTCTTAAACTGATAAACTGAGCATCTTTCATGATCTATTTTATCCCTTTCTTCGGCATTTATATACGGCCTAGCAATACAAGGGTTAACCCAACGCGTGCATGAGTTCCATAATCTGCAGCTCTTTGTGCAATAAACAATGGATAACCAGCTTTCTTGGAAGTATTTTTTCGCATGTACGTACACGATGATAGTTTACCGATAAACATAGCTACTGGTTAAACAAATCCAAAGTTTTTATGTTTGGCCATGAAATACAGTAAATCTATTTGGAAAAGTACATCGTTCCGAGCCGTTATTCATAAACGCAACAGTGCTGCCCAATGTCAGGTGAATATAACATGCATGCTGGAATTTATAAGAATTTTATTTGAAAAAATATATATATTTAGAGCAGTAAAGTTTTAAAAAGATGTGTATTTTGCAGCGAAATGATAAGCATCAGTATTAACTGCTTATTTGATACACATTTGTACGGCAGAATTGTGACGGATTTTTAACAAATAATAATAATAATCAAACACGGAATTGGCATAGCAAGGATCTCTACCATTTTATAAAGTGTGAGATATAGCACCTATCCATTTAAATTCAGAAGATTTTGGTTACAAAAATGTTTGAAGGTGTACCTTAACCAAGTGGTCACGGCATGGCGATGTGTACACTTTTCAATAATGGGCCGGTGAAAAATTAATAGGCCTAACAAAATGATTTATCATGTTTATGGGCCTATGTGGTTGGCTTATCTACATTCGCCATACATGTTAGGCCTAACTATATTCAATGGAAGAATGAATCGAATAGCCCTACCGTTTATTATCTTTTTTATATAGCATGTAAGCCTACAATTATATTAAAATAGCACACGTATATGGTCTTCAGCATAATATACAGGGCGTATAGCCTACATGATCTGAAGAAATGGTGACACCATCAGATATTGTATGGAGGCCTATAAGTTTTAGTCATATTTAGGGGACTTTAGAAAGCATTTGGCAAAAAAATGGTGGGCAGGAAGCGCTACCCCCTGAATCCGCCACCGCGATACAGATGTGAATCCAGAAGGGGTGGGTGGTCAGGGGTGTACTGTCCTGACCCACCTCCCTTTTCCAGAAGCTAAATTGTTTGACTTCTAAAATTATATTTTTTGGCCAGATGTCAAACAAATTTTCATCGGACTTTTTCTATATTTTGGATCCGCCCTTGCCATATAGGCCTACTTTGCTCTGCAAATCCAAAAGGCAGTATCTGCTTACTTGTAAAGTAAGCAGATACTGCCTTCTGGTTTTGCACGGCAGTATTGTTCAGCTGTTCAGCAAGATGCAGAGAGCAAGGTGCAAGGTCATCGTCCGCTTCTCTAACCCAACAAACACAAAACATTTGCATGACATTTGTACAATGTTGGTCCAACGTCGAAGGCGTTGGGCCGAAGTTGTAAAAATGTTATACAAATGTTTTGTGTTTGCTGGGAAGTACTCTCACCCTCTAGCATTTATCAGGATCATTATCGTCTGCTACTCCACCACTATCGCCCTCTATACCTACATCATCGGGATCATCCCGTCGAACAGGTCAGCTCAAAAAAGATTCACCTCCGTCATGTTTTATCCCACGCCCTGAGACCCACTGATTCCTGCAGTGCGATCAAGGAACCGGCTATTTTAAATCTTTATCCTAGGTATCTGATTGGACGAGATCGAGAGATATCGACCAATCTGATGCATAAGATCTGTATTTAAAAGAATACGGCCATGACCTTGAAGTAGGTACACGTTGCAGTAGGCCCTATAGGTGTTCAATTAACCCTTTCAGCGCGGGGACCGTCTTTATACGTTAGAATCGGACGTCTGTAGACGTCAGATTCTGACGTATAAAGACGATCCCCGCGCTGAAATAATTGAATTTATTATTTATTATGGCCGCAGACCCATAAAATTGGTAAAAGCGGAAAGAGCTAGGCGTAACTACGACATTTGTGATGATTTCAAGTTGTAAAAACCGCTTTGATCTCATGGTTTATATAAAATATGTCAGCGCTGTTACCACATGATGATGTAATTATGTCGTGGTTCTTTATCTATAAGCCTAAAAATGCCGCGAATATGACAGTCCTAATTATTTACCTCCACCAATAAAAGTAAATGTTTCTGATCGTGTTTGTTTGTTTGTTTGTTTGTTTGTTTGTTTGTTTGTTTGTTTGTTTGTTTGTTTGTTTGTTTGTTTGTTTGTTTGTTTGTTTGTTTGTTTGTTTGTTTGTTTGTTTGTTTGTTTGTTTGTTTGTTTGTTTGTTTGTTTGTTTGTTTGTTTGTTTGTTTGTTTGTTTGTTTGTTTGTTTGATCGTCCCTCGGATAACTTAGAAACTAATGAACGTATTTGCACGAAACATTTACCAGAAGTGTGTCTCAGACCATGGAACAATCGATTAGATTTTGAAAGTGATCCGGATTACGTGCGAAGGACAATCCATATTTTTTCCTGGATGATACGGATCACGATACGGATTACGATCATTAATTTCGGCGGAGGTTTGCAGTCACTGACTGACACGGTCTATGTAGTTTATAAAATAGACGATATCAAAATAAAATCAGCACCCATTTAGCTCGAGACGTTGCGCCGATGTCGTCTTAACGTTGGGTAATCGTCGCAGTCGATGGGCCAACATTAAAACAACATCGGCTGCACATCTTGTTTGACAGGGAGGCCCGCCACATAATAAAAATCAGCTATAATTCACTTGATGAGGTGTAAAGTCAGGAAAAAAACAACCGCGAGAATATATTTTTCTAGGATAATTTGCAGCCGCCGTGGCAAGAGAGCACTCGCATAAAAATAGATAATCTCGCCGGGCTGCGGCAGCTGACAAATGTTCTCGGCTTCCTCCTGCCTACACAGTAAGCATGAAATGTTGATCCAATGTTGTGTTAATGTTAGGCCTGCGTCGTAGACGGCGGATCGGCATTAGAACAACATTGGTTGAATGCATCGTGTTTAATGGGTAAAAGTTGAAAGATGACGGACTGTTGGGAAGGCCGCCATCCCAGTAAACAAGGGAGGTGTAGCCAATGTAGGGTCAATGCTGGGCCACCGTCGTAGACATTGGCTCAACATTGTACCACCATTGGATCAACATCACGTAGGCTACGTGTGTTTCTTGGGAGGTGGTATTTCTGATCAATCTGACAATAAACACGACACAGGCCCAGTGCTGGTTTAATGTTGGCACACCGTCTGCGACGCTGGGCCAACATTAAGCCAGCACTGGGCCAACGTCTCATGTTTACAGCTCAGATGTGGCAGCTGATCATTGGGATCTGTCAAATCAAATTAACCCTTAGAGCCCTATGGTATGAAATTCACATTTTTACCCATGCATTATATGTACAGCGAACCACAACTTCAAGGGGTGAAATCACTTGCCTTAGTATAATTTTAATGAAAACATATGTCAATCTAACAAATGCAATACATATTTCTCAATTATTTTATATTAACCCTTTCAGCGCGAAGATTGACAGTAAACGTCAGAAACTAACGTTTAGGGACGTCAGATTCTGACATCAAAAATCGATCCCTGCACGGAGTTTAAAATTTATAATGACCGTAGACTCATAACATAGGTATTCAAATGAAGCAGAAAGAGCTAACTAAGACATTTGTGATGATTTCAAATTGAAAAAAATACCTTTCGTCTCTTGGTTTAGGCCTATATAAAATTATTTCAGCGCTTTAAGGGTTGAAGGCAAATAAAATGGCTGAAAGCGATTCTATTTTTAGCACTTAAAGGGTTAACACTGGAAAGGTGACGTATGGATACCGGCCTCTGTCAAATCAAATCAACACTGTTGTGCATCGTCTAGATTCTTTAATCTTTATTAAAACAAGAGATCCTTGGATGTAGGCCTATGGGTAAAACGCAGAAAATAATTGGAGTATGAACTAAGGTCACTTTCCCCCACTTTTTCGTGGTACTACACTGGCCCGTGTACCGAAATATAATTCTTACCTATATAGCTCAAGAGGCTGATTAATCAGCATTTGAGGAATATCTGAAATCTGCTTAATTTAGTGCGGCTCAAAATGAATCAGTATAACAATTCAGGAGTTATGATGCGAGGTTTTGGACCTAATTCATTAGAAATTCAGATATTTCCAAGAGGTTTTAAGTTTCATAACCAGCGTTATATACATGATTAATTTCACACATATTCTTCTATTATATGTAAACAAAATGTATTCTTGCTGAAAGTGCTACCCTCAATAACTTTTCTTAATATTCTCAATTCTCAAATCAATCAAGGTAGGCTCCTATATATATGCTATGTCGTGCAAAAGCAAACTGCAGTAATGGCTGACCGGGGTTCTCAATAAGTTAACCTAGATTGACCTCAAGGTGAATAAAACTGAGAAAAAAGCTAGTTTAATAGGTTCAATAGGATATATTTGCTTTGACAGAGAGAGGCGGTCAGTTAAAAAGTAGGTAAAATACTACAGTAAAGAATGAAATAAATAGGCCTAGGGCCTACATGTTTTAACATCATGTTGTAAGTAAACTTTTGATTAGTTTTACGATCGACTATACTTGCTGGTTAATACTGGGCCCATATTACCCCGTGTATATGTATAAACTTATATTAGCTTATAACTGAAATCAGGCGCCATGGTACGCAAAGTGTTGACAGATGGTGAATGTCGCTGTTCAGCAAACAAAATATCGTCCCAATGCTGGTTTAAGGTTGGGCCACCGTCTGCGACGCTGGCCCAACATTAAACCAGCATTTGGTTACAGTATTTTGTTTCCTGGAGGTTTGACTTTCTGATTACATTATCTTGATGAACGAGGTATTTCTACTTCTATATAATATAGCCGGCTATTCTGGTCAGAAAATCCCAGCAGCTTGATATGAACACTTTCCCAATCAGCCACCCGACAAACAACCGAGTTATTGGAAAAATACTGTATGATGCTGGGCCAGCGTTGCAGACGGTGGGAAAACATTAAAACAACATTGTCTCAATGCCTCGTGTTTAATTGCTTCCACAGATTTTAACCTGTTCAAAACCTAATGCATGCAATTATTATCCATAGAAATGTGATCTTTAGCTCATCATAATCTTCGCACCTTAAACTTTTTTCAATTATTGTCGCCAGCATCTCTACTAAAAAAATATTCAAAATACGTATGCCTACACATTATACAAAGAGTTTGTATTAAGCCTACTTACCCATGTTGTCTATAACCCGTCTGCAATATTTAGTGCTTCTGCATAACGATGTAACTTATTTTAATACAAAACTGCTCATTATTGGATTTATATACTTGATCAGTGTCCGATGAGCTGAGTCTCAAATTGATGTGGCCTTATGTATAGGTGGGGCGTAACAATAGGCCTAAGTGCAACCATTTTCTGGTATCGTGTAACTCATTCGTACGTGTAATGTTGTTCAAAGTGGTATTAATAATCCTATCCAATGGTATTCTTCATTTTCACAATGTACAATGCAGGCCTATTCAAATTAATAAAATAACATTATTTCTCAATTTATATGGAATATACTTTTTTGAATTGTTTGAAAGTGTATGATATCACTTATATTTTATCAATAATCTGTTGTCGAGATCAATATACTGTGTTAATTTTATTTACGACCTGAGATATTCGGAGATATTCTTAAGAATAATATGCCTATATTTACGTGGCCCTGGAAGCGACATTTAAGTAGGCCTACCGTTATTATTTTTCTGAAAATTATAGCTACCATGTACGTACATGAGAGCTATGTAAGCTAAACAAGATGAGAATCGATCGGGCCTAAGCAAAAATAAAATAATATGGCCAGACCTATTTTAATTTAAATTCAAAGTGGAGCTGTAGATTATTAAAAACAATGCTTTTGTGGATTAGGACTAAAATTTAATTCTTGGTAACTTATAAACATGATAAATTATACGTCACCTCTATTTATACCTAACCTATTCAACAGAAACGAAGCTTTAAACGAATGCTGTTTTAATGCTGGCCCACCATCTGTGACATTGGTCCAGCAATAACACAACATCGGCATAGTGGCCCGTGTTTACTGAGATGACTCATTCTAACTGCTAACCATAGAGGAATTGAAGGGAGGTTAATGTGAGCGACATTTATGCGTTCAAAATACAGATGTTGAATTCACTAGATGGCGCTGCTGGTCATATCAAACCAGTGATGGGGATTGTTTTTGCTAAGTGTACTGTGAAATCTTTATTCGTGATAAATACAGCTCAAACCATAGCCCTAGTGCCCTACTATATAAGGCCACACTGAAAATTTCAGTTACGCCCTATTTGTAGTGCTAGACAGGTAGGAAATCTCATAATTGTGTTTTCTTAAAATTCTAGAGGCATTTTGTCGGAAAAGTGCAGAAATCTTTTTTTTACACAATTCGAGTGTGCTGAATTTGAATCTGGTGTATGACAAGATGTACGGGTACTCTAAGTGCTCCTAAATTGCAATAAACAAAATGGCCGCCTAAATGGTAAAATTATTCACACATCTACAAAGCAAACACCTTGTGACTGTTGTTATGGCCCAAAATAGCGTTTCTAACACTAACAATTATTTTGAGTTTATGTTAAATTCTTAGAGAGTATTTTGGTAACGGATTGATTTTGTTGTATTGTTATGTGAAGCCATTTGTAAGGCTTTAAATCAAATAAAGTTCATGATTGAACCCACTTGAATGGTCTAGCCATGGTAAAACGAAAAAATGTTGAAAAAAACCAATGTTACTAATTAACTATTGTAATGAACTCTTCTATATGTGCAGAATATGTGTAATTGCCATGTGAACAAACACTGGTCCTATATTCCCCTATTATCACTCAAGCTAAACAGTTTAGCAATAGTAGCCTAATATTAGAGAATATAAGACTGCAGATCCATAATTTTCTCCCCTTTTTTCGTGTTGCAGTCAATCACCAAAACACCATGTCAGCGACATGTATTTTGTAAATGAATTAAATTATTTAAACTAATAAAATCTATTGTCTTGTGTCGTCTCTATTGAGATGTATGGCCCAGGGGCGGATCCATGAGGGGGGTCACGGGGTCTTGACCCCCTTTCAAAAATCTAGAAGGGCCTAAACAACGTTATTTGCCACACAAAATTCCCAGATGGTGCTTCGAACCTAGCTGAGCTCCCCCTTTTTCAAATTTCTGGATCCGCCCCTGGATGCATTTGCAAAATAGTATTCATCATAAATGTAAGACAAAGTATATATCAGACGACATCATTTTACATTAAATTTTCTAAAAGCTGTTGGTAAGTCTCACACCCGGAAAAAACTGTGAAGAATTACTCCGAACACTTTTTGGCCCAAGGGTGGTATTTTACCCCTATTTAAATAACAACGAAACGATGGGCGGTGATTGTTGTGATACCGTCATGTGATAGATTGTAAGACTGTGAATTCGTCAGGGGTATAATATTATACTTTGGCCCAATGTTGTTATCAACATAATTTATGTTTGATATTTTGCTTACATGCCATGTGAGCATATGAAGATATGGAGGCAGTATTAAACCTGAAGAGAGGCAGTACCACTGATCTAGCGCAGTGCATTGTTTTTCAAGAGAATGCTCGGGAGAGTGTCATGCGCCTGTGAGAAAGGTTTAGTCAAGTTGAAGGAATCTGCACAAGAGAGACAAAAGCACAGAGATGTTACTAACAGAGCGGCCATTGACATAATTTCTTCTGCGTTTGGTACTAATCCAGCTCCACTGGTTTGGCACAAATCTTGTTATTCTACCTTCACTAGCCCTACTCATATATCACGAGTGCATAAAAAAAATGAAGCTGCACTATCTGCTGCCAGTAGAACAACTACCGCGCCAGATACAACACCAACATCATTGCCATCCAAGAATTTCCACGCATCCGATGAGCTGGGAAGCTTGCATGTTCTGCCAGAATGCCAGTAATAAGATGTCATCTGTGACAACACTGAAGATGAGTCATCACATTCTAGACTCATCACGATTTGACCAGCTTGCAAATATACGTCTTTCTGGAGTTATCGACTTAATAGCTTCAGAAGGAAAATATCATGGCACTTGCTACAAACAGTTCATACGAGACACATCCAAAATAAATGAGAACTCAAAAACAAATGATGCTGCTATGCTATGGCTTACAGATGAGTTGCGTTGTGTAGCTGATCAAGGTCTGGTGTTAGAACTGACAGAAGTTTGGAGACATTATTCCAGCCAAGAGACGATGGGTTTTTGGAGATGGTTCATGTTGCGCTAATGCTAAGATCTGATATAATGGCCCAACCTAGGTATGAAAGGTTCAACGTTAATGAAGAAGAAGCCATATCATGTGTTCCAGATAATGTGTACATGTTCCTGCGTCTGCTGTTTGGAGGACAGACTCTCCTTCATGATGAGCCAGTTACAGATGAGGACAACATTACATCGAAGAATGAATGTCAACTGCAAAATACAATTTTGAGTATTGGCCAGGACTTGGTGTACTATGTCAGTGGAGGTAAAACGTGGACTCCTAAGCATTAAGGGCTTGCATGCACTTTACACCAGGCTACAAGATCTAAAGGATTGGTGCAGCTTTTCCATAATGCTGGCCATATTATTAGTTAGGATAGTGTTCTACAAGTTGATACAGCCCTGGCAGAGAGTACGGTGAAATCCATGAGCATCAATACAGGAGTTGTGATACAACCTAACCTTATAAACAACAGATTTGTCTATTTCAGCTGTGACAACATTGATATTAATGATAGCAGTCTGGATGGAAAAGATACTTTTTATGCCACACAGGTTACTCCTTGGCATTCCATGCCTTGACAGGCAGTGATGTCACGTCCTTTATATCAGGCCCCAGCAACAAAACAGCATGGAAGGTCTTTGAACAGCACCATGAGCTTCTGAAAGACCTGAGAACCATTGCGGAGACAGAGCAGTTTGTATGTACACTGCACAACACACAAAAAGTTACGACAGTGGATAAGGCCCGCTCCCAATTGTTTATGAAATTCCGTGCTCCGAGTCCTTGCCCCAAACGAGTGATGCACTGTCTTCCCATATAATGCGGTCACACTATCAGGCAACAGTGTGGAGACAAGCACATGTGAATTATCCTGACATACCACCTCCCCAGGATATGAGCTGGAAAGTAGAAGATGGAAAAATACTGCCAGTATCGATGTCTCTGCCCCCAGTTCCAGAAGCCTGTCTTGGACTCATTTCATGTGGGTGCACCACCGCGTGTGTCAACGCACGCTGTAAGTGCAGGAAATCACGCTTACCATGTACAATGCAATGCAAGTGTAAAACTGGCGATTATTTAAGTCGCAATAATTAGATATTTATTAATATTGGAAATTATTGACTTCTCACACCATACTGTATTCATCAGAAATAGCCATCATTTTTATGGATCATTGGTTGACTGATTAGTATAGCTTTGTGTATATAGTTTAGTTGTGTTGTTTCACTGGTAATGCTTTGTTTTTATCAGCCTAGTTTCGGGTATTCGTCGCGTGCTATTTATTGACCGAACATTTCATTATTCCCATCAGTATTACTTCTGACTTGAGTTTAATTATTATATATTTTTCTGTTTTCTGTTTCTGTGTTGATTTCCTGTGGCCATATTTTTTTCTATCAGGATTATGATACGTACACCATTGTTATTACTTCAGTATTATAGATTCCCATGTTATTGGTTCTGTCAGTATTATTATGTATTTCTGGTATTACTCTGCTGTAATAATATAAGTTAGTTGTGATATAACTATACTTATGGTATGGCTTGAATGTTTATGTTAATGGTACTACTGCTACTTCAGTATTGTTAATTTGGCCATGTTTTTGTTTCTATTACGTTTTACAAGGGGTATTACTATTACTTTCCAGTATTATTCCTTTATTTAGCAAAGTGACTGTTTATATCAGTATTATTCTTGGTATTATAGAATGGCACCATAACTACTAATATTTAATATGTTATCAGCTGAATGATCATAAAGCAATATGCTCTGAACAATGTAGTGTGTTTTATTTGCTGCTAGTGGCACTAGTTATTGGTAATTAAAATAATTTCGTAGGATAACGTAGTGTTGAAACATGCAGACATATGAATCATATTGAATTATATAGCTGGATGTCTGCATGCAAGTGTGTAGTTTGTCAACACAGGTGAATGTAACAAGTAAAACATTTCAATGGAGAAAAACAAACTGTACAAGAATCAAGCAATTTGTCATTCTTTAAGTCTTAACAACTAACATTGAATTTTCAGTTTAGAATTTGACGCATTAATATAATAATCTTACCTGGCTACAGTAAATACACAGGAAAACGTTTTTGTTTGTCATTACCAAGTCTTTGTATGTGTTTTAGAACACATTCCGAAGTATATCACTTTGTATTACGATGCTTGAAGTTGTATAGTTTGGAGAAATAGTAAAATCGTATTATTTGGCGGCCATTTTGTTTTTTCTCAATTTGAAGGTTTTTCAATGTTCGGTCGGCTTGTCATACACCAAAATCGTATTCAGTGCCCCTTAATTATGTTAAAAAAGTGGTATGACAACTTTTCCGCACAAATGCCTCTAGGTTTCTGATTTCCTCAGAACCCGTCCTGTCTATGCTCGCATCGATATGTTCCAGCTCAAAGGTGGGTGTCAGTCCTCTTTCCCTCTAGCAATAGCATTCACCAGATGGCCCTAATACTGACGTTAACGCTGCTGGGTCTTTTCACTAGGTGGCGCTCGCGATACATGTAAAAGGTTGCACTGGTTGTTGTATTCACCAGATGGCGCTGACTAATGATCATCTCCATATTTTTGATGTGTGATGCGATGATTTATTTTTATTTTTTATGCTCGATTTTAACATAACATTAGCATAATTAACGATACAACAGCTGCCAATTCAATAGTTGAATTTTTAGGCTCATAGCAGTGGATCATGTCATCAGCACGTATAGACCTCCCACAATGACGGCCTTACTGTGCGAAAAACGGCCAGCGATGCTTAGGCCTAGGCCTACAATCGCGTATTTAAAACATGGCCGAAAAATAACCTATAATTTGCTTTGTAGCAACCAGCCAAATATATTTTTGGTCCAATTCATTTTTTTCAATTCATTTTACTTTTTTTTATAGTGTGGCCAATTCTGAAGAATACCCAGCCTACTCGATTCATTTGGTATGTTTAGTGCAAAATGATATAAGCAAAATTTCCACGACATGAATTTAGTTTGTCTCTACCATGCATGGGCCCGAAATTTACAGATATGAATGGATTTAGAAAAATATCGATTCAAGAATTATTTTGTATCACAAATAAATGTTATAACAAACTCTTTAAGAGCTGCATTAGGCTACTCCTTTACAATTATCTGAAGCCGGAATCGCGGACACATCGCAAAATAACCACTGACATCATGTCTACATCCAGTCATGTTGAACATCATGATCGCTGCTTTGTTTTGGAATTTTGATTAATATTTGGTTATAAAAGAATGGTGCGAAAAAGCATTGGACATCAACCACGACCATCATCGTTCCTAGTCCTCTGTATTAGCATTATGTCAAATAACGCTTCTTATCCCTTTCAGTGCGGGGACCGACTTGTCAGACGTCTAAGTAGATCCCCGCACCAGTGTCGGATGAGTAAAACATTTATAATGCCCAGTATCTGAGTATAGCATGGGTATTCAAATGAAGCGGAAAGAGCTGACTAACACATTCATGATTACTTCAAATGGAAAAAAACACTTTGCTCTCCATGGTTTATACAAAAGTATTTTAGCGCTGTTCTGGTTGAGAGATACAATTTCAAGTAGTTGAGAATTTCAATTAGGCCTACAAAACACACACACAAACATAATAGTATTTCTCTCACCATTCTATCGTGGGTTCTGGAATTCCTTCAATTTTGCACATGAAGCGTGTGCTACCTCCCTCCAGCACAATAGACTTGCACATGGACTTCACAACCTTCGGTGATGCGAGGTTTGGTGGAATGGATTCTGAAAATACATGGTATAATTGAGTGTCTGAACGTGACACCCTAGTTTTCTTACTATTTTTTAAAGTAATTTAGATTACTAATACGGCATATTTATTGTATTTTTATTGTACATGATAATAAGCCAATACAGGATGTAGCCTATTACACTTCTATATGCTAATATTTATATTCAAACAAGTAGAACATTTCATATTTATACAACGAAAACACACTACGGGACAGGAGTGTCTGGTGCATACTATGTGCCCAGATTATGGACCCTATCTCAAGAAGTTTCTGCTATGTAAAAATCAGATGGCTGGATCTGCACTCGCAGATCTTTATGAGTGGACAGAGAAGAAACATTTTTTTGTCTTGAAGCATGAGGGCTGGGATGAACCTATAACTCTGGCGGACTGTAACCACAACAACAAGGCTCCGACTCTGTGAGAATCTCATGATCGAAAGCAGTTATGTTTTTGTACAGCGTGTAAATTCAAACGAAGTCAAATGTCGATACACAAGGTGTTTCATAGTCACCATCGATAAATGAGGAAGAATTTGCCCACACCTACCTAGTACATCGATGTACCGGTACCATGTAGGTGCACATACTCTCTCTCTGTAATAGTCACCATTGTCATAATATATTCTGAGCAACAGGTTATCCAGTTAATGTCAAAAACACATACCTAGTACATTGATGTAGCAGTGGCAGACAGACTCTCCTTGTGAGTTCACAGACAGAAACACCCAGTCTCCCGCGTCTGACGCCTTGAGGCTGGCCATGTGCAGGATGTAAAGCCGCTTCTTATTGGCTATCTGGTGGTGCTCGCTTGGCACTATCTTCTTCTCCCCGTGATACCACGCCACGGCAGGATCATCTCGGGACCGAACTGGATTCACACAGAATGAGGAGAAATATAACTAATGAGAAACAACAAGGATATGTATTTTTTTACAGTTTAACTTAAAAAAAAATATTTGTAAATATTTGAAAGGTTGTGATAAAAATAGTAATGGTCCACCGTGAAACATTAATGGGACAATGATATACCCAGAAGGCTTAGCGCTCGTGATAGAGATAGCAAGGATAGGCGCCACCTGGTGAGTATGTATAAACTAAAAAGACAATGAATAAGACCTTTAATTAAATTACATTGAAATTATCACACTAATTTGTATTTTTTTTGTTAACTCATTTGCCCGTTCAAATATGATTGTACTCCATACCATGTTTTGGTCTGAGTAATAAAACCAAAGGAATGAATGAATGAATGAATGAATGAATGAATGAATGAATGAATGAATGAATGAATGAATGAATGAATAAATGAATGAATGAATAAAAAAGCTCACCAAGTACGCTCATCGTGCAGCTCTGGCCCACGACCAGAGTCTGATCATACAGGGGTAGGGTGAAGCGTGGTGGATTGCCGGTGTCATAGATGTTAGATCTGCTCCCTGAGGAGCTGCCTGACATCCTGTCCATACTGGATCTGTCCGACACACTGGACCGCCTGTCCTGCTCCATAGATAAACCTGTGATACTGTTACGACGTCGCTCATGCTCCACGCTCAAACTGTAAGAAAGATGGTTAAGTTTTCTTATCGCATTCATGCATTATATGAATTATGTTAGAATAAGTATTATTATTAATGACTATTAGGACGTTGTGTATTTGATAAAATGTGAACATTTTTCACATTGATGTAAGAATTGTGGCCCCAATTCACATCTCAATGTCAAACATTGACGCGCTAAATTGAATAATTAAAATTTTCTTGAAGTAGTGTCTCGCTACCGCGGTCCACAACTTCAAGTGGGCAGAAATTACTCATATTTGTTTAATTTGAGACAAAGCATTAAACAGCAATTTCACCCCCCAAAACAGTTAATAAATTTTTAATTAAAAACGACGACTATAGTCGTGATAAGCATTAAAAGGGTTAATGAAAATGAGAGGTGAATAACAGAGTTCTATAAGAAACGGTATTTATTTTATTATTGCTTGGTAGCCAGGGCATTGGAATCTCAATGATTTCTAATGACTTTTTCATACTGTCTAACACGAATTCTGTTTCTCCCATTACACGAAGTTTACAATGATGTCCTGCAGTATAATGCAAATGTATAAAATATTCTTTGAAAGTTTGATCATTTCCACTTAATAATGATAAATCTGACGTCGTTAAAAAGGGTGAAAACTTTATATATTATATTATTTAAACAAAAATATATGGAATGTGTTGAAACTTAAATAATGTTTAGGTATATAAAAAAAAACTGACCTGTTTCTTCGGCGCCCAAGATCTACCGACCTTCTTCTCCAGCCAAGTTCTGAAATCAGAAGTACAATCTTTATATAAAATTATTTCAATTAAATTATTTAAATAAATCATGGTAGCCAGATTAATCATTATTCAAAGAAGCTGAAATAATGATTATGGTAAGACTTTATAAATTAATATCTGTACATTATTGTTACTGATTTTACTGCTGTATTCTCCTATTTTCTCAAATCACACTTCATTTAACATTTTTCTTGTAACATATCACAAATATGACACCATCATTAACTCTTTCAGCAAAGGGGACAGACTGTGGACGACAGAATCTGACGTCTATAGACGTCAGATTTTGACGCATAAAACCAATCTTCGCACTGAAATTAGTAAAACATTTATTGACCCATAACATGGAATTAAAATGAAGCGGAAAGAGCTAACTAAGACATTTATGATAATTGCATTAAATGAAATTGAGTGAAAAAATACCTAAAACCATTTGGTCTCCATGGTTTATATAAAAAGAGTCAAACCAATATCGGTTCTACATCTTGTGTTCGATGAGAATTCGGGTTCGAGTCTCACCTTGTACAGCCAGTTCTCCTAAGGTCGAACATGATCCTACGGTATTGTTGGCCACACACATATACTGGCCAGCGTCATCCGGGTTGAGATCGTTCACGTTGAGCATGGCGAGTCCTCTCTTGAACCAAAACTCATATTTAGAATCACCCTGTTTAAGTTCACGTCGCTCGTAGAACCTGAAGCAAAATCAGAACAACACGTGATATATAGATACCCAGTTTGCTGGAACACGAGCCCCTCATTCAGAATTTATGTAACTAAAGAAAAGAGACGACCTCTTAATTTATCTTGTTTATACATTTGGTAATATTATGAGGGTTTTGCTAACGTAATTTCCAGCTTCATGACGAAAAATATTTATATTGATGAAAAACAGACATCTCCAATATTGAATTATTGGATTAACTAAGCATGTATTAAAACGTATCAAATTTAGTAATATTTCTATAATTCTGAAACATGCTTGAAACCGTATATATATATATATATATATATATATATATATATATATATATATATATATATATACTAGAATCCAATGTATTATTGGGTCTTTCATTGTATTATTGGGTCTTTTAGAATGACCCAACAATACCCGTCATTTAGTTAAGATAGAAACTTAACTAAATGACGGAAAACTTATAGATTGGTGGCGCCACCTCCGTCCCCGACCACCGACCCTACTATCTTAGAAGTTTCTTTTAAATGTGTCTAAATTATGGTTCCTTTAAAAGACCCAATAATACGGTATAACAAAAGAAAGACCCAATAATAAATTGGATTCTAGTATATATATATATATATATATATATATATATATATATATATATATATATATATACTAGAATCCAATGTATTATTGGGTCTTTCATTGTATTATTGGGTCTTTTAGAATGACCCAACAATACCCGTCATTTAGTTAAGATAGAAACTTAACTAAATGACGGAAAATTTATAGATTGGTGGCGCCACCTCCATCCCCGACCACACTATCTTAGAAGTTTCTTTTAAATGTGTCTAAATTATGGTTCCTTTAAAAGACCCAATAATACGTTATAACAAAAGAAAGACCCAATAATAAATTGGATTCTAGTATATATATATATATATATATATACGGTTCTTGCAACACAAGGGTTAAATGTTATTCTGCATAATGTACGTGTTGCTAAATCTGTATGGGATTGGAACTCCTGCAATTGTTATGTTACCATGCTATTTCAAGATATTTAATCCTGTCTAATATGAGAATTGTAGGGAATTAAAATTAAAATAAAAACATTTCCACGACATATGAACACACTTACCACGTGACTGTCGGCTCGGGATTTCCTTGGAATTTACATTTGAATCTGCCGATTGTTCCTTCATAGCACTCGATGTTGTTCATTTCAATTATCACTTGTGGTGCTTTTTCAGCCATTTCTACGGTGAAATTAAACAAGAACAATATAATTTTCTTCTTCTTATATACCTTACAGAATTTTAGAGATATTTACATATATTTGTAATGTGACACGTCATGTGACTAATGATATAAGAGGACTTCATGATGATGTTTTTAAAATATAAAAAAATGTCAAAATTTCTCATATCATTTACACATAAAATGCCTGCCTTTAAGTAGAATAGATACAATTTTCAATGCCATCTATTCATTGATTTTTTAAAATATTAAACAAGTAAATATCTGCGCCTTTATAAAAAGAACATTGTTAACATGATGATGTTGTTATTATCACTCACCCATTTTGACCTCTCTCTCAAAAGCGCCCTCTTCTGATAGCCGTCTGTATACAGGACTTTGATGAGCCAGGTGACCTATGGCAAGGACGTCCTCGTATTTAGTCTGTAACAGAGGTTGTAATGATAATACGTGTATTTATTTGAATAACTCCAAGTGTCTGATAAATAAGAAAGTGAACTCTCTTATGGTAAAAATCATCTGAAATTTAAAGGAAACGCCACTATATTTATTGAGGAAGTGGGTCATAGATCACTAAGTAAGTTTGACTAATGGTTATTGACCACATTGAAGTTAACGATATTATCAAATGGTCATCTTTCTCAAGCTACTGGAGTATGTAGGAAATCAAATAATATATAATAATATATATATGACAGACATTTATTGTGATATAATTAATTCGATTAAAAGTGGGGATATATTATTTCTTTGAAAATTGTGTGAAATAGAAAGACTGAAGCGAAACCATGAAACCAGGTATATTGCTTTACACTTACCCTCCATTCCTGAGCTTGGATTAGTTTCTTGTGGTTGGCAGTTGATAGCGGTGTCCTAGTCAAAGCTGATTCTGTTTTACCCTGTAGATAGATCATGAAACCCATATTAAATAGTGTATAAATATGTAACCCGAATTTAGAATAATCACAGGTTTTTCGCAAATATAAAATTGCTAGATTGAGATCAGCGTTATATTTCTTGTAAAATAATAATTATTACAGAATTGCTATGCTCAATAAATGTGTAATGTACCTTATAATGTGTATACTACATGTACGTATATTCAAAGCATAATACATAAGTGGGTAAACATAGTTTACATAATTATGTACATCATCCCCACTGAGAATAGTTTAAAAAAATTAAAAATCCTAAATTAATCTCTAAATAATTTTTTCATCTTACTGTTAATCACTCTTGACTATTGTAATACTACAACAACATGTTTTGTTTTTTACTGAAAATTTGCGATGTATGATAACATTACACTTACACTTAGCCAAGGATGTGCGAGTGCTTCCGTGATGGTCATTCGTTTTCTGAAAAAATGTGGATTGGTGGCAAGAAATTTTATTATGGATTTTTTATATGTTTAAAAGACTGTATAAAGTGTTTGAAGCTAGAATTGCTGGCGCGAACTTCCAGCGTCAAATTAGAGAAAAACGGTTATTTAGAACAAATAGATGTTTGCATAAATGTAAATAATACATTAAGGATCTTGTGTAGCATTATATATGATCAAATTTAAGCAAAATAGTTGCAAACATACAAAGGTGAATGACATTAAAAGTCTACTTTAAAAAGTAAGCTGTATTGCTGTTTGCCTTTTAATACTAGGGAATACGGACGGGCGTCCAGATAATGACTGGTTTCATTAGACTTCTACCTCTTGTCTTTCTTGACGACTTTTTGCACCCAGTCCATGGCATCTATTGAGATGTTTTGCCAGGCGTCCTCAGGGAATATCAGCTCCCCACGGGACACGTTCAGGAATGTCTCCTGTGGGTTGTCACCGGCAAATGGCGAGATACCCGTCATCCTGAAATAAATAAGGCATATTTATCTTTACATCGCTAAGCACGAATATAGGTCCCTTGTCGTTTTTAATTTGTTTTATTAACCCATGAAATCACTGTTATTGAGTGTTTAAACATCAATATCTGCCAATGTTTGGTGTCAAATGTGGGTAATTTTCACCTACTTGAACTTGTAGTTGTGTTGTCTAATGACAAAGGTCTAATATATATTTTACTTTAACCCTTACAGCGCGGGGATAGACTTTAGACGTCAGAATCTAACGTCAGATTTTGACGTCTAAAATCAATCCCCGCACTGTAAGAATAAAAATATTTCTAACGGCCGTAGACGCATAACATAGGTATTGAAAAGAATCGGAAAGACCTAAACACATTTATGGTGATTTCAAATTAAAAAAACCCTTTCTTCTCCATGACTTACATAAAATAAATTTAGCGCTTTAAGGGTTAAATAACCGGTTCTAATAATACGGAACAGCTACTGTATTCAACATCAGTGCTCTAGCGGTTAATTACACTGATCATTTGGTAGGGGTATATACTTACATGACATAGGCACAGACACCTAAGCTCCACATGTCGCTGGCGAAACTGATGTTCTCATGATTGATGACCTCTGGAGCACAGAACTCTGCTGTGCCAAAAAGCAGCCTGATACTCCTGTCTGGATCTACACGCTGAGCCAGACCGAAATCTATAATCTTCACTTCTTTGCTGTTCCTGGTCACACAAACTATATTCTCAGGCTGTAACAACATAAACAGCATAAATAGATATCTTTCTATAAAAAACCATAAAAGGGGGAATGGTCGTTCTTACCACATTCATGATAAGAAATGCATACGTAACAACCCAAAGTGTGGTAAATGCATAATTATGTAAAATAATTTGAAAACATACATGATTTAAAAAGTGAATAAATTGCTTCATCCCATTCTGCATTATAAAAATGCGGATTTGTTTTTGCCGTATGGCTTCTCGGATGTGATAATAATATTTATGTTAAGGGTTCCCATAAAAAATCGGAACAAATTCCCTTGACTTGTCCCTGACTGTTCAGAAATGTCCAGATCGAAAATGTCTTTGATTATATTACATTTGACTATAAAACCTGCCTGTTGAGGGTCTAGATGAAGGGTCCGATGTTGATTTGTTTTTCTTTAAAAGGGTCAACACTGAGGAAAATCCCTTCTTTTTTGTCACTATACACCAGCCACGAACATCCCATGAATATTGCCTGTCTATTTTGTTAACGATGTTAACGATGTCCCACAAAGATTTAAAACATGTCAACTGGCCGAGTTTAGATGTGTTGACCCTTCTGGTTTGGAAATGTGAGAACCGTCAGGAAAGTGCCGTTAAGGGGTTATTTTCCGATGCAGTTGTAATTAAACTCGCAACGTCTTTGACGATGTGATACATCTGAGACCTTACATACTTGTCTTAATACGATTTAGGACATTTTTGTCATAGATTATGGCTAGTAAATTATTTTTAAAAAAACTACTTTTAGAAGGTAATAATCAAATTGGTGACACGATGTGTTTTTCCTGGCAAATGTGACAAGTGGATTATAATACGGGTGGACTAAATGACAAAAATGTAATGACCGACATTTTGTCATTATCCGATTTTTTTCAAACCTGATTAGGTTGCCAACGGATTTTTCTAAAAGTAATCTATCTGAATGTTGCCTTTACTCATACAAACCAGCAAAAAGATATAACAGAGCTAAAACAAAAACATGCCATTTGCCTGGGAATGGGCCTTTATGAGTATATGCACTCACAACTAACGTCGAATATTTTAAAATTCCCCGACTTTTCTCTGTTTTTGACAGAATTGTGAAATAATGTTAGTTTTGCACAGTATACAGGGTATACTTATTTGTATTATTGTCATTACCTTCATATCTAGATGTAATATGTCTTGTTTGTGCATATGAGCCACTCCGTGACAGGCCTGTCTCATGAACTCAATTACATCCTCCTCTACCAGTACATAGTCTGACTCAGCTAGCCGCTCAAACAGATCTCCTCCTGACAAACTGGAAAGAAACAGAGACAATGCTAAAATGTTAATCACGTATATATAAATTGTATCTCTTGGCCTTTTTTATATATCCTTTAAACAAGAAAAAAAATTAGTACCGGTTGATATAAGTAATATTTACACACTTGAAGTTGTTGATCGTGGTAGCGTCTGCTAAGTTTGCTGTGGACATTGTTTGCCTCAGAGCTCTATGCCCGTATCCTAATAGAGGTCACAGTTTATCGCGATCGAGATGACAATTTCAACCCATACGATGCCTAAGATAGATTGTAACTTCTAAGCGAATACAAACCCTGTGGGAATGAATTTAATTATTCAGCCATCTGAAATTGTATCTGGCTGCCGCAATCCACAACTTCAAATGACTGAAAAATTCAATGTGTTAAATGCAAGTAAAAATGAAGATGAATGTGGCAGATTTAAGACATACTTATTTTTTAAAACCTGGTTATAATCATAAGGCCATTAATACATAAGAAAGTTAGATAGTCAATCAGTCATAAACTGCAAACCTCCGCAGAAATTAATGATCATAATCTGGGTACTGCATCGGGATCGTAATCCGGATCATCCCCAAAATTAAACGGATAGGTCATTGCCCGAGGTATAATACGATAAAGGCACTGCCTAGGGAAGGGTCACTCGCACTTCGTGACATTGCGCCATTCGCGCACTAAGCCTCCAAAAGCTATAACACATGTAGTAGTGGTATTGCACTCATGCATAAAGTGGTACCCGGTATGACTGGGCCGCCTAACTCATTTACTGCGCGAGGCCCAGTCACACTGACCGCCATTTTGTTTCCATAGCCAGCTGTGTAAAAACGACACTCGCGCTGCCTACCAAAAAACTTGGATGCCATGAAATTGAGACGAATATTTCAAGTGCCTACGAAAACTAGGCCATTTTCAGCAGGCGTGAACTTTTGATCGTATTAGAACTATTACATTTAAAAATGGAGGTCACGGTGTCAGAGCCTTGCGATGTCATCAGGGTAATAAAGTGGGTGGTAAAACTGCAATGCAGATGATCAATTATGACGTTATAGATTCAACCTATTTCATTCATTCATAGAGATGGGTAGGTCTAGTGAAAGTACACAACAGCTGTTAGCCTATGAAATCATAATTAAAAGTAGTCTTCCATACAGGTAGGTCAAAATAGTACTTTACCACCAATCAATGTGATCCTGATCGTAATCCGGATCCTGTATCCGGAGCGTAATCCGGATCATCCCAAAAATGTAATAGATTGCTCCTTGGCCCGAAACACACCTCTGGTGAAAGTTGAATGCAAATCTGCTACTTTTTAAGTAATCAGACGAGCAGACCAACCAACAAGACCAAAACACAACCTTTCCGGGGGAGGTAACAATACTATAGTGGACATCAGCGCTTTGGGGAGTAAACTTACAGTTCCAGGATGAGAACCATCTGCCCTGACTGCTCGAAGGCCTCGTGGAGCTTGATGAGTTTTGGGTGGTGCAGGGCGTTCATGATATCTATCTCCTGCTTGATCAGGTTCTTCTCTATGGCTCCACAGCGGATGATTTTAGCCGCGTAGTTGGTACCGGTGGATCTCTCAATGGCTCGATGGACCACACCAAACGCACCCCTGTCAAACAATATAGATATAATCAGGAGACACCTTCTGACATCATTAATCTGATTCAATATAAGACAAAGTCAGGCCAGTACACAGGATGTTGATTGGGCAGGTGCGTTTTAGTAATATATGGTAGACTTTTTTTCGGCCGTTTTTGTAGGGGGACCTGGGAATTTTTTTAAAAATACACACTGGATAAAGCATTATGGCGACATATATTTACACAAAATTATGGAATCAAGTAATCTCACGGTTACGGGTATCTAAAAAAAAGGTCACCCAATAATGTGGACTTTTCTGTCTGTGGGGTGGTGCGAGCGCATCCGACGCACCCCCCCCCCCCCCTCGGTACGAGCCTGAAAGTCACACAATAATAAATTTATTTCATATTGATCAAATTGATAGAGCCTACACATATGTTTCAATTATAAAGTACTACACGGTGCCTTAGCATAATACATAAATCCATGCATGTATGAAATCATATCACAAAGCCCTGCATCATTATTTGTTGCTTCGTTTTGAGAAAACCATACACAACGTCACATAACATACACTTAATACAAATCATATCAGTTAAAATATAGCTTAATCCTTACGGCTAAGTACGACTTTTATTAGCTAATCAAATCACTGCTATTGGCAACTAAATGAGTGTTTAGTCATCAAGATTTGCAAATGTTCGGTTTAACCAAATGTTTGGTTTTCACCCACTTGGAAATATGGGTCGCGGTAGCGAGACACAACTTCAAGTGGGTGGAAATTAAATTATTTAATTTAGCGCTTTAAGGGTTCGAACATATTCTGATACTACATAACTTACACTAACCCTCTAAGCGCCATATTATTCAATTGGAATTTTCACCCATTTGAAGTTGTGTCTCGCTGACGCGATCCACAACTTCAAGTGAGTGAAAATTATTCAGATTTGACTAAATGAGGGTCTGCTCTTTTCAGATCTTGCTGATTGGAGTCACATTTTATCTTTAAAACGTTTAAAATGTGTTACTTAATGTGGTAGGCCTAATACAAAAATGAAAAACCTTGTGGATCCACGTCGGGTTCATTCAAGGGACTACAGCTCCATTGTAACAACGTCTAAATATATACTGCTATTGTATAACATACAGTGGGCACAATGGGCCGAGCGGTAAAAAAGAAATCTGAAGGGCACGCCTCACTCAAAATACCTGTAAAAATGTATACATGTAATACTTTTTCCTATAATTCCTGTATTTAGAATGCTCACCTGCCGATCTCCTCGCAGATGATGTACTTGGACAGAACGTCACCTCTCATGTCCTCCATATCGACGTCCTTATAGGTGTTGTCCAGACAGACTGAAATAACAACACATGCACAGATTTGAACAATTACTTGTGTTTCAATGTTTATTTTATGCAAGTTTACATCTTAATATCTTCCAGGGAAAAAAAAAGATAAATGAATAGCAAAACATGACGATAAATATCAGGCAATAAGATGCGTATTTCAAAAAGAATAATAAAATCATTCAGCAAACGTCTTCTATCTGAGAGTTTGTTACTGTGTGTGCAGGGTTTTAAACAGATGATGTGTATTGAACCACTTATCTCCGCAGATGTATTTGTAGCCTACATTTATTATCTTATTTAATAATCTGAACCATTTAAAACGTTACATCAGTCTCCATGTTAATTTTGATTATCAACACGAAAATAAAAGGCATTGTGGTAAAATTAGAAGAATTAGATGTCAACATTTTATTAGGGGCTGGTTAAAATCTTCACTTCACTTCACTTCAGAAATGTTTGATTGTCAACACCGGCTGCGATGCTGAACCGATTTAAAAAATCTGAACACTTTGTGTTTGCTAGGATGGTGCTACAATATGAAACAAGTGTCTAACCGCTAAAAATAATTCATATAAACCAAGAGACCAGGTTTTTTTTCAATTTGAAATCATCATAAATGTCTAAGTTAGCTCTTTCTGCTTCGTTTGAATAGCTATGTTATGGGTCTACGGCCATTATAGATATGGTCTATGGACGTCAGATTCTGAAGTCTAAAATCGATCCCGCACTGAAAGAGTAAAATATGTATAATGGCTGTAGATCCATTACATAGGTATTCAAATGAAGCTGGAAGAGCAAACTGGGACATTTATAATGATTTCAAATTGAAAAAACCCATTTGGTGTCCATCAGGTCATCAAGGGTTATACAGGTGCTAATGAAAACACAGAATGTATGCTGTAGATGACATCAGTGTTCTAGGATTAATAAGTATGTGTACAGTGCCTACCCAGTCTGTCGTAGTCTATGTCTGGCTTTGGTTCCTGTGTCACGGCGTGATCACTCTCCTCACTCACATCACTCGTGCCGTACAGGTTCTCAGCCTTCACTCTGAACCTGTACCTCTTCTTCTCGTCCAGTCTCCTCACTGTGAGATGGTTCACGTGCGTTATACTACACGTCTCCCAGTCGTCACTGTCCCCGACCTGCTTCTCCACAACATACGTCGTGACTACGGCGCCACCGTCGTGGGCAGGCACGTTCCAGTCGAGACGCAGGGAGTCCCTATCCACGTCTGAGATGCGAGGTTTGCCCTGCGGCGGATCTGGACGATCTGTGGAGAAACAAGCGTCATTTCGTTAAAATTCGCACATTGAAATTATCGTATATAAAACAAGAGGTACATCTCACCGAAACAAGCGTCATTTCAATAAAATTCGTGCATTGAAATTACCAGCTGGGCACACGACGTTGTTGCGACTTTGAATCAACGTCATTTACGTTGATTCAACATCACAACAACGTCGTGTGCCCAGTGGGAAGCGTGTATAAAACAAGAATTACATCTTACTACTGTGGTATAACAAGAACACTTTCAAAGGCTCTCTACTACAGTGCAATACAAAACAACTTTTTTGAGAATGTTTTTATAATTATTTCAAGAATATTTAATAGCCGTGCGAGACAGGCACACATGCATAGCATAGTTAGTTAAACTAATAAAAAAAAAAGACAAAGCTATCAGCCAAAACGAAAGTGTAAATTGAATTGAATTTTCGATAAGGCTATTTACTGATAATTTGTACGATTTTCGCAAGGAAACAACGAACCATCACATTTTATCACCCGTGATTTCTCGCAGATGATCTGATAATGCTCCAAATGTGGTTCGAAATTGGCGTTTATTATATAATTCCCTGCGATAAATGTATTAAGATATCTGGGACAACAGTGTCTAGATTATGGCACTGATTTGCTGAAGCATTGTCATAATCCATCGGGATCCTCATACGAAAGTGTACGTACTTGATTTAAACCCCCACCCCCCCCCCCCCCTCCGTGCCCTGAGAAAACTGTTGTATATTCTACCTGTGATTGCTACGGGGATCACTGCGAAGTCTGCTGCCATGTCGTTTTCCACGTGAATCATGTATTCTCCTGAGTCTGACTTCTCCACCTCGTGTATGGCCAGGGTGGTCAGGCTGTCACTGTAGGTCACCTCGTATTTGTCGCTCTGCTCGATCACCTCGCCGTCCTTTGACCAGGTAACCCTGGGGAAAGGTCGTCCCATCAGCGGAACCCGGATCTTCATCTTCTGTCCCCGGCTGAAGCTCATCCCGTCCAGCATGGAGCCGGGAACGCGCAATTTGGCAGGAACTGAAAAGGGCCGGAGGTGATAGTAGTGGTAAAATATATATTATATATACTAGTCAGTGGCGGATCCAGAGCAGGGGTCAGCGAGAATTCCTCATATTAAAAAATTGTAACATATGGCTTTGAGTGGGGCCTAAGGGGTCAGCTGCAGTTACTGCTGATGGTATTTCCACTGCAGCATAGCAATAACATAACATTGAGATTTGTCTACAATGTTTCTATTTTTTTTCAACATTTTATGCATTGTGATTCCGAGAGTAAATGTGTTGGAAATTTCAGGTCATAAAATATGGTCCATTATCTCAACCTTTATCAGTGTGTGGATCTATTTGGCACAAAACTTCTTTTGTCAAAATGTTTACTAAATTGTTTGATGAGGGAAAATTTTAGTGATAAAGAAAAGTAAGCGAATAATTATTGTTGGGCTCTACTTTAATTCTAAAAATGAGAAAGAAGAAATGAAATGTTTATGGAAATTCTAAACAATAATTATAATAAGAAATATTGTGCAACAAAGCAACAACATATACTTATCAAGCAAAATATGAGACTTAACTCATGCTCAGCCATAGAAAATTCTTTGTAAGAAAAAATACATAAGCTTATGTAGCTCACACATGCTATTCAATATTATCATTTTGTTAAAATATATTTTACTGATTTTTATACTACTTTGACAGCAAAAAATAAATAATAAATGCTTGCTAAATCTTTCACAATAAAAAAACACATTCATGCTCTATTATATCTAGTAATTTCCTGACAAATAATTGATTTGTTATTGAATATTTGTATATGCGATTAATTAGGCGTCTATCACATGCGAGTTGTTGGCTACTCTTTTCTTACTACTCTTTTTTTTATACAAAGTAGACATCTCTCGCAAATTGAATTATTTAACAAAGATATATTACAAATTTTAGTGGTATATTATATAGTCTGTAATTTGCTTGAAAACGTTTATATACGGTCTTAGCGGCACAAATGTTGAGTGTGTCACGCTGCAACGCTTAGTATATTAACCCTTCGCCTGCTTATTAGCCGATTAAACCACTGTTATTGGGAATGAAATGATTGTTTAAACATCAATATTTGTAAATGTTTGGTTTTAAATTAAACAAATATAAGTAATTTTCAATCACTTGAGGTTGTGGATCGCGGTAGCGAGACACAACCTCTAGTGGTTGAAAATTCAAATAAATAATTTTATCAGAATGGGGGTTAAACCATAAATATACCATATTGGCATACCATATTGGTTATCTCATTTTGAACATTTCCGGGATAATACCTTGTAGGTTGAGATTTGCCCTGAGTGTGGCGGTACCTGCCTTGTTGAAGGCACGGCACTCCACTTCTCCACAGTCATCTGAGACCACGTTGTTCACCACCAAGGTACACTTGTCTCCGTCTTGAGCCACGTGGTGCTTGTAACCGTCAAACACTTCACGGAAGTTCTTAAACCTAATCATACAGAGAAATATATATACTATCGGTGTTGACATTGATTACCTTTTATTTATTATTTTTAATCTCTCTTACATGATATATAATAGTCCAGTAATATTGGTGCGAATGAACCTATTCAGACAGAGAAATACATATATTGACATATATCGTCTTCAGTGTTGACATTAATCACCTTTTATTTAGTATTTTTAATCTCTATTACATGATATACATAGTTCAGTAATATAGGTGTACATGCACATGGATGTACGTTGACCCTTACAAACTGACTTAAGTTATATAAATCATGGAGACCAAAGGATTTATTTCAATTTTAAATCATCATAAATGTCTCAATTAACTCTTTCCGCTTCATTTGAATACCTATGTTATGGGTCTACTGCCATTATAAATATTTTATTTCTTTCAGTGCGAGGATCATCGTCAGTCTACAGACGTCAGATTCTGCCGTATAAAGACGGCCCCCGCGCTGGAGAGGTTAAATAAAATGTAGGCTAATACGTACACTGATAAACTATTATAAAATTGTATTTGTTATATATCGGCCAACCATACGATAAAAGAAGCTGTAAAATAATAGCTATGAAATTATATATGTACATTCATGTTATACATTCACGAAATTATGAGGTGATATTTTCCATGCGAAATACAGTTACTACATGTCCAAATTTGTTTTCCTGTCTTTTGAGACACATGATTAGAGATTGCTTGTTGTCAGTGAGCATATATGCTTTATGTGCTCATATATTCTGGTTCTTCTCACTGTATTATCACACTTACATATTCATGTATGTAAGCCAATGTCTTAACGACAGTTTAATTCTTATTCATGGCATCAGAAGTACAGTCTTATGTATTTCTGAAGGCATTCATGACAACAGTCAATGAACTAAAACGAACTACTAGCTAAGCAAATTCAACGTTTACTGTAACAATTTGTTTAACGCTAATAGTGCGGGGACCGTCTTTATATGTCAGAATCTGACATATAAATACGATGTAGCACTGAAATAATAAAAATATGTATAATGGTCGTAGACCCATATCATAGGTATTCAAATGAACCAGAAAGAGTTAAGACATCTATGGAGATCGCAAAATTAAAAAAGTCTCCATGTTTTGCATAAAAATATTTCAGCGCTTTATATAATTATTACAACTAATTATCTTGATGTTCTAACCATCTGACTTCTGGCAGTGGAGTTCCTGTTAAGGTGCATTCAAACACAGCCTTCTCTCCTTCTTCTACAGCCAGGTCTGTGATGTCTCCAGCAAACTTAGGTGGCTGAACATCTGTGTCATAAACATGGTTAATGTAAGCTTATTAATTTGTTAGTTAACCATTAAACCGCTAAGTTAGACGATTTAAACTTTCATCGAATTGAAGTTGTGTCTGGCTACCGCGATACACACCTTCAAATGGGTGAAAATCACAAATTAAAAACGAGTATTCCATAGCATAAGGATGTTTTCTTGGTCGTATTAATCTCCAATTCAACACAACACATCGTACACACAGATGCTAATCATAGGCCCGCAACAAACACACACTACATAGTGAGACCTTGGAATACTACGCATGGCAATATGGCGACCGTTGACAAACATAACGTGTCTATGATGATTGGACAAAGAAGATTTTTTAGTGGGTTGTAATGTGATTTGCATACCACTTCGGGAACTCCCATTGCTGTAATAATGTGAGCAGTTTCATGCAAATGAAATCTATGGAGAAGTGAAAAATGAGAAGGCAGGCATATATTTTTTGTTTCATTTGGACTACATAAATTGTACTGCCCATGGGTTGGGGATGAGGCTCTGATAGAACAGCCAACCAAACTGACATGCAGTTTTCCAGTAACTACATCGGCTTTTATTAGAGCAGTGATATGTGTTTGGCCCAAAGTCTTTATCCCCCACTCAGAAAGATCACCAATAATTTCGAATATACTTTTTAATGTCCCAGTCGACAATCTTGTCGTTTCTTCTTTCTTTAAGATGACTGCCGTCAGTTACTTTTTGTAACGTTATTTTCTTAAACGGTAATTACATCGTCAGAAACACATAAATAATGTTCACGCAAAAAGAATGTTGAAAGCAAAAAATAAATAAAATTAATCAGTTAACTTTATTAAAAACAGCTAAATCAATTTGTGGTGGTTCGTTCACCTTTTTTCACTGGTTTGGATATATCTGGTTTTATTTGCTGGGGATGGCCAATGTTGTTTTAATGTTGGTCCACAGTCTGAGATGTTGGCCCAACATCAAACCAACATTAGATTGATTAGTAGTTCACCTTGCACACATGTCACTGGTTTTGACATCTCTGACATGTCACCATCTCCTATGACATTGGTGGCTGACACTCGGTACTGGTAGGTGCTGCCTTCCATCAGGTTCTTCACTGTGTAGGGTGGAGCCTCCACCATGGTCTTGTGTACCCTCATCCATCTCGGACCTCTCACCTCCCTCTTCTCCAGCGTGTAGTGGAGGACCCTGCAGTCACCGTCACTGACGGGTGGTGTCCAGGTCAGGGTGATGGAGTCATCAGTCTGCTCAGTGGCTTCTGGTCTGCCAGGCTTGGAAGGAACATCTGAAGATAGAACAATCACCATGATCATTTAAGAAATTATGTTTGCTTTTAAAATGTCATTATAATGTTTTAATACATACTCCAGTAAAATAATTATGCTTTGATGTGTAGCCTATCCTTAAGTTTCTATGTTTTCCAGAGTGTATTTGTTATCACTACATATCTTTTGTGTATTACATATCAGCTATTTCATCTTTAGTTTTGGTGCGGAAAACATTCGTCATCTTGGTAATGCAATTTTATTTTAAGTAGTCATCATTTACATTTCAAAAATATCCAGTGTTTTATTATGGGATTGCCACTTGACATGATTCTAATTTAGTATATGTTAACATGTATTTTTTCGAGTGATTTTACCAAACTAACTATCTTGTATATACATTTACATATATTACTATGACAAATAATTCTGTAAATATATTTTATTTGTGTCAATAATATATAGATATCTGTCTGTCTGTCTGTGATCAATAATCATGGTGTCAATACGGAAAGTAAACACTTTGACGGGCAATTTATCAAATATCTTGCTGTTGCAAGATACGAAAAGTATCATCTCATCTTCGAAATTTATATCTACTTTTTGAAATATACATACAATATTAACCATTTTGCTGCTACATCCGTATGATATACGGTTTCAACAATACATCAAGCCATATTATGCAGTAAAATTAATAGAAATATTTATGATAAATGCTCAGTTCATCAAATAATTCAATTTTCGCTATGCCAATTTTTCATAAAAATATTTTTCGTCATTTGAAGCTGGAAATTGCGTTAGCAATTCCACTTTTCAATGAATGAAAAATAGAAACAAACAATTCAGCAGAACAAGGGTTAACCATGTCAATACTCAATTATTTATGCCAATTAATATTCTTTCACCTTGGGATATGAATTGCGAACGAAAGTAAAAGAAATATTAAATAAAATAGGCTGATTTAACATTTAAAGCGCTAAATTAAATAGTTAAATTTTCACCCACTTGAAGTTGTGTCTCGCTTTCGCGACCCACAACATTTACTTCAAGTGAGTGAAAATTACTCATTATTTGTTTAATTAGATACCAAACATTTGCAATTGTTGGTGTTTAAATACACATTTAGTTCCCAATAACAGTGATTTAATCTGCTAATAAAACAGATTAAAAAACGACTTGTCGTGCTTATACTGTCATTTTTACCCTATGAATTACATTCAAATAAGAATCACAATCATCATTAATCATGGTGTAAATCCAAAATGAAGGTCACAAGATAATTAATTCTCTTGCTGTGTCAAGATACGAAAAGTATTATCTCATCTTCAAAATATTGATCTCCATTTTGAAATACATACCCAATTATTTATTATAATTAATATCCTTTTACCTAGAGATGGGCATTGCGGCAGTAATCCATATAATAAAGCGAAAGACGATTAATTGAAATATCCTGATTTAATAGAAGTATAATACATTAAATGAAACCTCGGAATCACCTTATTGTGATGGATTAGACCAGTTTTGATTTATTGAATGAGCTATGATCAAAATATCTGGTACACACATGTGACGCATGTACTAAGATGTTCATAGGATGATGACTATGAGGTTTGGTCGTGTTCCTAGGATGAATCAAGAGTTAAAATTGTTTTACGTCGCATAAACATGGTAATATCGCGACAGAAGTGAGACCTAATCTTATCGAATGACTTTAATGATTCGTTAAAGGATGAGGTTTGGTTGTATTTATAGCATGAGGTTTGGCTGTGTTTATAGGATGGAGTTTAGCTGTGCTTATAGGATGAGGTTTGGTCGTGTTTATACCATGAGGTTTGGCTGTGTTCATAGGATGAGGTTTGGTCGTGTTTATAGGACGAGGCTTGGTTATGTTTATAGCATGAAGTTTGGTTGTAATTGTAGAATTAGGGTTTGTCGTATTTATAGCATGAGGTTTGGTTGTGTTTATGCAATGAGGTTTGGTTGTGTTTATAGGATGAGGTTTAAATGTGTTTATAGCATGACGCTAGTCTCTGTTTATAGCATGAGGTTTGGTCGTGTTTATAGCATGAGGTTGGTCTTGTTTACAGGATAAGGTTTGACTGTGTTTACAGGATGAGGTTTGGTTGTGCTTACAGCATGAGGTTTGGCTGTGCTTATAACATGAGGTTTGTCTGTGTTCGTAACATGATGTTTGGTCGTGTTTATAACATGAGGTTTGGCTATGTTTATAGCATGATGTTTGGTCGTGTTTATAGCATGGGGTTTGGTCCTGTTGATAACATGAGGTTTGGTCGTGTTTATAGGATGAGGTTTGGCTGTATGTATAGCATGAGGTTTGGTCGTGTTTATAGAATGAGGTTTGGTCGTGTTTATAGGATGATGTTTATATGTGTTTATAACATGAGGTTTGGCTGTGTTCATAGAATAAAGTTTGGCCATGTTTATAGAATGAGGTTTGATCGTGTTCATAAAATAGGTTTGGTCGTGTTAATAGCATGAGGTTTAGCTGTGTTTGTAGCATGAGGTTTGGCTGTGTTTATAGGATGAGATTTGGCTGTGTTTATAGGATGAGGTTTTGCTGTGTTTATAGCATGAGGTTTGGTCGTGTTTATAGCATGAGGTTTAGCTGTGTTTGTAGCATGAGGTTTGGCTGTGTTTATAGGATGAGATTTGGCTGTGTTTATAGGATGAGGTTTTGCTGTGTTTATAGCATGAGGTTTGGTCGTGTTTATAGCATGAGGTTTAGCTGTGTTTGTAGCATGAGGTTTGGCTGTGTTTATAGGATGAGATTTGGCTGTGTTTATAGGATGAGGTTTTGCTGTGTTTATAGGATGAGGATTGATCGTGTTTATAGCATGAGGTTTAGCTGTGTTTGTAGCATGAGGTTTGGCTGTGTTTATAGGATGAGATTTGGCTGTGTTTATAGGATGAGGTTTTGCTGTGTTTATAGGATGAGGATTGATCGTGTTTATAGAATAAAGTTTGGTTGTGTTTATAGGAAGAGGTTTGGGTGTGTTTATAATATGAGGTTTGGCTGTGTTTGTAGGATGAGGTTTTGCTGTGTTTATAGGATGAGGTTTTGCTGTGTTTACAGGATGAGGTTTGGCTGTGTTTATAGGATGAGGTTTGATCGTGTTTATAAGATGAGGTTTGGCTGTGTATATAGCATGAGGTTTGGTCGTTTTTATAGGATGAGGTTTGTTCGTATTTATTTGATAAAGTATTTGGCTGTTTTTATAATATGAGGTTTGGCTGTGTTTATAGCATGAGGTTTGGTCGTGTTTATAGCATGATGTTTGGCTGTGTTTATAGCATGGGGTTTGGTCGTGTTTATAGCATGATGTTTGGCTGTGTTTATAGCATGAGGTTTGGCTGTGCTTATAGGATGAGATTTGAACTTGTTTATAGGATGAGGTTTGGTCGTATTATTAATCAATGAAAAAGTTGATGCTCCAAAATCATGTTTGCGACACTGAAATCCATAGCAGCATCAACAATTTGAATTATTAACGGATGTTTATTAAAGAATGGAATGGGTAATCTTATCAGTTGAGTGATGAACATAATATTACTAAGATGACACAAACTAGGCTGGTGGCCTGATTTCTGAGCAGAAGGCCACGACAGACCTCGAAACTTTATACCAGTAAAAGGTTATACATTCTGCTATATAAATACCTTCTATTATATCGTTAACCGAAAAATAAATCGGTAGCGCGCAAAAAAGTGAGATGTTTATATAACTAAAATATTGAAAAATGGACAGTTTTAAATTCAAAATTCAAGGTATATCCTGGTATGGATGACGACATTCTGTTCGTATATGACTTCGAATAGACACAATAAAGACACATTATCAACCAAAGTACTGTAAACTCCAGGCTTTTGAATAACTTTTGAATGTACCTCTTGACACCATCGTCCATAAAACCGAAAATGTGAAAATACACCCAGAACGGCTGTACATAATACAGCCGAAGGAGGGCCATTATATATACGTGTGTTGAGAGCTTGAGAATAACTGTTTTGTTACGAAAGTACCCATGTGATTCATCGACCTGACTCATATATGAGTCTGTTGTCTGTTGTCTGTTGTCTCTGGCTGCCACGTTGGAGCAACACTGAACCAACATAATTATGCGGAATGTCTCGCATTTTCCGGGCTTGGCATTTATGTTCCAGGTTAGGTTCGGCACGTTACTGTCTTAGGCATCTATGATTCGGCTCCCATATTGTTAATATCTACTGTTCTATCATAAGGTGGCCGTTCACAAATGCCAACATCTCCAGAGCGAAACACAAAAAAGTTGAAACCCAATCTTTAGTACCACAGTCTAATTATTTGCTGTCCCGCCAAAAAATGCACCTTATGACAAGTTAAATGTGCTTTGTATAATATATAACATGACCTGCATCCTTTTCCATCATTAACACATACAATTTGTATAATTTGAATTGTTTACTCACTTGAAATTGTGTTTCAACTTCAAATGAGTAAAAATTTGTCAGTTTGAGACCTGAACTTTGCTATTCAGAACGGAAGTAGTACATAATACAGCCGAAGGCGGACCATTATAAATGTGCTTTGTTACGAAAGTAGGCCTACCCCGCGATTCATAGACCTGCCTGCTGTCTGTTGTTTTAGTGCTGATCCACCGTCTGCAACGTTGGACCAACACTAAAATAACATAACTATGAGCAGTGTCTCGCATTTCTTTAGCTTGGCATTTATGTTCCAGGTGAGGTTCAGCACGTTACAGTCTTTGGCATCTATGAATCAGCTGCCATATTGTTATTATACATACTGTTTTCTATTATACGGTGGACGTTCATAAATGCCAAAATCTCCTCAAAATGCACGTCTTTAAATATGATTTAATAAATAATTTTAAAAAAATTAAATAGAAAATTACGACAGTTTTAGCAAACAATCACCTCATACGCTATATTTCAAATAGCGGTTTGCGATTTTGACGGTACTAGTGTTTAAAGGGTTTTTGTGGTACTTTTGGACAGGATGATTTTTGTAAGACGCACGGATTCGTATTCCTGAGAAAATTTCACCATAGGTGGAACTCTTGGGTCGTATGGAGCGCTGGCAAACACGACCTACTAATTCAGTTTTTTATATCTAGCGACATAGGGCCGGTTATTGACATATGATAAAATGTTCAACAGTAGCAAGTCTGACAAAGACAAATAACAGAGAATGAAAACGAACGCGGTTTGACTTGTTCAACACTAGCTTCATCCCTTTCTCATCGGATGGCTCCATTTTGAAAATGTGGCATGTCTTCGCTCAATATATACAAATATTCTATATAAGCGGACAGCAAGAACGAATGATGATTTCTTCCCCTTTCACATCCAAGGGGGCGATTTGATAACATATACTTGTAATAACACATTGACATCATATAAAATATTGCAGTTATTCTTTGTTTATAAATCGATAGGAATTGCTTAACCAGACAAAGCTATTGTTATAACAACAATAATAATGGGAATACAGACATTGCATCTGCTGGCATTTCCAGAGAGACACTGCATAAACAGACCAACAGCTCCATGGACAATAAAATAAGACTGATGGCAGTACAGACCCGTGGAATGAGCCAATGCTGGCCTCTGCCATTTACCCACACATATGATTTTTGAGTGGTGTAAAAACTGAATATTTTTGGCTGCATTCGCGTTGAGCGGAAGAAAAAAATCGTTTGGAAGAACACATCATGTGGCGGCGGATGTTAGCCCTTATCCTGCTGAGTTTATTTATTCAAATTTTCAAGCACTTGAGGTTGTGTCTCGCTACCGCGATCCACAACTTCAAGTGCCTGAAAATTACTCATATTTGTTCAATTTGAGACCAAAAATTTACAAAATCTTGATGTTTAAACACTCATTTTATTCCCAATAATAGTGGTTTAACCCTCTGAAGCCTGAATTTGCTATTGTCATCTTCATCCACTACAAGCCGCGAATTGCTGTCGCAATTCTCGACTTGTAGTGGATACAAATTAAAGAAAATTGCCATGTATTGGTAAGAGTTTCATGGAAATTTTCCTTCAAAAACCGTCAGTTGTAGGAAAATTAAGTCTCTTTTCAGGGATGTAAAATGATGCTTTAATGCATCGTGAGGCCTCAAAGGGTTAATCGGGTTATAAACAGATTTAAAACGACTATTGTCGTGATCAGCAGGCAAAGGGTTAACACGGTATTTCAGAAAACTCCAATGGCGCTGGAGGAACTTTGAACCAGCGTCCATCAAGAAAGTTTGATGGACATTACATATACTTGTAATGAGACATTGACCTAATACGAAATATTGTTGGTATTCTTTGTATACAAAACTATAGGAATTGCTTAACGAGACAAAGATATTGTTATAACACCAATAATAATGGAAATACAGACATCGCTTCTGCTGGCATTTTCAGAGAGACACTGCATAAACAGACCAACAACTTGATGTGCAATAAAATAAGACTGATGGCAGTACAGACCCGTGGAATGAGCCAATGCTGGCCTCTGCCATTTACCCACACATAGGATTTTTGAGTGGTGTAAAAACTGAATATTTTGGGCTGCATTCGTGTTGAGCGGGTGAAAAAAATCGTTCAGAAGACCATATCATGTGGCAGAAGATGTTAACATGGTATTTCAGAAAACTCCAATGACGCTGGAGGAACTTTGAACTAACATCCTGTGGTACTAGGGTTCCCTATGATGACTTCTGATGAGTCATGTGTAGTTCAGCATGTGGCCGCTCGATGGCGCTGATGCATCACCAGAGGATCGCCGGCCAACTCAGTAAAGACAAGGGGCTGGCGGAGTGGCGGGCCAACGCTGGCCCGCCGCTCTGCCAGCGCCTTGCTTTGCTGCCAGTACATACCGGAAGGTCAAATGTTGTTTACAGGCTGGGAAATCCTTCAATGTCAGCATCTCAGTCGGAACCGACACTCTGCTGCCTGCGATCACAGATTTCTACACTCTAAACAATATAGGTTATTTAAAAAGAACTCCTTCAGTACTATTACCATGCAACCCCAAGAGAGCCCTGCAAGGGTTTTCTTGGGGTTGCATGGTAATAGTACTGAAAGGTTCCTTCTAAAAAACCTATATTGTTTAGAGTGTACCCACACAGCGGCGGTGAGTTTTCTGGGTAAAGTCTGAGATATTCAACCTCTCGGTCTGTAAAACATTGCGAGAATTCCATCTCAAGTGGCGGTGAAAGAGAAAAACGAAAACTTGGCGCACTCGCTTAAAATTTCAGGATGATGGGATCCGTGAAGTGCGGATCCATGCGAGAAAACTGTTTTTCCGAGTCTTGTAAATGCGTCATTCGTAAATCGGATTGTAAATTTTCTTGTTGGATTACCTTTAACATTGTAACAGATGAGTTGCTCTGTGACCGATATATAAGGTTCTACTGGGATGTGGGTTCAAATCCGGTGACAGGACTTCGGGTAGCGTCATACTTTATCGATTTAGCTTCCGACACCCCATAATCTCAATGGACAAATATAATTCGAAAAATTGGGAGGGGGGTTCCGGCTGTCAGAGAATGATGAAATTCCAAAACAGTTAATAATTGAACAGAAAAAAACTGTTATTCGAAAATAAAAGGGGGTCCTCGAACCACAATTAACACCCTAGTACACCCTGTGATAATTATTGGCATTGCAAAACCGAAGAACAGTAAAGTCCGTATCATTTCCAAGTCAGCAGTTACTACAGTATACCATTGCGCTTAACTTTTAAATGGAGCGCGCAGATCGTCGCCACCTTGCGCAAAATTAACGTCGATAGACTGGTTTCAACATTCTCTGAAAAACCCCACGCAGGATCGACGGGGTTCGAAACCAGGACACATGCGTGATTGTCGAGGCAGTCATGCGCTCTGCCAATGAGCCGCTTCCCCTTCTCCCCCTTTGCATTGCAGTACACAACAATGATTATTTTGCAAAGATAAAAAGCAGTAACTACTCAATTTCAAAGTAATCCGCTACTGCTGTTTGTCTTTGCATAGGATTGCACACCTTTTTCTGGGTTTAGTGGGTGCCAGTCGCGCCGCTTGGCTGATGACTGCACTGCAAAGGCAAACAGCAGTAGCTGCTCACTTTAAAAGTGAGCAGCTACTGCTGTTTGAAATTCCATGACAGATGAACCGTCGGCAGATTTGGCGAGGAATGCGCGTCTGCTGGGGTTCTGCTAAATCTCAGACAGACCCGATTACAGTTTTTGTTTATTTACGGCTGCTGCGGATAGATTTATGGAGTGATGGCTTTAACTTATGAAAAGAGGTCCACGAAAATTTTAGCCGCATTTAGGTAGGACTACGTGGAAATATTCCGTTCAAAGGTAAACAACAGTAATTGCTGATACTGCTGTTTACGTCGCACAGAATAATTATTCTACATCATTAAACCTCCGCATATGTTCTGCACTGACAAAGTACTCGCAGCATATAATACATGGTTAATAGTACCTCACCACAGATAAGAGTGTACGCTCACAATACATGCACTATACCTGAAAGTCGTACACAAACATAGCGACTGTACCGTAGTAAAGCTCTTATTTCGATTAAAAAATCAAAAGCTGTCCCATTGCATGGAGCGAACGCGCTACGCTGATATATTGTTTAGGTGTCAGCTGGAGGTTTATGTAAAGCTTAAGGCCAGTTTACGCAGTGCGCGATTTTTAAACTGAAAGTATGAGACAAATATATCGCTACAGAAACGATATTACGTATTTCATTCATGCCGTTTACACAGAGCGCGACGCGATTATCAGATTGAAAAGAGTGTGATTGTGTCAGAAATATCGCGCGATAAATACACTTTCTCCAATAAATGCGTTTGTTTTGCTCTACAGGCAATGTACCTATCCAGAGCGATACTTTTCATGCTTAAACTTTTTGTACATAGATGAATTGAATCTAGTTGCTGCCTAGCTTGCAGGGCTTCTATAAGCCTGTTCTAGCGCAGCACGACCAATGTTGTATGTGATATTATAATGGGCTAATGTGTATATTTTTGTATCTGTATTAAATATATGTATTGTTCAAAAGCTAAATAAAATTAAAATAAAATGAAAAATAAAATCAAGGACTGTGTAAATGGGGTAAACATAGCACGCTATTTTTTATTGCGCGATTTACTGTTATCGCTGACTGTCTAAAAGGGTATTAAGCAACATTTGAATAGAAAACAGGGACCTAATTTAACCGGAACCCTATTAACACTATCAAGTAATCCACATAGTGGGAGAATCAATAACTGGAATCGAAGATAAGATTATTTGTGTGAAGCTGAATTTGACTTGTAGTCTATAGTGTACAGTGAACCCAGCAAACATGAGACGTTGGCTCAACGTTGGATTAGTGTTGGGCCAACGTCGTAGACGGTGGGCCAACAATAAACCAACGTTGGGCCAACGTTTCATGTTTGCTGGGAACAAACAAATTGAAAACTTAGACTGTGCTGACTTATACACAGTGAGTTATGGGGTTAGTGGCCTCACAGTATCCAGTGATGGCTGATGTATGTTCGAACGGAGTTATCTGTGTCAGAAAAATGTTACTCAGCAACACGAGACATTGAACTGATGGTGGCGTGACGTTACCTAGCATAGCAGACGGTGGCTAGAATCAAGAAAATATTGGTTCTACGTCTCGTGTTGTAAGGTATGAACTCATTGCATTGATCTATGTTTATTTATCATTTGCCGAGTATCTGCGACTCTAGTCCAACAGTAAATCAACATCGGGTCAATGGATCTTCCTAGTAAACAGAGGGTATTAAATCCATGTTGCGTTAACATTTAACCCGCTAAGCAAGACTATAGCCGTTTTAATCCGTTTCAACATTATTTTGAATAAAATGACCGTTTAAACATCAAGATTTGCAAAATGGCTGGTTACAAATTAAACAAATGTGTGTAATTGTGACCCATTTTCAGTTGGGGGTCGGGTTATAATTTATTTTTTAATTATTTTTTCAATGTACCATAGCGCTTTAAGGGTTAATATTGGAATAGAGTCGCAGACCCTGGACCAATAATGAAACAACTTATTATATAGTTCAATGCATGTTTGCTGAGGGTTAGAGCTGGAGCAATGGACAAATCTTATTCACGGGAGGAAAACGTCGGATGTTGGGCCATCGTTGGCCAGACAGTGAGATTTGTTATGGAAGCTGACCAGATCCCGCGGCTTGCACCTGCTATCTTTTTACAAGAGTAAACAACCTCAAGTAACTTGATAACATTGCATTTTGGGCCGATACAACCAAGAGGCCGCGAGTATGTAGCTTATATATACAACCAGGAAGCCACTGGCATGTTATATATGTGTGTTCTGCCCGTTACCTTGCATTCAGTGCGACCAGGTGATCTATAGAATGACGATATAAAGGTGGAATGATATATAATTAAATATTTTGAATAATTAAGTATCGTACAAAATTGATCATTGAGGATAAGACAGGTGGCAAAATCTCAAAAGGGGCCAAATAAGCAGTGCGGTATGGACGGAATGTTAGGGGTTGGTAATCACATCAGCCATTATCTACTACCTATAGTAAACACATTTTAAGTGGATGACAAAAAAATAAATAGTTTATTACAGAAATACAGCAAAAACAAAATAGCGGCGATTTTCAGCCCTAACGACTTATCTATAGTCAGGTCGCCGAGGGTGGAGCCTTGCAAATGGGTATATACAAATTTTGATGCGGATTATAGATGCATGAAATGTCTCAATTGATATAAGCAAGCATGCCAGACTGACACCTTCGACCATTTTAATTATCACTGAAAATTTAAAATGGCCGCCGTCAACTCATGAAAAATCGACGTAGGCCTATATACCGAGTGTGGGGTAGAAATCCGGTGATTGATATGAGCAAGCATGCCAGACTGACACCTTCGACCATTTTAATTATCACTGAAAATTTAAAATGACCGCCGTCAACTCATGAAAAATCGACGTAGGCCTATATACCGAGTGTGGGGTAGAAATTCGGGTGTCAGAGCTTAAAATTGGCCTGAATAACCCCAAATTGTCATATATCGCTCTCCTAAAATTTCACATGAATCCTATGTCGCGTTTGGCAAAAAACGGCAAAAATCCTAGATGGCCGCCAACGGATAGCTAGTAATCCGATAATCAAGTGTGATATGTCATTTCTGACTATTTTGGGGGCGTGTAACCCACTTCTGGACCTCAAGTTACAATTATAGGCCACATGAAGGTCAAAACATGATCACAATCCGTTATAGTGAAATACATTTTTTACTAGTAGTTCAATAGTTACATGTGACCATCTTTGTAGCGCTAGTATCAATAATGTCACTCTAGGCATCAATTATCCGATAAACATTAGATGTAATGTGTCATTTTAGGTGAATTTGGTGACTGTGAATCTATTTGTGGGCATAGAAGTAGGCTACAATGGAAGTCCTAAGGATCTTTCAAATCCAAACTTGATGTACAAAAAATTCAAACTAGGCTAGTGGATAGAAAGAAAATATGAATACAATCGTTTCTCAGTGTTTCATCTAGCCTTTCTAGCGGGGCGCTGCGCCTTGCTGTCCTTCATGAGCGTCACGTTGCCTTTCATGAGCGCCATGTTGTCCATCACCCATTGAAAAGGCGCCATGCCCCTTTCAACTATTGTCACGTCCAACTCAAATCCACTTTGGTCATTGTGCCTGATTAAACACTTTCAAAACGATTATACTTGGCACTCACTCCCTAGGGAGTTGTTACCTCTGTTGCATGCTGCATGGCATGGTGCATAATCAATTAGTCTACAACAACCATCCAAGCGTATATGCAGCCTCCATGAGTCCGGTCATACTCCTTCAGCGGATTCTAAGAAACCTTCGATGCTATGGTCTCAGTATAAATCATTATTATATACTACTGCGGGTTTCTAAAAGGTAAAATCGCCACAGGTTGAAGACGTATATTCGTGAAGGTTTTGTAATAAAATCAGCAAACAGTTGGAATATTTCTTGATCCACAAAAGACCATCAATTATTTTTTTAAAAGGGAGAAAATGTAAAGTTAGATTAGATAACACGTTCGCAAGAGGAAGGTGTCTGACAAGGAAGCATTGTGTCTCCAAATATATTTACAATAAAAGTTAACACGTCAATACTTTACCAGCAGGCATCTAAAATTCTGTATATGTAGACGACTTTGCCATTTATTTGTTATCCAGTAACATGAACAGGCCTGCAAGTAGTTACTTGTGAAAGTATGTTCTTCCTCAAAAACTTTGGGTGTACATTTATCTAAGAAAAATAGCTTACACACTGATCACTGTCCCTGTTGAAGAAAATGTCAAATTCCTCAGTATTTTTTGGAGAGTAAGTAAAATTGTATACCGCACATTACATATATTATTGAGAGAAGTATAAAAATCATTATATCTGTTGCAATTTATATCCAGCAAGGACTGGTGTGGTGATATGACAACCCTACTAAGATTATGCTAGTCATAAATCAAATCCAAACTGGATTACGGCTGTATTGTGCATGAATCGGCGAGACGATTGTATCTGGATGTATTGGATCTGAACGCCAACCAAGGTTTAAGATTGTGCTCATAGATAATTAGAACCACTCCCATTTAAAGTGAAGACCGACGAACACTTATTTCAGGCTCGTCGGTTGAAGCTGAGCCTGCAATACTATATATACAAAACCATGACGGATATACGTCCCCAACCAAACCAAAATATTTTGATCTGTGGTGCTTTAACCTTTTTGAAACCCGCACTGGTGTTTAGTAAAGATTTATACTATCATTCAAATGAAAGCTCTTTGATGCGAGAGCTGTGACTTTGAGAGGAACAACAATGTACTGACAATCCACCCGTAGAGTATGGGCAGACTCGCTTCAGCTTCTGTTAGATAGTCGTCGTGGACTAGTTGATTAGTACCATGCCACACAGCATGCAACGACTCAATAGTTAGCGGCAAGGTGGTTAAGTAAGTGATACCGCTAAAAACCATCTCAGTAGGGCCTACCCCAATAGTGAATAGATATTGCCTTAAACATGTAGTAATTATGTTGGCGTGAAGAATGTCGTTTCTCATATCACTACATTTGTAACCATTCATCAATGGGAAATACATGTAACTTTTTTGGTATGTGTAATTTGGAAAATGTGTTTCTGCCCAGCTATTTTTCAATTGCATATGTTGCCTCCACATTGACTATAATTCTCGTCTGTTATATTACAAGATTACATCATAATGTCATGGTTATGCAGACCACCTTGCCATTGATGAATAAATTTTATATTTGTTTGCGCAAGCATAGGTCTTGACCAAAAAGTTATCCAAAGAACATTTAAATTTTAATTAACTTACTGGAAGCGTTTCTGAAAAACACACGAATTTGAATCAATGTTGATTTAATGCTGTCCCAGCCTCGCAACTCAACGGGAAACACGATACGAAGAACGTTATTATGGTACATATTGTGCACATAGGCTACACGCCACTAAATGAGTGAACAATTTGTTATCATGTTATCTGCTTTTAGTAAATAAAGTGCCATTGGTATTGCATTCCCGAGACGATTGCATTCATATTTTCATATTGTGAATTCTATGTAAGCCCATTTTGCGTTTGCAAGATCCTGACGACTCCAATTATATTTCATGTCCACAAATATTTTCACAGTCACTAAATTCATCTAAAATGACAGATGACTACTCATTTTTATCGATAACTGATGCTTAAAATGATATTATTGATGCCAGAAATTGTTTCAGCGTCACAAAGTTAGTCAGAAACCATATATCACACAACTATTGGACTACTTATGAAAAAGTTGTGTTTTCCCTATGACAGATTTTGATCATTTCTGATTTTCATATACCGAGGTTGAATGTCATTGAATAAGGTTTGTAAGGTCACTGATGCTTAGAATGAAATTAGTGATACTAGAAATGGATTTCGCGCCCAAGGCGGGTCAGAAACGAGAAATCACATGTAGCTATTGGACCACTTTTGTAAAAGTTGTATTTTCACTATGACAACTATTGGACATTTTTACTTTAGTATGGTGTTTGAAGGTCATATAATAAGGGTTGTAAGGTCACCGATGCTTACCATTAGACACCTAAGGTTATAATATTGATGCCAGAAATGGATTTTGCGTCGCAAAGTTAGTCAGAAACGACTACTGTAGATCTGGTAATTTTTGCGTGTTTGAATATTCGCGAATTTCAGATTTTGTAACTTTTCGTGAAGTGTGGAATTCTCAAATTTTCAAAATATTATATTGTGCACTTTATAATCATCTGTACAGATTATAGGTCAATACTAATGTAATTTAAAATAGAAAAGGTCATTATGAAGTCCTATTTTCATTGGTTATCAACCATACGAAAAATACACAACTTTTCGTAATGGCAGCCATTTTGTTTTTTGCTCTTACATCAAAATAAAAACTTTTTCATAAATCTGTTTGTCATCCGCCTGATATGTGTTCACTAGGTATTAATTATGTAAAAAAAAAACGTGGATGACAATCCTTAACATTTTGTCCACCCTGTATGATAAATGTGAAATTTTGCCACCTGTCTAGATGGAAATTAATCATTAAAAATTTTGTTTGTGTGTTTTTTTCTATCTATGGTATAACATGTTATTTATCTTAGTTGTCGACGAAATAGAAATGTGCTTTTGCCATGTAGCGAAAATAATGCATCACTGTCCATTCATCTTTTGGATTGAGACTGCAATATTCTTAGAAATACTATGTAAACTTGAGCAAAATGACCGTAATTAATTATAATGACTTAATTTAACCGATAAAATCGCTCAACCGTGATAAAAAACCTATGGAAAGTATACCCATGCAGGAAAATAATTAAGAAATCATATCACTTTCATGAACACATGACCAGCCAAAAAATTAGAATGTGTGTCTGTGTTAAAACTGATTAAAAATGATTAAAACTAAAAGATTATGAATGAATGAATGAATGAATGAATGAATGAATGAATGAATGAATGAATGAATGAATGAATGAATGAATGAATGAATAAATGAATCCATAAATCCACGAATCTATGAATTTGAATGCACGAGTGAATGAATTAATGAATGAATGAATAAATGAATGAATGAATGAATAAATGAATGAATGAATGAATGAATGAATAAATGAATGAATGAATGAATGAATGAATGAATGAATCAATCAATCAATCAATCAATCAATGAGAGAATGAGTGAGTGAGTGTGCTGTTGAATTTTGTGGAAAATATACTTTATTAGAACATGAAAATATGTATTTTTCAGACTACCACAATAGATAATTAGTAAACTGTGCATGTTTCAACATGTGAAATGGATTTACTTTTTTTTTAAGTTATTTACTCTATGCAAAATAAAAGCCTAGTCAATATATCGAGTTGTTAACTCAATATGTCGAGTTTTAAACATGTGCTAATACGTGGTATGCTTTGTGAAGCCAAATAAATTATTCTGATTCTATAATCGTTTCAGGCTGAAAATTGGTATTCGAACAGGTCTATACATTGATCCACAGCAGTACTGTTTTTTTGAACTGAAGTTCCAACGCGGCTGTTAATCATACTGCCGTACAAAGGCAAACAACAGTAACTGCTCAGTTAAAAAGTGAGCAGTTACTGCTGTTTGTCGTTGCACCACAGCCCTGGGCGTTGTCAGTTACGTCTGCATGTTGCTCCTGAAATAACACTCTGGGGCTACTGATCGGCTCAATAAGTGGCCTATTACACTCTTAGAGACGTAACGTAATCTGGAAAATATATATAGCATCAACGCTGTGTCTCATTGTCGTTTTTTGCTATTACATGTATGCCGGGTACAGTATTTTAATACACGTTGAGATAAGGTGTGGAGCGCAGTAACATTAGGGAGCATACCTAAAACACACCCTCTGCCCTAAACGCCCCCCACAGCTTTCTCAGTGGCAGCGTTGGCACCCACCGTTTGCGACGCTGGCCCAACATTGTACGGACATTAGGTGAAAGTCTCGTGTTTGCTGGGATGTATCTAAGGAGTAGTGTTTTCCTGTCAATCTGTCTCAGTATGAGGCATCAGTATGAGGCATCATTATGAGGCATCAGGTTGAGGCATCAGTATGAGGCATCAGTATGATGCATCAGTATGAGGCATCATTATGACGCATCAGGTTGAGGAATCAGTATGAGGCATCAGGTTGAGGCACCAACATGAGGCATCAATATGAGGCATCAGTATGAGGCATCAGTATGAGGCACCAGTATGAGGCATCAGTATGAGGCATCAGTATGAGGCATCAGTATGAGGCATCAGTATGAGGCATAAGAATGAGGTATCAGTATGAGGTATCAGTATGAGGCATTATTTATAGTATACGGCATCAGTATGAATCATCAGTACGCTGTCAATCTGTCTCAGTATGAGGCATTAGTACACTGTCAATCTCTCTCAGTATGAGGTATCAGTACGCTGTCAGTCTGTCTCAGCATGAGGTATCAGTGCGCCGTCAATTTGTCTCAGTATGAGGCATTCGGTACGCTGTTGCTTCTCATTATCACACGTCTGCTTGCCATGGAGTCCAGCAGTCACTGCTGATCAGAGATAATGGAAAGACTAAATTCAACTCCTTCATCAGAAACAACTGAGAGCCACCTGTAATGTGATCTAAACATGTCCCATTAGAGCAGCTAGCAAACCAAAATGGGCAAAATTATGGTCACTGAATTATTGTGATTTTCTATGTCTCACCTGAAAACTAAAGGAAAAACGTATTTCTAATGGCTGATTTTAACAAACGGGATAATTATATTTCATTTGATTTGAAGTTGGAGTTGTTGAAGCAAACGGCAGTTTCAAATGAACAAAAAATATGCTCTATTTTTTAAATAAAGTTAGACTTATGTTATTCATTTCAATATATTGGCGCTCCTTTCAAAGAAATAATTAATTTTATTTTTAGTACCATGATTATAATGCCGTGTAAATGAAAACAGCAGTAAAGTAAGCAGTTATTAAAAATACATTTCAAATAGTTTTGCATAGAAATAGGACATAGCAGCACGGCAGTCAAAGGGTTGAAGGGAGCATTCAGGTATTCAGGTTTCAGGAAGTGTGCCTGGCCTGCGGCACCAGGAAGCTGGTTATGTAACGTTATATTAGGAGAAGCTGAGGAAGAGGGAAGCGCACTGCTCTGGCATATTCTTCCTCAAAAAGCAAACAGCACTAACTGGTCACGGCAGTTTGTTTTTGCAGGGCAGTAGGCCTGGGCCTACTGCCCTGCAGGGTGCACACGTGGCTTGATTACGTTCACCCTTTGAACACTAAGTTGATGGTCTATACATATAGTCTATATTAAACACTCGTCATCACAGATCCTGTGTATTCTCCTGCGAGTTGCGAAACTTGTATGAAAATACGCTTCCTGCATGAGCAACTGCTCAGTGTGTTTAGCCCTTAAAGCGCTGAGCTATGTTTATATAAGCCAAGACATCAGAGGGTTTTTCAATTTAAAATTATCATAAATGTCTTAGATAACTCAATATTAACTCAATTCTAGTGATAGATTACCCCATTTAATATTAGATTTTTAACCTGGTTTGATTTTAAAATGCAGTTTCGTTCTCATCTTACAGTCATTGCGGGTGAATTATGATGAATTTGAGCGCATGAACAAGAACGAAATCACCTAACAATTACCGCGATCCGCGATCCACAACTCCAAGAGTGTGACAATTACTCATATTTGTGTAATTTCAGACAAAACATTTGCAAATCTTGATGTTTTTAACGCTCATTTTATTCCCAATAACAGAGATTTATTCGGCAAATAAAACGGCTTAAAACGATTATATCCGTTCTTAGCGGGTAAAGGGTTAATATGGATGTTTATTATTCATACCTCAAAGCAAACACGGACCGTAGAACCAATGTGGGGTTCATGTTGGGCCATCGTCGTAGACGGTGGCCCAACATGAAACCTACATTGGGCCCACGTCCCGTATCTGCTGAGAAAGAGCAAATGATAAAACGATGGTTTCCAGAGGCCCAATTCACAAAACATCTTAATTTTTATCATATGCTAACTTTATTTTATTTCCATTAGAAAAATTAAGATTGATTTTAATTCTTAATTTTTCTAATGGAAATAAGAGAATGTTAAGATAAAATCGAAGTCAAGATGTTTAGTGAATTGAGCCAGATCCTGAAACGCCGGTTTTGCTCTGCAAAGACAAACAGCGGTATCTCCTCATTTGAAAGTAATCAGTTACACCTGTTTGCCTTTGTACGGCAGAGAGATGAAACAGACGCAGATCGCAAACACTATCGATAAACTCAGAAGCTGTTCAGCAACCGGTAGACATCTATTGATCAAAAGTGATTCCAAGCTGTTCCTTGTGTGTGTCTTGGGTGTTTCCTTGGATTTGTCTAATTAAAGCTAATTTCTAGGAATAAAGGAATTGCATACAATCTACAAAATATTAAGATCAATTATAAGATGTTTAGATGTTTAGAGTAATGTAGCAGAATTGCGCCGGCAATTTATATATCTGAATATATACACATCCAATACAATGATTATACAGGGTGGTGTACGTGTAAATCGTCAAAAGGTGAAATTAGTGCAAGATAACCTAGTCCGAAATCCAGCTTGAAATCATCGTTCTGTATCGCACACAGAGTCTGTTATTACGGACTAATAGATATCCCTGAGTCGACTACAGGGATACAGCCTGTTGCTGTAGATCCCCAGCAAACAAAATATATCGAGCAAATGTTGGGTTAATGTTGGTCCAGCGTCGGAGACGGTGGACCAGCATTAACCCAACATTGAGTTATATTTCGTGTTTGCTGGGGGATAGAGATGGTGTATATTTAAATCGTATCATTTGGATATCCACGGGTTTGTAGACTCCTGGGGCCTGCAAATCATCACACCAGCATGTGCAGATATATAATCACTGGCCATGCTGTGAAAAATAAGTAAAAGAGTTCAGGATCAAAGTGCTTTGCTTTATATCATTGTCATCATTGGGTTCTTCATTATCAGTTAACATGACCCCTGTCATGAGCCCTGGTAGGTACCATCTCATTCCCCATATTTTAAAATAAGCAACAATTCAACATGTTCAATGATATTCATAACGGAAAGATTTGGGACGGTCAACAAGGGCAATGACCTCACCACCGAAGACGAATAATAAGATCAGCAATAGGGAGGCTGGAAGTTTGCTCCACATTCAAGCGGGTGTAAAACAATTGTGAATTGTGAACGCATAAGAGAGTTTAAAATCAAGTACAGAGTAAGTATTCAACTACGTTTTACAAACAGAACATTCGCGAAGATTATGCTATACCACAGTATATAAAAGATCTCACGCATGAAGTGTAATTGAGTATGCAATGAAAGTATGAAAGCGACATCACACACAGACAAATTTTCAATTCTTCAGATGAAATAGTTGACATCACAGCTCAATCACGCAAAGTGAATCTGAAGAATGGAGAATATGTCTGTCAGTTAAAGTCAGTAAAACGCGTCTTACTGTTTATCTCAACATGTTTATTTCAACATATTATTGGTGTACAGATATAATAAGCTCTGGCGTTTATGGATGAATGGTCTATCTTAAGTTTTAATTCAAAAGTGAAATATCGCTTTCATACTTTCATTGTATATTCAATTACAGTACATGCCAGTGCGATCATGTGGGAAGTTCAGCCAATCACCACTCGTCATTTAGCTGATATGATGTGACAAGTGGTCGACTTTGACACATAATGGAAATAACTAATTCTGGTATGATAATTTAATGCAAAGACAAACAGTAATAACTGTTTATTTTTTATGTAAACAGTTACTTATATTATTTGCCTTGTTGGCCAAGTACAATACTCTAATTCGACCAATTACAGGCGTCATTTGGTCACGTTACCTTTAAAACAAGAGCACACTCGACATTAGCCCGCCGCCATTATTGAACTTAAATTTATTGCGCCCACAAAGTCAAATTATCGACCTAAAATTCAAAAAAATGGCAATAAATCGGCAATTTTATTTTTTTTACAGCCGTTATCGAACTAGTCTGAGAACTGCTTATTAGTAACATGCATAACAAATTTGAACAGGATACATGAAAAACTTTTCAAGTTATCGTGCCCACAAGTAAATGTTAACGCCGACGCCGATGCCGACGCCGACGCCGAGCTTCAATGGCAATAGCCCACCTTTTTAATTAAAATTAAAAGGCGGGCTAAAAACCGAAGTGGGCGTGGTCTGTAGCATATTCCTATATGGGTGAGGATGTTTTAAAGAACGGAGTGAGTATGGTCTGTTGACCCCGTGTAGAGTAAGCTTACTATTATACTCTGCAAAGCCAAAATGCAGTCTCTGCTTACTAGTAAAGTGAGCAGATACTGTCTTTTGGTTTTGCATGGTGATCTATGAGGATTGTCACGTGACTGACCTTTCTGTGAGCCCTTCACTCTGATAGGCTGAGCCAGCTCTCTGGGGTCACTGCGGCCATGTTTGTTCTCCGCGGTAATCCTCAGTTTGTAGTCTTTGCCAGCCGCCATGTTTTCCAGCTCGCACTCCGTGGCGTCCGCAGGGAGCACTGTCAGTAGGTCCCAGCGGCTCTTCCCTGGCTCCTGCTTCTCCAGAAGGTACTGGATCACAGGACTCCCTCCATCGTCACACGGTGCGTCCCACGTTATGGTGGCTGTGTTCGGCGTCTGGTACGTCACCTTGAAGTTGGAAGGACTCGTGGGTGCGCCTGATAAAAATACAAACGAATATACTTCTTGGTCATCTTTTTTGTCAAGTATGGACAGTGTCAATATATTTAACCTTTACACAGCTAAGCCTGACTATAGTCGTTTTACTCTGTTTAATTAGCAGGTTAAATCACAGTTATTGGGAATGAAATGTGTGTCTAAACATCAAGTTTTGTGAAAAAGTTAAGTGTCAAATTTAAAAAAATGAAGGAATATTCATCCACTTGAAGTTGTGGGTCGCGTCAGCGAGACACAATTTCAGATGAGCGAACATTATAATTAAATAACTTGGTGGCTAAACGGTTATTGAAGAGATGATTGTCATGACCATTTACATCATTGTCATTGCCAGTATAATCAACTACAAACAGGCCAAACAAAAAAAACTCATGGTGCCACATGAAAAAAACAGTACCTGTAAGTAATAAAGCAGGAATTGTTGTTTGTCTTTCCAGGACAAAGTGTCAACCCAGTGACATTCTGGATGTTAATTGCCTTACACAAAAATACCAAACAAAATGAAATAAATCAGCAATCTGACATATTTCGCAATCTGGTTGATCGTCACCCAGAGAGGATATATTGCTCTGATCATTTTGGTATTTATAGAAGTTGACCTAACCCTGCCGTAGTTCCAAATGAGTGGATTTAGAATTAAAAAAAATGAAAAACTATTGAGTAAATATTTCACCAAGATGTAGTACTAGCTAGTACATAAACCCCTTTTATTTCACCTTTAAAATGTCATGACATATTACATTGTAATCAAGCATTAATTCGTCATAAACCGCCCCATAAGCCACCCAAAGATTAGGTATAAAACTTTTTCAATATTTTTCATTTAACAACATCACTTCCAAGAGAACCAAAGTGTAAAGCCTCGGTTAAAATTTATATAAATGATCATCCACGCAGGTTATTATTTTTCCCATGTGACCTTCAGACCACGTGAAAAAACCGCTGATTTCTGCCTGGGATTAAGTATTTATCGATCTTCTTTGATAGCATTATGCTGAATCCATGTCATAAATTTTATAAAATACATGCTATTTCTGATAAAACAAACCTACATGATGGGTTCTATTTTTCTGTACCATAGCCGAAATTAGCCATTTTTAACTTTTATATCAAGGATAAGGTCAGAATGGGATCAATATTATTTTTTCATAATTTAGACATCTTTTAAAAGTATATGTGTATTTTTTCATTCATTTGAAGGTGGAAATTGCATCAGAAATCCCAAGGTAAAATTAATTATTAGAAAAATAGACATGTAGCGGCCAGTGGGTTGACCCTCTCAGCGCGGAGACCATCTTTAGACGTCACAATCGGCACTGAAAGAATTAAAATATTAATAGTGGCCGTTTACCCATATCGTAGGTATTCAAATGAAGCGGAAAGAGCTTACAAAGACATTTATGATCATTTCAAGTTGAAAAAACCGTTTGGTTTCCATGGTTTATACAAAAATATTTCAGCGTTGAAAGGGTTAATTGCCTACAGCAGAAAAACTAAATCAGATGGTAAGTAACTCTATATCGAGAGAGTGTAATCTGTCTAGAGCTGACAGGTGCAGGTCTATATTTATCACGCTCGATGACGTGATGATCTCACTGTGAGACTAGCTAGGCCAGACATAACTTGGCATCAATCCATACTGCACCTAATTGCCAGCAAACACGTTGACACTTGTAGCTTCAATGTTGGCTCACGTTTTAAAATTTTGGGCTAATAATTATTATGGTAACTGGATGTCAATTCCGGTAATAGAAACAAGATAATTAGGCCCGATATTTGTCTTGAAATCAAATGTACACACGATATCAATGTGTTCAAGGAGCAAGATTCAAAGCATAGTCATTGCATGGACATGATCACGTCGTCCCATACCGAGCACTAGTGAACAACTTTTTATTATTATTCTCTTTCCTTCACGTAATTAGACTTTTCATGTTATTATTTTCCTTTATACACTACATAACTGGTACGTCCCCTCCTTATAATAATACCCACCTTGTTTTGTTATTGTTCCTTCTTGTTTCCTCATGAACTCCACAGCAGTCGCGTTCATCTCTCCTACGAAACACTTTAACTCCAGGTTTTGGCCGGGATCCACCTCGATCTTTGGCGGCAGTTTCTTAATGAACCATGGCTTACACCCGCGGCCTCCAATGTGACAGACGAAGCTAAAGTTGGAGCCTTCCAGCGCCTCCACTCTTGAAGGCAGTTTCTTGATGAAGAAGGGTTTGACTCCCCCAGGGCGCTTGGCAGCAGGGGTGGAATAGCTGTCCGTGAGGGGCTCATCGTCTACAATTGTATTTCATTTTCATCAGTACAATCATTAAAACATTACATTAAACAAGGGGGGTTTACACCGCCCTGCATAGGTATATAGCAGTAATTGCTAATTTGAAAAATGTAACCAAATATTGCTGTTTTCCTTCAAAAGGTGAAAAGCAGTAACTGCTAGATACTATTTTTTTCCCTTTGCAAAGGTAAACAGTAGTATATGCTTAATTGAAAAGTAATAAGGTAGTATTTGTCTTTGCAGGGCGGTGACATTAAACAAGGGTACATTGCAGTGCAAAGGTAAACAGCGGTAACTGCTCACTTGAAAAGTAAGCAGTTACTGCTGTTTGCCTTTGCAGGACAATGTAGACAGCAGGCACGAGACATTGATACAAACAGATTCAAACACTGAACCAGAGTTGGTGCAGTGTCTCGGCACTGCTGGAACAGTTATCAATACAAACTGGTTTTTGACCGTCAAAGTTCCTATTACTTTGAATGGCATACGTTTTTTGGCTTTTTGCATGTCTGTCCATAATAATGTATTTACCAAACAACCCGCTACTCACGTTGGATTGGATTGATCAGCAAAATGTTGAAAATTAGAATAGTCAAGATCGGTCCGCTTTTACATTGGAAAAAATCAATTTTATTATTTCTTCACTTTTATCGATTACGCAGCCACTGCTAATTTTAATAACAACAAATTTGTGACCGAGGATTGACAATTAAACATATACCGCTCATTGAAGTAAAGATAAAATTTCCCACATTTAACTTTGCTGCCAAAACCGCTACTGTAAAAATACATGTACGGAACTCCGACGGTCAATGGCCAAAAGATAATATGTAACCTATAAATCATATAATCATTGAATATGAAGATTTACCAGATTTAACATTTAGCAGCTAGTTCTTTTAAACAGTGTTGTAAAATAATAGGTTTAAAACAATGATATATACAACAACAATAATATTGAACATATAATTGACATATTTGACTACTAGTAGGCATATCCGTAATATAAAAATTCGAAAAATAAACATAACGGCCAACACTATTTTATACCAGCAAACAGAAGATGTTGAACCAATGCTGGTTTAATTTTGGCCCATCGTCTACAACGCTGGTCCAACATTAAACCAATATTGGTTGAGCGTCGTGTGCTGGCTGTGATGTTTTACGTTGTTCCAAGTTTGCTCAAAGTTGGGTCAACGTAAAAACATAATATTGTGTGAGCTGTATACAGTTCCATTCCCTGTCCATTCCCTGTTGCCCAGTGGTCAGCATCTCTGGTCCAGCCGGTCAAACTTGCCTATGTTTAGTGCCACCATTGTGATTCTTTACTGCCGCCGCCGCCTCCTCCTGCACGAACCGGTATCCTTCAGCGCGCAAACCTATCCAAGCTTCATCTCAGCCAACCTACTGAACAGCGGCGCCTGCCAGCCGCCAGCAATCCAGCCTGCAAGGAGGAGGGCTCAGAAGACGTACTACTGCAATCCATGGTCCGAGATACTATTGGGGGCAGCACGCGCGAGCGAGCGAGCGAGCGCGAGCGATGCACAGAAGCGGTAAACCTCTGCGTATTGCCTGTAGAGCCTGCAGACGTAACATAGATGGGCCACAGGTAAACCCGGTCCGAGCTGGAAGGCAGACTGCTTGATTTATCTTCCCGCTCCTATCTCTCTCTCTCTCTCTGGATTTCTTTGCCCACAGCCAGCACTCCTGTCTTCACTGATCCAGATATCCACCAGCTGCATTCGGTTTACGCTGCCAGGAATTTTGAGGGGAGATGGGGGGGGGGCATTGCTGGGAAGTTGAGCGAGGGTGCCCGCGCTCGTCTGTGCCTGCTGCACCTCCCCGTTGTTTATCAGGTAAACCCGCAGAGGCGATGGACAAACAGATCAAGATTCACATCGCCCCTGACCGGATTGGAGCATCCCTGCCATGCCTAAGACAACCCGAGCCACGGGGGCTACTCAACTCCAAGACGTTTAGTCAACGTTGAGCCAACGTCGCAAGACGTTGACTCAGCGTTGACTCAACGTCTTGCGTTTCTCGGGTCACTGCACTTATGATTTACAATCTAAGATGGAAACAAACTGAGCAGAGTAGTAAACTAACAGCGCTGTGATTCACGGTGATAAGACTTCTATCTGAATAGTCCTAACTGGGCCTCACTTCTCTTCTTGATCGGTTGCTTTCTCGCACGACCCAAGGGTCAAAATGTGTAGGCTTCATCATAGAGGGGATGCAGCATAGACACTTTGATCACTGAGTGATTTTATACACTTCCATCTGAATAACTGGGCCTCCTATCTCCTCTGGATCGGTTGGTTTCTCGCACGACCCAGGGGTCAAAATGTGTAGGCTTCATCATAGAGTAGATAGAGCTTAGACACTTTGATCGCTGGTGTATTTTTATAACGTCCAATGAATGATGTGAGTGTATGGTATTTTTTCGTGTTCTCCTGTCGGACAAGGCCATTGCATCGCCATTTCCCAGAAAGAGATGACCTTGCTTGTGGCCTTGACCTTGTGTGCGTCCAATCGAAGTGAAGGTCAATGCAAGGTCACCCCTCCCGAGGAAAACGCGACTGTTGCGAGTGACCTTCACCTTGACGGGGGTTCTGTTCATGTGCGAAATAAAAACAAAAACACCGATTTTATTTAAAAAGCGTTTATTCTGGGGTATAGAGCAGCACTACATTCTGTCGTTGGATTTGTTTTGCTAGCTTGGGACGCGAAAGTTCGTTTGAGGGTCATCATATTGTTAATCTGCCTGTATCGCCCCTAACATCCTAAAAATATTTAAGGACTAAGTTTTTCTTTGGTAAGAAACAGTGTATCACATTATTATTTGGCACAACCTTACCTCCAGACACTTTACGTTCGCCCAGCATTGGATCAACTCTGGGCCAACGTCACAGAAGTTGACCCAGTGTTGAACCAACGTTAGCCTCACGAATAGTGGTTGCTGGCACCTGGCTATATCACAACAACTTATTAGGCCAACAATAAATAACAATAAATTAACATTATCAGTCTAGTATATTTACAATTGTTTATCTGAAATCTCAGCATGTCGTCTGTTCCTATTCTAGAGAAATTTAAATAACTAGCCTACGTTTAGGATGCAAGCTGTAGCAGTGGTTTCTTGAAAGATAGAATAATAAGTTCACTTCAGGCCGATATACTTGTGATCAAGTGACTTGTATCTAGATGTAGACGGGGATTCAGTATTGCTAGCGAAACGGATTGTGTGTCCCTGTCTACATGAAAGCTGGAACTGTTCAACAAGTCACGTAATTCAGTTCAAACAATGGCCGAAGATACGAAAGGAAACCACAGCTAAAAGCGATACACGGCAGTGTGGTAGTCCCAAGCTAGCAAAACAAAAAAGGGCGTGTGACAATTGCGCCGAAAAGTAATACAAAGTTTAATTTAATCCGTCAAGATGATTAGCATACTCGTAATAAATTAATTGTCAATAAATAGCAGCGGGCGGGTGGTGAGTTATTTAAATAATGATTAGCGTAAAGTCGAATGAATACTATGCGGCAGTATAATGTCAGAAACACAAGGAAATCATATCAATTGTCGGAGTTGTCTTGGTTGGTGTTTTTTTGTTCTTGCTGCTATAAGTCCATGACCAATCACGTGACGCCCTCACATCCGGGTCATCAGGTGACCCGCTGCGGGATGACGTCAGCAAAAGGTGAAAAAAGTCAGTTGTCGAAAACGGAGATTACTCCATTTGAAAAGTAATGAGTCATCTCCATATTGGTACCATATCTGCATAGTGGTAATAGATCTGCATGTGGTACCAGATGGATGAGTAATCACAATAATTGTTATAATTGTTCGTTTGTCTGCAGGTGAGTGGGTGAGGTACGATGTTGGATGTTCACGCAGTGTGGGTATGGAGGTGATATCCGAGGCATTGACCCAATGCTGGATTAATGATGGCCCAGCGTCGAAGACGCTGGAACAACATTAATCCAGCATTGGACTGCTGGGTAGATCCACACTGCAGTCCGTGGCTTCAGGATCAGTATTTCAGCCACATGGTGTCCACTGAGTCGTAGCTGGTGGTCAGTGGCTCGTCAGTGTAGGCGTGGTAGCTCCTTGAAGAGGTAGACACCTCAGACATTCGCTGCAGAACCCTGGTCACCTCAGAGTTGTCCACGTGTGCCTCACGCACCCACGACTCGATCTCCATCGTCGGCGCAGACTCTGCAATCACCACGCGATGTATTAATATAAGATTATGGGTGTAAAATACCACATATAACAATATAACATTCTCGTATTGCCGTTCATTCTATAAATCTGCTTTACAAACGCAATCAGACAGTGACTGTATGCTGTCTTTGTGGGGCAGAATTATTCTCGTATTTTTATATGAAAACCAAACAGCCAATTCTCAAATGTTATCTCACACTTGTAAGTTGAAAATCACATCATTGCAGATGTCTTGGGAAAAAGAACAAATGCACCCTTTGAATTCATTAGTAATGCAAGGAGTGCGTTTAAGTATTAAAGAATATCAGGCCTACGCATTAAAAGTAAGTCTTAAAAAGTACTCCAATAATCAAGATTGTTCTTTGCGTTACAACAATTCTTAAATACATTTTAGAATTGAAATTTTAAATCACTTGTTGTTAATAATAAGCCTACCCCATCCCCCACCCCCTGAAACGGATATAGACGTGTATATCATATTAAGGGTAAAACCATATAAATTTACAAATTGAACACCTCAACTGTACTCACCAAATATTCTCTTTGGAATGATGGGTCTATCGTATTCCAGGGGGTCACTGATGCCGTAGGCGTTCTCGGCCACCACCCTGAAGTAGTACATCTGGTTCTCAGCCAGGTCCGTGACGCAGTGCGCGGTGACGTCAGGAGAGCAGTGGCCGGCCCGGGTCCAGTGACTGCGGTCAGCCTCCCGCTTCTCTATGACGTAGCGCTCTATGGGACTGCCCCCGTTGTCCAGTGGTGGTCTCCAGTGCAGGGCCAGCATGTTGCGGGTCACACGGATCACACGGATTGGACCGTCTGGAATGCCAGGAGGACCTGTGATGTGGAGAAATAAAACGACAGTCAGCAAGGTGATCATTATACGATGTCAGAGTATTGTCGAGTAAAGTCAAACAGCAGTAACTGTAAAAATAAGCAGTTACTTCTCCCAGCAAACACAAAACATCTGTATAACACATGTGTTGTGTTTGCTGGGTCTGTTTTTTTTTCAGATAAATAGAAACAAAAAACAATTCAATAACACGGGTGTGAACATATAGAACCAATTAGAAAACTATTCTCGAACATTGAATCAGGCTCATATTCTCGCACAAGTTACGATATATCGTAGGTTTCAGATTAGTTGAGATGACCATTTCGACTAATGTCTTCAATCAAACAAGAGTAATGAGCACGGCGCCTAGATAAATAGAAAGCAATGATGAAGTAATGTAATGATTGGTATTGAAGGTGCTGACCATGTTTTGTAAAGAACTGGCGAAACTTTTTGTCGATTAGCGGTGATGACTTTTTCATTTTGAGAAATTAATCTATTCGTCATCAGTGATGTCCCGGAGACCAACCCCCGGCTGATTATTAGGCTTCAAGCTGGATAATGACAAACATTTCCTTTGGAGGAAAACAATCTATTTAATTCGGTGATTTTATAAACCAATTACTGGGAAATTTGTAAAGGTGGAAACACTGTGTCTAAAACTTGAATAATAATTATGTAATTATCGATTTTAGACGTCCGAATCCCCGCACAGAAAGAATAACATATTTATAATGGCCGTCAACCGTAATCAATATATCCTCCCCTACCCCTAGCAGTTACATTCCGCTGCTAGGATGTGATAGCGCTCCGAATTTCGCAGATAGGGAGATGTAATTACAGAAAAATAATAATCATAGCACTGGGAGATAAAACTGAAATAATTAGCAGAAGGCTAGACAGCATTAATCGTTAATCCAATAACACCCAGGTGCATCTCATCACATCATTCACCTTCAGGGGCAAATCACACCCCAAGGTGAATGAAAAACATTCACACTGTTTTTTCAGTTTTTCATTTCATTTTGTTAATTTAGATTTTCTTTCGAATTAATGGTATTCAAAATATTTTTCCATGTGGTGAATTTATACGACGGTAAAGCTTAAAGACAAAAATACGTAATCATAGAATAATTACATATATTTACGACACTGGCCCAACATTAAACCACAATTGGTTAAGTGTGTGCTGGATATAATAAATAATAGGAATTTGTGTTGAATTTCTATTCCATGTGACATAACTCACCAATGAGAGACCTTGGTACAATGGGTTCCCTGAGCTCGTTGGCCAGTCCGGCGCCCACCTCGTTCTCGGCGTACACTCTGAACATGTAGGGTCTGTTCTCGTGGAGGTTGTCCACGCAGGCCACCAGTATGTCACATGAGTCCACCTCCTTCACCCGGATCCAGCCTTCAGCGCGGGCAGGGTCACGCATCTCCACGATGTAACGGAAGATCTTGGCGCCGCCGTCACGCTCTGGTGACAGCCATGAGAGTGTTACGCTGTCCTCTGTCACGTTGGATACCTCCAGTAGAGCTGGGGCCGACGGCTTCCCTGGAAAAACAAAGACAGTATGGGTAATGATAGGAGTACAGAACTCGGGCCGAGGGCTTCCCTGAAAAAAAACAGAGACAGTATGCATGGATAATGACGGGAGTACAGAGCTGGGGCCGAGGGCTTCCCTGGAACAACTAAGTATAGGCATAATGACGGGAGCATTTGAAACTTATGACGTTTCGACTTGTTACGGCAAGCTTTTATCAAATACTGGTGTACTGTCGTGAAATGGCCCAGCTATCGGCAGAATGTGATCTTATTGATCTACTATCTTATTGGTTCTTGGAACCAGGTATAACATGTAATGATGTATTGACCATAACAGCACTGACGTCGACTGTAGGATAGCATTTCTGTTGGTTTACTGGTACTTTTTCTACCCAGCTGCTAAAAGTAAAATATTTCTTACATCTTGAAAAAGGATATTCGTTCGGTCTTCAATTTCACAAATTCAAGTAGTTTTCAGTCACTTGAAGCTGTGGATCGCGGTAGCGAGACACAACTTCAAGTGACTGACAATAGAAAAGTTATAATTCGGAGCTCAAAGGGTTTAGGTGTGGATAATGATAGGTAATATCAAAGAGAGGTATACCCAGCATGGTATCAAACAGACGGATTAACCTTTTAATCCCTGAAGTCGTTTTTAATCTCTTTTGCTAGCAGGTTAAATCACTGTCATTTAGCATGCAATGAGTGTTTAAGCATTTGTAAATCTTGATGTTTAAAAACTTATTTCTTTTCCAATAACAGTGATTCAGTCGGATGATAAAATAAATCAAAGACGACAGTTGTCGTGATTAGCGCTTCAAAGCATTATTTCTGAAGAATGACCTAATTCCCTACACCTAGAGGTTAAAGAACGAATTTTTTTGTGGAATTGTTTTAATATAAACTTTTTTTTACTTTTGCCACCCACTTCAAGTCATCTTCACCCACTACACGTCAAGAATTGTGACAGCAATTCGCGGCTTGTGGTGGATAAAAAAAGATTACAATGGTAAATTCAGGCTTGAAAAGATTAAAGCATCATAAGAGTTTGAAGGGTCAAAGATAATAAATGATCATCGTGTGATACTTACAGACTACTGGTTTGGGGACCACGGGTGTTGACAGTGTACTGGGAGGTCCAGCACCATCAGGATTCTCTGCACGGACTCGGTAGTTATACTCGTATCCCTGGATCAGGTTATGGGCAGTCCAGAACGTCCGGTTGGCGTCGGCGTACGCCGCTACACGCCAGCGTCCGGTACGCCCATCACGCTGCTCTATGATGTACCCAGACAGCGGTACCCCTCCTGTGTCTGACGGCCTGTTCCACCTCAGAGACACGTTGTCACGGCTGATGAACTCTGTAGTCAGTCCGGTGGGTGCAGTAGGCAGATCTGGAAAAAAATTAATATAATTAGTAGCATGTACGACATATTCGTAGCATTTGTTTTGGTGCCTGTGTGAGAACAAGTCAACACTTTCTTTTTAAACATGTTTAACCCCTTAATTTCCTTTAAAACGATTTTTTTCATGGAACTGTTTGAATAATAACGATGATTTCATTTCAGTTCACATAATCCTCAGTTTATTTCCAGCCAATTTTAGCATCATTAGATTGAAGAAATATTTAGTATTTTATCAATTTACCATCGATATGCTTGGGAAATAACAAAGACAAATATCATTTTTCAACTAAGCAGTTTCTGCCGTTTATCTTTACACCGTTGATGCGATTATGTGATACACTCACTGAAGACAGACTTACTTTTTGGTCTCATGGGTCTGACACACTCGCCCAGCTCTCTCCACTCGCCCACTCCCTCCTCGTTCTCCGCCGCCACTCTGATGTAGTAGGTGGTGTTAGCGTGCAGATGTTGGATCACGTAAGAGGTGGTCCGTGAGGACACGGTGGCTACTATGGTCCATGAGGAGCCGAGGCCCTCGCGCTTCTCTATGACGTAGCCGGTCACGGGGGCTCCCCCGTCTCTCCCGGCCTCGCTCCATTCTATCGTCACTGTATCGTCAGAGATGCCAATCAGTCGTACATTGGACGGCTCGGCGGGAGTTCCTGTGGTGAAGAAAACGTGGTCAGAGATGACGAATAGTGGCTCATATTAACAAAAGTTATTTAAATAGTTACTGTCATTTGCTGGGAGGGAAGTACTCTTTATGTCTTGATGGAATGTTATTGAATATATTATGTTCTGCCTGGTGCGCAGACAATAATATTAAGACTCTACGAATGGATTAAGCACCAAATAATTAATTGAGAATTTCCACCCAATTGAAGACGTATGTCGCTGACGCGGCCCACACATTTATCTGTTTATTATATTCTTGAATATCATATGTATAATACAATATCCTTTTTCATAGAAAAAGCAGAACTTAAATTTGTGATATTTATTATATAATCCATACTCTGACAGATTTAAGACCCATTTTTCCCTGACTGTTCATTTTTACAGGGCAGCCATACTCACTGTATGGTGATTTGGCGTCTGTGGCCACTCGGGTTTCCAGTGGCAGACTGCGGCCCACACTATTCTCAGCAATAACTCTGAACAGGTAGCTGTGTGTCTCCTGTAGGTGCGTCACAGTGTACTGGTATATATGAGACTTTACTCTGTCCACACGAGCCCAGTTTGTCAATCCCTAAAATTTGAAAAAATAAAATAAAGCTTGTATATTAAAGTTGGCCTTCCTGAGCACAGAAAAAGTCCAAGATTTGAGTACATATGACACAAAACACAGTCCTTTGATTTAGAGCGTTCCAGTCAATGTGACATTTATTTTAAATACATTTAAAAAATTTAAGATGATTTCGGCTACCTGAAAACGCTAACACCTTCAAGCTTCAAATGAAGAGAGATCATTTTCATTTATGAATATATAAATACTAATGGATTTACTTGATTAAGTGATCATCTACCCTAAACCCATGTCACTAGTTACTTTGGTTGCAATCTTATATAATAACATTGCGGACCCAGCAAGACAATTGGGGCTAAGAAACTCGCGCTGTCAAGCTCCAATCCTTACGTTTGCGTCTCTCTTCTCCACGATGTATCCGGTGATGGGAGATCCACCATCTGAGTGTGGAGGCTGCCAGGCGATGGTGATGGAATGCTTCAGCACCTGGTTCACCATCAGAGGTCCACCGGGAGATGCTGGTGGCTCTGTAATAGAAGAAACACAAATACAGGTTAAACAAGCTTGACCCCTTAATAACTGACCATTTTGATCCATTTTAAGTTTGAATCGCTACCGCAATTTCTAGCTTAAATTAGCTTAAACTAGATTAAATCCGATGATTATATTTTTAGGTATACGTATTTAAATATTATATAAACTAGATGTGCTTGTTTTCGGCACAAAAACATTTTAAAATACCCCCGGAATAAGATTGCCGCTGGACATCTTCGTGTCAAATTGCCCTGAAGAATAATTTGAAGAGCTGAAGAGGCTAAATCAACCATTTTTTTAATGTTTGCCACATAACTTTGCCGAGTCTTTTTCAAGAAGGCTGACGTCAGCCATTCATGATTTGCGAGAAAGATATAGAGAGCCAGCTTGTCAAATTTGAATGCAATCCACCACACTATTCAGGAAACATATTTTTATATTGCAAGATCCAGGGACATAATGTAGAAATTCAGTTTTGAGTAACAGTCAGAGAAATATCAAGCAATATACCACCATACAAATCAAAAGGCAGTATAAGCGAATACTACCTTTTGGCTTAGCACGGTATAAGCATCACGATAATATCGTATTTGCTGATTTAGTTTACCTGCTGTTCTGAGAGGCCTTACGGCCAGATCCACCTCCAGAGGGTCACTATCCCCGATCTCATTGACAGCGATCACTCTGAACATGTAGTCCGTGTCATCCTCCAGTCCGGCCACTGTACAGCTGCGTGTGTAGCCGTCCAGGATCGCCATCCTGTGCCACATCAGACTGTCCACCTCCCGGTACTCTACTATGTAGTCCGTGATACGCCTACCGCCGTCGTCACCCGGGGCGTTCCACTCTATGATGACAGATTCTCTGTTCACTTTACGGATCTTCAGGCGACCGGCTGGTGGTTCTGGTCGGCCTGGAGAAAAAAATACAAAGATAAGTTTGTGTATTTTATAGAACAGCAATCATTTCTTAGAACAGTCTTCCAGTAGCTCCACGAGCTGCACGGCACTTATACCTTTTTCAGATAAGGCCTCAAAAAAATACACCTATGAGAAATCAAAAGCCATGGAAAGTAATACATTTTCATTCTTTGAAACAACCTCCCCCCAAACCCCCCCCCCCCCCGAGAAATGTCCAGTAACCTCTAATACATATTTAAGCTACCAACATTTGTTTTGCTTCACCATGTTGATTGCCTCGCTATGTGGGCCACAGTGAAAATAAGTAAATTTCAACTTATTTATGGTATTGTTTTGTAATCCAAATAAAACGACTAGTAGGCCTACTACCAGTTGCCATTTTAATTGATGGAAAAATGTAAATATGTGATTTGTTTTCCACTCAAACAGCAGTAATAGCTACAACAATTCAAGAAGGTAGCATATGTAAAAATAATTCATGAATTTTTATAGGGTTTGAAAAAAAAAGCAAAAAAGTTTTCTGTTCTATTTTGAATCGATTGCACGACCATCAATTTTAACATTCGAAACTAGTTTGCAAAGTTGTTGGCACAGCCTGTTTTATCAATTTTAACATCTTATTTTCTTTTAAATTGATTTGAAAAGTAGTTGTATAAGGATTCCGTGTGAGTACTTACTGGCTTGTCTTCTAGGAGTCACATGATGGTCTAGTATGAGCGGCTCACTGACGCCCTCGATGTTCTCAGCCATTATACGGAATATATAATCCTCTCCCTCTACCAGGTTAGTCACCAGGTGGCAGGTGCTGTGCGCCTTCACGCGAGTCACTCTGCTCCACACACTGCGGCTCAGCTCGCGCTTCTCAATCACGTAGTTACTGAGAGCGGCCCCGCCATCTGAGCGAGGTGTGCTCCAAGAGAGCATCACGCTGTTTCTGCCAACCTCCAGAATGTCCAGGGGACCGCTGGGTGGTCGTGGTTTGTCTGAAAGAAAGACCGATATGAATCACTGTTGTGTACGAGATTAAATATTAAATATACTGGTACTAGTTATGAGTGAGATCCACGCAACCAGGCAACTAGAGATCAATCCGGTTAACGTTAAATTTTATTTCAGTACATGATGTGTATAATTACACACAGTGGGCCTATGTTAAAAATTATATTTTCGAGTTAGTAAAATGGATTTCTTGAAAGTTTTGTACCTCATGGTATGACAGAGAAAAATTACATTTTGCCATTTTGCTCTACACAGCAAAGAAACTTCATGGCAATTTGTTCAAGGCCTTTGCTTACCAACGAGTTTCCTGGGCATGAACGGTTTCTCCAGTGCCAGGGGCACGGATGCGCCTCCGCTGCTCTCTGTGAGAACCCTGAAGTTGTAGTCATTTCCCCTCTTGAGACCGCTCACTGTGTAGCTGGTGTCAGACATGTCCACTGAGCCGACCACCTCCCAGAAGGGCTTGGTGCTCTGCCTCTGTTCGATCCTGTAGCTGGTGGTCGGGATCTCTGATCTCTCTGGTGGGTGCCAGGACAGGGTGACGGCGTCCTGACTGTATGAGCTTATACTCAGGGGTCCTGATGGGCCGTCTGGGCGCTCTGTAACACGCAATACAGGGACGGGTTATAAAAAGCGATAAAACATATAGTTTAACTTACTTACATACGTGAAATTTGCTTCAGAATATATGCTAATCATCTAGCTAATTTAGAGCTTCAGCCGCCAAATTATTTAATAGGAATTTTCACCTGACTGATGTCACGTTTTATCTTTCACATGTTTAAAAGCTGTTATTTAATGTGCTAATAAAAAAGAAAAAACGAATATACCTGAGACCGGCGGTTAATATAAAGGTTTATTTTTTCCACTCACTCAAAGCTATGTCTCGCTATTGCGACCAACAATTTTCAAGTGAGTATAAATTACTTACATGATGTGCAATTTGAATCAAAACATGTGTTACTTTTTCAAACTAGATGTGATGTTTTCGGCAGTCCATCAAAAAATAACAAGATGGCTATAGTCAATTTTTAATGAATTCCTCCAATAGTTAATCAGAATACCAAAATAATTTCTCTCAAGAACCTCTCTTGGAAAAACTTCAAAATTATTAGATTTTTTGACGATATGGCCGCCGTCATGAGCATTTGTTCATTCACTGAAATTATCATTCAATCTGCTTTAATAAATGTAAAAATTCAAAGGCAAACAGCAGTAACTGCTCACTTGAAAAGTAAACAGTTACTGCTGATTGTCTTTACATTAAATTTTCAACCACTTGAGGTTGTGTCTCGCTACCGCGATTCACAACCTCAAGTGGTTGAAAAACACATTCGAGTGTCAGTACTCTACTTACTGGTGAGTCTCTTAGGAGTGATGGGCTGAGTTGTTTCTATGGTCTCTCCCTTGCCGGCCTTGCTGACGGCGTACACTGCGAAGTGATGGTCCTTGTTTTCCCTCAGGTTGATGGCGGTGTATGTGGTGGTGTGGCCGTTCACCTTGGCCACTTCCTCCCAGAGGGTACTGGGGAGTACCTTCTTCATGATGACGTACCGGGTGATCTCACTGCCGCCTGCCGAGATGGGTGGGTACCACTGCAGCGTGATGCTGTCACGTGTGATGCGCAGAGCCTTCAGCATGTTGGGCGCGGACGGCACAGCTGAGAAAATAGAGCAGATAACATCATTATATCATGCGCGAAAAATGGTTCGAGAGCATATAATATAATTTTGTATGTCTATAGCAATCAAATATAATATGTGGGATAAATATGACACATTTACGGAAAATTTAAAATATCATGTGCATTGTGTATTAGTGCATAGTTTGAGTCGCTTACCAAAATTATATATTTGGTAGCTTTTCTACATAATATGAAATGGATGATTCCTGTTTATAAACAGAAATGCAAACAGACAGACATATGCAATTTTCGGTCATGATTATGCATCTTGTCGCATATTATGAAGATAAATGATTATGATAAATGCATTAATTAGTTACTAGTATTTGACATTTTTTCTATTTTGTTCGCTACAGGATTGATAAATTTAACTTTATGAATAAGCAGGAGGTATAGATATCATATCTTGTCATTAATATATGTTTCGGCAGATAACTCACCTTCTTTGATTCTGGGAGAAATTACTTCTGAGATGAGTGGGAAACTCTCGCCTTCTCTGTTTCTGGCGATCACTCTCACCATGTACTCTTTGCCCTCCAGCATGTTACTGAAACGAGCATCACATGGACTCGGTCAAATCTCAGTCATTTTTGAAAGAGTCAGACATATTTAAATTCAGTTGTTTCAAACTGTTACAGCTAAACTGATTTAAAAGGTAACCAAGTGCGAGCTGCAAGGATTTATACATTCCTTTAAAGGTTACTTTGACTTTATCACCGGCAATCTCGACTACAGTCGTATTCCATCAGTTGTATTAGCCAATTAAATTACTGTTATTGGCAGTGAACTTTGTCCTTAAACATCCAGATTTTCAAATATTTGGTTAAAAAATGAGTAATTAAAAAGAAATTATTGCCAGCATGTGTAGACAGACGGAAACTCTCGCTATGATTAGAAATAACCGCTATCGCGAGTATTTCCTCACTTGATGGTGAATGATGTCCTTGTGGGCTCTATCACGGCAGTCCTTCTCCAGGCAGTCCTGGTCGCCTCTCTGATCTCTATGATGTAGTTGATGATAGGAGTGCCTCCGGTATATTCTGGTGGCTGCCATTTCACCTCAGCAGAGTCGTCTGTCTGGTTAGTGATGCTGATAGGTCCTCGTGGTGCGGATGGTGGTTCTGAAATAATCATATTAGTTGTTTAAAGTTTGTTTTAAGACAATTGTATTTGTAAATTACGTTATTTTAACTGTTATAAAATGTCCAAGGATAAATGGCGATACTTTTTGTCACTTCTCTTTCTAAAAAAATATGTTTTTTTCTATTAAATGTTCCAAAATATATTACATATGTATTTGCCAACAATGTACACATAAATTGTTAAATCTGGTTTTTAAAGAATATGTTTATTCCCATTGAATGTTCTTATACATTTTACGTATGTACTTGCCAACAATGTACAGATAATTGTGTGGTAGCTTTATGGTAGCTCTTTATTGCAACAGCAAATTGCTGTTTGAAGAAAGTGCTCTCGTGTCTGCTTACAAATTACTTTTACTCATTTCATTGGCAACTGGCATCGTCAAGGTAGCTCCAATTATTCGAACAGCAATTTGTTTACCAAATGACCCCGGCCCAACATTAGATAAACATGGTTTATCGTTTCCGGTTATCTTAGATCTCTTTTACTCACTGTATGGACTGGCGATGGTGACTGGTTCTTCCATCTGCATGGCGTCACCCAGTCCCACCTTGTTGGTTGGCAGCACGCGGAACTTGTACTGCTGTCCGGTCTTCAAAGCCGGTACATCAAACATGTGCTGCGTGGCCGGTACTTTGTGCACGTAGCTCCAGCGGTTCTTACGTACGTCCTGCTTCTCGATGACGTATCCGGTGAGCTTGGCTCCGCCGTCAAACTCTGGCGGTTCCCACTCCAGAGACACTGAGTCTCGGGATACACGGTTGTACTTCAGGGCTGACGGCCGTGTGGGTGTAGCTGGAAATAAGGGGAATAAAATGTTAGAAACCGCCAGTGAATCATTGGAAGATAATTCCTGCACAGTTGACATAATTGTAAAACCTCGTGTTGCACTATTATTAAATTACCCTTTAAATGTTAGTCGCGTCAATAGCAGTTTTCGGCCTTTTTATTTCTCCCTTAAACAAGAATACTTAAAGCAGGCACGATCATTAAATTTTCTAGAATTGCATATGTTTTGATTAAAATTGTGTAATTTCGAGCAATTTTAACTCGCCTGAATTTGTAGATCGCTACCGAGATTTGTAAAATTAGGTCATATCAGTTTAACTGATTTAAGACATTTTTTAAATATAAAAACTGGTGAAAACTAATTCTAAATTGCACCCTATATATAATTTTCCCAAAATGTTAAGTTATAGAATTTAAATTTTCACCAACTTGCAGTTGTGTTTCGCTGCCGCGACCCACAACTGCAAGCGGGTGAAAATTACTAAGAAAAGTACTCACTGATGGGTCTGCTTGGTACGACGCAGTCAGACTGTAGTGGTCTGCTCAGACCAAGGCTGTTCTCAGCAAACACTCTGAAGAAGTAGCCATTGCCTTCTGTGAGGCTGGCTATGGTGAAGTTAGTCTCTCTAGAGGAGCTGTAGCCCACTTGTTTCCACTCGCCGCTCTTCTCACTCATCTCCACGATGTACCCCATGATAGGACAGCCTCCATCATCCAGAGGTGGTCGCCACTCTATGGTCAGGGAAGAGGTGGTCGTCTTGGTTACGATGATAGGACCCACAGGTCTGTATGGTGTCTCTGTAAAAACAATAAATATATTTGTTTGAGTTGATCAAAACAATTTACCATTTATTTTTATGTTTATTGTAGGATCTGTCAATGAATCATGGATATCTTCACCAAAGCTTGATTTGGAATTCAGCCAGATAATTAGACGATTTATGGTCAATTGATGTAATGTTTTTGAAAAAGGCTTACAAAATCATCGTTGAAAACGGGTTTCCCTAACACTTCTAAAACAAATTGCAAAACAACTTTGAATTTACTATAGGCGTAGAAACATTTGGTTTTTCTAAAGTTGCACAAACGAGAACACGTGCATCTCACTGCGGACAGATGCGAGTGCTTTTTATTTGTCTTGTCCATACAAAATGTATTTGTCTATTTAGAATTGTCTGTCTATTTAATATTTTTATCGTCCTTGCTCCTTAGTATCAATGAATTTCCCGATTTTACAATGGTAAATTTAGCTTAAACTTTACAGCGTATGGATCGACTTTAGACGTCAGAATCTGACGTCTGTAGACGTCAGATTCTGACGTATAAAGTAGATCCCCGCACGGAAAAAATAAAATATTTATAATGGTGGTAGTCCCATAACATAGATATTCAAATGAATCGGAAAGAGCTAACTAAGATATTCATGATGATTTCAAATTGAAAAAAACACTTTATTTTCCATGGTTTGTATAGTAATATTTCAGCGCTTTAAGAGTTTAGTGCTACATTTACAACTCCTGCTCACCTGTGCGCTTAGGCATGAACACGGGTTCGTGGTACTCCACGGGAGGAGCCATGCCTTCCAGAGTGTCTGTCATGATCCTGAACCTGTACTGGCGTCCTGCCAACAGATCCGGTACGGTGTACCTGGTGGTGGCGGGGGGCAAGGCAGCCACGTGCTCCCAGCTGGGGGTCGCCTCCTCTCGCCTCTCTATGATGTAGCTGCGCAGACTGGGGTCTCTCTCCACTGGATGGGGGTCCCATGACAGGATCACCCGATCCTCGTCTATTTCTGGAGGGTGGATTGTGCCCACTGACGGCATGCGTGCCACTGTGGAAAAAAATATAATTTAAATTATTTAACAGATAACAATACAGCTTATCTGACTGAATGAATGAGAATGAGATTTTACAGCTTTTATAGATTTGTGCATGTTTCACTTAAATTATTTGGTCTATAAAACGTTTTTATTTGACTTTTCAAGTGGAAGAAAATAAATGAGTCTAATACGAAAAGGCTAAAAAGGGGATATTTTCCTGTTGAAACTACTTAAATGGTATAAATATGGTATAAATATTTCTCAGTCATTAAAAGTCGTACATGAGTCGCGTCAGAAAGTCCAGTGAGGTGTAACACCTCCCTGGAAAGTCACATATCTAAGTTGGGTAAAAGCTAAATTGTCTAATCGTGACACTACAAAAACCTCAGAATTCAACAATGAAAATTGGTCATAAGACCAGGTGATGATGAAGGCTGATTACGTACATTTCCTTGGATCCACACTGATGGTGTTGTGCATGGTGCACGGTTCACTCACGCCGATCTCATTCTCCGCGAACACACGGAAGTAGTACTTGACTCCGGGTGCCATACTGGGAGCCACATAGCTGGTGTGGAGGCTGGTGGGAGTGGCCACGTGGGACCACGTGTTACGACCCTCCTCTCGGCGCTCTATGATGTACTTGGTGATGCGGGAGCCTCCGTCAGTCTTGGGTTTCGTCCAGTCCAGTTTGATGGAATCCATGCTGTAGTCACCGGCGTGTAGGTTCTGAGGTGCGCTGGGGCAGTCTGCATGCCACAATATAATAACAGTCAGCAACTATAATTTATGATACTTAACATACAAATTTGACATTAAACCTTTCAGAGCGAGGGCCGACTTTAGACGTCACAATCTGACGTCCATAGACGTCAGATTGTGACGTTGATCCCCACACTGAAATAATTTTAAAAATTATACTGGCTGTAGACCCACAGCATAGGTATTCAAATGAAGCGGAAAGAGCTAACTAAGCCATTTATGATGATTTCAAATTGGTCTCCATGGTTTATACAAAATATTTCAGTGCTTTAAGGGTTACCCATACAAAATTCACATTAACCAATAACTGGCGAATCACGTCTATTGCCGTTTTTTGCATTTATGTTTGTCCTTCAAACAAACAAAAATGAATGAGAAATAAACATTTAATTAACTATATTGCCATAATGTTTAGATTAAATTTGTGTATATTTCAGTAATTTTTACACAAATGAAGCTTCTACAAGATCACCAGCTGCGGACTTACCCAGTACTTTGACGTGGACTGTGGCAGATGATGTTCCCCACTCGTTCTTGGCTACCACTCTGTACTCTCCGGCATCTCTGAGGGTGGCGTGCTTAGTCACCAAGGTGGTGGTGTATTTGTCAGTTTCCAAGTAGGAGTTACCTCCTGGAGTGAATGGCACTCCGGCCCTGTACCAGTAGATGGTGGGAGCCGGGTCACCTTCCATGCCGATCGGGATCTTGATGGTGCCTCCCACGCTAACAATGATGTCACGAAGTCTCTCGTCCATTTCTAACCTTGGTAACGCTGAAATCGATAACGTGGAAACTAAGAATGTGATCTAATGCTAATGATCTAATTCTAGCAAATAATAAATTGCCCATTCGTTATATAAAATATAATTGGTTAAACAAGAAGTTACTAAAATTACAGTACCACAATATCAATATGTCTGCACAAACGTGTAGTAATGTCCGAGCCCAAATGAAATTTATATCTGTGTTTTTTTTTATTTTATAACATTGGTGCAATATACTGCCAATATGTAACTAATTCTACCACTCAAAATCTAAGAGAAGTATTACTTATTTTCAAGTAAGCTATTCTACTTGGGAACAGACAGCTACTGCGTCGTAGAACAACAAATAGCAGTGATTGCTTGCTCATTGAATAAGCGTGTTTGCCTTTTCAGGGTTGACTTTTAAAAAAATCACGGCTAAATTAAAACACAAAATGTTCAACTTCGGATTAAACCTTGTGCTGCTTGGACCCTATACATCAAGCATATTTGATAGCAAACAAAAAGCCACTGAAATCCATAAAAAAGTTTATGATATATGCTCAGTTTAATCAAGTAATTAAATTGCAGATGACCATTTTTCATAAATAGACATATTTTTCGTCATGAATGAAAAATAGAAACAAGCAATTCAGCACATAAAGGTGAAACACCCACCTTTCATGAACATGGTACCAGAGGTGGTGGCGTAGCCTTGTGGGTTCGAGGCCTCACATGTGTATCTGCCAGCATCCTTCTTGACAATGTCGTCGACGACCAGAGAAGCCACAGCGTCCCTGTACTTCATCTGGTACTTATGGCTGGATATCAACTTCTGGAAGTCCTTTGTCCTGCGGAGAAAAGATGATGAGTTTATAAACAACGAATGGAAGTATCTGAAATTTTCACCAAGCAGTCTTAGGATGTTTTCATTAGTGAATATGCTTTATTTTTATGTTCAAAGATTTAAATCGAACTACTTTACATTATGAAAATAACTGGAAGCATTTTACAAATTGAATCTCTTCTCAGCAAATTCGATTGAAAAAGAAACATCTGTAGCTGTATTTATTATTATATGTAGACATCAGGACTGTGATCTTACCATGTGATTTCAGGCGCTGGTTGGCCGACAATACGGCACTGGAACTTAGCACTGTGATCTCCTGGACGCGCGTATACATCATTCAATGGTTCAACCACCATCGGCACGTCTCCACCTACAAGTAAACCAGGCATAATGAAATCTCAGCTTTATACAGACATACATTGTTCCTTAGAAAACAGCACATTGTGTATTTCACTCATGTTATTTCGCCGCGTATTTCGTGTACAATTATCAATAATTTGATAAGTTAGCTAAAACGGTCAAGTTCTGAATAAAACGATCAAGTTCTAAATCCTAACCTTTTTAAAAGTTATTCAATTGGCATTTTAACCCAGCTCTCATGGGTGACCAATATAGGATGATTTTGTAAAAATGTAGGCCATTTGTTAAATCTGACTGATTGGTGATCTCTTTTCAAAGGTACTAACTAAAGAGCCAATAAACGTCATGACACCATCATAAACAGTGTCACTCACTTGATGACGGTCTGATACGACCAAAGGGGTGACATAACACCTCAGTATTGAAACAATACTGGTTTTAATCTTTCAGTGCGGGGATCGACTTTAGACGTCAGAATCTAACGTTTAAGATCGATCCCCGCACTGAAAGCGTAAAATATTTATAATGGCCTTAGACCCATAATATATGTACTCAAATGAAGTAGAAAGATCTAACTAAAACATTTATGGTGATTAATTCAAATTGAAAAAAACCTTTATTCTTTTGGTTTATATAAAAATATTTCAGCGCTCTAACCCTTTAACCGTCAAATTATTCAATCTGAATTTTCAGCCACGTGAAGTTGTGTCTCGCTGACGCGATCCGCAACTTCAAGTGAGTGAAAATTATTCAGATTTGACAAAATGGAGGTCAACTGTTTTCAAATATTGCTGATTGATGTCACATTTTATCTTTACCATGTTTGAAGATGGTACTTAATGTGCTAATACAAAATGAAAAAACCGAATATATGCGGTTAAAGGGTTAAGGTTTAATGCTGATCCACCGACTGCGACGCTGGCCCAGCATTAAACCAACATTGGGTCAATTATTGGCATAAACACTCACTGATTGACTCTCTGATGACTGTAGGTGTGGACGGCATGGACGGCTCGCTGGGGCCGGCTCTGTTCTCAGCTATCACCCTGAACTCGTATGAGGTTCCCTCCACCAGATTGACACAGGTGAAGTGGGTGTCTGTTACGTGCATTCCCACGTTACATACAGACCAGAGGTAGGAGGCGCTGGACTTGCATTCCACGATGTAGTTGGTGATGGGGCTGCCTCCGTCATTGCGGGGCGCTGACCACATCAGGGTGGCCGTGCTGCGGGTCACTCCGGTCACTTCCGGTCTGCCAGGTGCCCAGGGTTTGTCTGCAAGGTCAAAGTCAAAGTCAGGTCAACATAAGCAAAGGTGAATTATCGCCCACTTCACGTTGTGTATTGCAGCAGCTACTTAGATTTCTCAGGGGGGGGGGGGGGGATTCAAAAATATCTCAATCATTCTATATTCAAACTGGATCCTGTAACATGGGTTTCTATGGTGACGACAAAAATGTTTAAAGGGATCATAGTCTCGTTCACAAGATGAATGGGTTGGAATTATAAATGCATCTTAAATATCACAGAATGTGAAGATGTGCATTTTCCATACCAAGTATACTGGTATTTTGAGGCTTAATTGATGTCCTTGTTAATTTGTTACATTTAAAAAACCCCATAGATATTTCAAACTCACCAAATGGCTGTTTAGCGTCAACGGGTCCCAAGGGTTTGCTGAACGCTCCTTGTCCGGCCTCGTTCTCAGCTGCCACGCGGTACTGATAGCTGGTACCCTCGTACACGCTGGTGTCTCTGTAGTAGGTGTCCGGTACCAGTCCGTGTACTATGGGTACATAGTGCGTACTGGACTTTTGTTTGCGCTGAATCACGTATCCACGTATGGGAGCTCCGCCGTCATTACGTGGTGCCTTCCACTCGATCAGGATGGATGATCTGCTTGATTCAATGGCGTCTAGACCATGTGGAGCGTCTGGTACGTCTGCAAGTAAAATGGTACAATGGTATGAGTGACAGCGCAGTAATGATTTGCACAGGAAAACATTAATAAATGCTTATATTTCAAGTACGCAATTGGTGTGTGTATAATCCTTACAGCGCGGGGATGGACTTTAGACGTCAAAATCGCGCACTGAAAGAATAAAATATTCATAATGGCCGAAGAGCAAAAGAAAATTAAATACCAATTCACCCTCTACATTGACTAAAAATTATCAAATTATCATGTGCAGATCGATACTAAAGCATCATTCAGATCCCGAGGATTATTTTTCATTGATTTAAAGTTTGAACTGCTGCTGGAAATTGTACCAGTAATGCCAGCGTGAACAAGAAGTAATGTGAAATCCAGCAAATACGAGACATTGAAACACTTCTAGCTTACTGTTGGACCATAGTCTGCGACGCTGACCCAACATTAAACCAACATTGTTTCGTGTTTGTTGGAAGAGAATAGAATATCAGCTCACCATATGGGCTTTTAATTTCCACTGCGTGTGAGGATTCCATGGGTACTCCGGCTCCGGCCACATTCTCGGCCATCACGCGGAACATGTACTCGCTTCCCTCCATCAGTTTGGGCACGGTGAAGCTGTGGGCGTGTGGGTCGCTAGTGCCCACGGTGGTCCAGCCCCCGCGGGTGGCGTCACGGCGCTCTATGATGTAGCCTGTGATTGGTAGGCCTCCGTCATAGGATGGTGACTCCCAGCCTAGAGTGACTGACTCACGTAACATCTTGGTGACACGCATGCTGCTAGGTGCCAGTGGTGGAGCTGCAAATGAATACATTTATAGTTCTTTAATCCTTTTATTTACACTTAGCCTATTTGCTGCCAGGTCCGAAGATATTAAGAATGTTTTAAGATAGATTCAAACTAAATACAGTTTTGGAGATGCCTATTTTACATAAATCGAATCATTTTCATGCGTTAGCAATTCCAGCTTTAAACGAATGAAAATAGAAACAAACATTTCAGCAGTACAAGTTTTAAATAACATTTTATTTAATGTCCAATGTGCCCTTTCTATCGAGCAGCAGCCACTATTTTATCTAAAAAGTTAGCCATGTATTTACTTTTGAACTTACGCTGATTTGCATCTAAATCAGCTCAGTGGAACAAAGGCAAACAACAGTTACTGATGGCTGCTTTTACATGGCAGAGCTACTGTAGATGAGAAACTACAAACCTCCCCCGTTTGTTACTCACCTTTCACGGCGACGTTGAAGTCAGCCTTGGCATTGCCGGCGGTGTTTTCCACCTCTACCTCGTACCTGCCACCCTCTTCCTTCTCCATTCCCAGGATGGTCAGGGTGGAGTAGTTATCTCCTGTGTCTATGTGCACGTGGCCTGGCATCGCTCCTAGAGGTATGCCATTCCTCATCCAGGTCACCCTTGGTGTTGGTGTACCTGTGAAGTTGATGGGCAGGATGAAGGTGGAGCCGGACTTGGCCTCCTGCAGTCCTGAGTAGCGACGGTCGTAGTCAATCACTGGTATTTCTGAAATCATAGTGATCATAACAAAATTAATCCTGAGCATGTGCACTTGTCATTGCTAACGTTGTACTTAACGCTTAAAGAATGAAAGTAGAAAATAGAAAAAATAAGTGACTTAAAGCTGAGTCTCGTTGTCGCAATGTACATCTCCAAGTGGGTAAAATTGACTAGCACTGTGACTAGCACTACTTTACTCAATAAATTATGCTTTGGCGAAGACTACAAAAAAAAATTCAATTTCAATAGGTTTGCTCGGATATCGTTTGTCCATTTGTAGTTGTGAACTGCGCTATTGATAAACCGTCACGTGGATAGATATGTGAATATATTTGAGATCTTTAAAACTTCATCTCTCTCTTACCGTTGACATTGAGTCTGCATGTGGTGTCCACACGTCCAAACTTGTTGGCTGATTCACATCTGTACCTGCCGGCGTCTTTAGACTCGGTCGCAGGGATGGTCAGACTGGCCACCTGGTCGTTGTCATTGTAGGAAGCCTTGTGACGGGAGCTGCGGTACAACTCTTTGTTGTCTTTGAACCTGAAACGATTCATAGAGATTGTATCAATATGTTTTGAAGTGAAGAAAACATCACAGATCCGAAATAAGAATTTATTCACCCTTTTATTACTCCCTTTATTTTTATTTACCTTGCAGTGCTACCACACTTCTCATCGTATAAAAAGACCCGAATTTATAGATAAACAAGTGTTCTGCAATCGCTTGCCAGCATATGCATGTACATTCTTTTTGTTGACTATAACATTTTTTACGAAGTAGAAAAATCAACATGGCTTCCTTCTGAGAGTCATCGGTTTTTCTTTTTGTTGACTAAAACCGTATTAAAATTGCACTCACCATTTGATGTCACCTTTGGGTTTTCCGCGGGAGATATCACACTCCAGCCTGAGTGTATTTCCGGCATTGACTGTGATGTCATTGAGTGGAGCGATCACTACGGGTTTGTTGCCAAGTACCTTCTCGTAAGCACGGGTCGGCATGGTGATGTCTGAGTACCCTCCTACACCGCCACGATTCTCAGCGGCAACTCGGAACTCATAGTCATAATCAGGTTTCATGTCTGTGATCCTGAACGTGGTGTCCATGGTCCTCTCACTCTCGTTCAGCCTCTGCCACTTGAAGGTTCCCACCACTCTTGATTCCACCACGTAGTTTCTGATGGCGTCTCCTCCATCTGACACAGGTGGAGTCCAGCAGAATGTGCACGACCTCTTACTGATGTCTTTCACTCGGGGACTTGCAGGAGCGTCTGGTTTTCCCCACGGGTCCTTGGCAATCACCGGCAGTGTTGGAGCGCTGGGCTCTCCCAGGCCAACCTTGTTCTCGGCATGTACGCGGTACTCGTAGGCACAACCTTCAACCATGTCTGGGATGTGGTAAGACAGGTCTTTGACGGGTCGCGTGTTGAGGCGGGTCCACCTTGGTGAGGCGGTGGTACGGCGCTCAACGGTGTAACCAGATAGTGGAGAACCACCATCTGAGGATGGACGCAACCAGGACAGTTTACAGGAATCGTGCAATAGATCGCTCACTGAAATAGGTCCTGGTGCAGTTGGTACACCTGGAAAACAGAAAATTACAGTGGTATTAAGTACAATATTTCGTGTCTGAATATATTCCGAAAATGTTCTACGCATGGAGAAATTGTTCTCAGTGAATATTGTACTTGATTATCATAATCATAATTAAATAAGAAACACTCAGGGAAACAATATAGTGTTTGAAAAGTGTTCTTCCCATTGTGTGATAACACGCTTCAAATAAATACATCTACAGTTAAAGTGTCAATTCAAATATGGAAAATGATAAAGATATGAAGTTTTACACGAATGTTTTGTATGCAACGAAACTGAAGTGCACTTGAAAAGTAAGCAGATACTGCTGTTTGACTTCGCAGGGCGGAATAGCACCAGGTTACTCACTGTTAACCATGTCAGTGAGGGGATCGACTTTAAACGCCTGGATCTAACGTCCAGGGATGTCATATTCTAAGTCTAAAATCGATCCCCTCACTGAAAGAGTAAAATATTTATAATGGCCGTATACCATAACATAGGTATTCAGATGAAATTTATGATGGCTTCAAATTAAAAAGAAACAAAAAAACGTTCGTCTCCATGGTAATCTAGTAATTTACGCGTGTGTACATTTTCGCGAATTTGTGATTTTGGGACTTTTCGTGAAGTCTAGAATTCACGAAGATCAACTGCGATGATAGTGAGCGCTATACAATAATAATTTTCGCGAGATTCTTAAATTAGCGAATTTGTCGTCCTCGCAACATTCGCGAAAATTAAAACCCCACGAATATTAACAGATCTACAGTGTTATAAGGTATAGCACCAGGGTACTCACTGTGAGGACTCTTGGCGGTGATGGAGCTGGTGAGTTCCTCAGGTTGTCCAGGTCCCAGCTTGTTCTCTGCGCTCACTCTGAACACATAGTTCATTCCCTCGGTAAGTCGTGGCACTCTGAACTCCGTGTCTGCCGTGCTACCCACGGTCTGCCACACCATCCTCATGGCTTCTCTCTTCTCCACGATGTACCCGGTCACTGGGCTACCCCCGTCTTGTCTTGGTGCAGCCCAGGCCAAGGTGACGCTGTCCTCCGTCACGTCCTTGGATCTCAGTTGGGAGGGAGGTCCAGGTTTATCTGTAAGTGTAACAAAATGTATAATGATCAACGGCGGATATTCAATATAAGATACATCATTACGAAATTTGTAAAAAAAACATCGTGCTGATCTTATGACATGACTAGAAGAGTGAAACTTTACAGAAAACGTTTTTTCCTAGCATGTAGAAAAAAGTACAACAAACAGCATTATAATAAATGAATGCAATATTTATGCACCCCATCATATTTTTTTGAATAAAATGAATTGTAAAAAAAATGAGAATCTTTGAAAATAAAGATGTTCTGATCTTTTATTTCAGATATTAAACTTGCCCATTTTATAGAATAAGCTATATTTTCATTCACATTTAGATGGTAATTACGGCAGCAATTCTCATCTCAATGTAAATGAAAATGAAAATAGCCATATCGTATAGTGATTCCAATAATTAAGCAGCAATCCTTACCTAGTACAATCACTTGGATGGTGAGCTTAGAAGAACCAAATGGATTGTTGAGGTGTAGAGTGTACGTGCCTGCATCGTCCATCGCAGCGCGACCAATCACCAATGACGTCATATTATGGATACTGTCAATGTGGAGCCTCCTGTTTTCCAGGATATGGCCGCCATCTTTCCTCCAGGCGACCTTGGGCTGAGGACTTCCAGTGAAGGGCACCTCTACAGCCACGGACTCACCCAGGCGCAGCACCAGGGGCTTCTCAAAGCGTTCATCAATCAGGAACTCTGGCTTAACCTCCACCTGCAGTCTGGCGGCAGATCGGTGTCCCTTCACCACAATGGCGTAGTCACCAGCGTCAGGACTATCGATGTCGTTGACAGTGAGGCGGTAGTTGCGAGCGTCGACGTCCATGTCGTACTTGGCGTCAGGACGAATGTCGAGTCCGTCTTTCAGCCAGTGCGGCTTGGCGTTCTCTTTGGTGATTTCACATTCAAACACCGCCTTGCCTCCCAGCTTGCCCACTTTGATGTCACGCAGGGGAGTTAGAAATTCGATCGGCTCAACTGAAGCGACACCATGAACATCATCACATTAAGTATACAATTAATTGACAGATTTACGAAAGGTGAATGGCAATACCTTTATTAATCTCGTTAATTAATTTCAAGGTAAATTGTATACAATTAAACTAATTGATGACGACTCTCAAAAACAATTTATCAAGTCTAATAAACGAAGAAGGGTAATTCAAAATTGGTATGAAGTTCACAAGGCAATGCAATCTCTTAATCAGCAGCCTTGACTGAGTTAAGTTTTATTTCAGAAAAGTTTGTGATTGAATCTGGGCGTTTCACTCAATATCTTAAGAGCTAAGTTACATTTATTAGTTATTAAAATGCTGTTAACTCTCTATTGTGAACGTGGATAAATTATATGTTTAGGCCTACTGCTAAGACTTTTACTGAAAATAGCTCGTTTCGGTTTGAAGATAACAATGTTTATTCTCACCATATTTAGCAGACTGTGATGGCATGGAGGGCTGGCTGACACCTGCCCTGTTCTCCGCAGACACCCTGAACTCGTAGTCCGTCTCGTCTCTCAGACCTCTGATGGTGTGGCTGAGATCGGTCACCCGGTCTGTGGGGTTCACCATATCCCAGCGGTAAGTGCCCACAGATCGCATCTCTATGCGGTAGTTGGTGATGGGGGCACGGCCGTCGTGTCTGGGAGCGGTCCAGTGGATACTGGCAGTATCCTTAGTGATGTCAGTAATCACGGGCTGACCAGGAGCGTCTGGCTTTTCTGAAAACACATCAAATACGTTTATTCGTGAAATCAGTCGAAGTTGTTGTGCTTCACGATAATATATATTATAATATTAGCAAAAAATAATGTATCGATTTGCGCCAAATATGTGACATTTTAATTCAGCTTATGCAAATAAAATTATCGGAAAAAAATCCCATTATCAATTCACTTTCACTGCCTAGAATTCATGAATACGTGTATATGTTTTTTTTTTATTACATCTCGACACAGAGATATTAAAAGCATCACCGGATTCTTCCCCCCCCCTCTCCCCCCCCCCTCAGATCGTAAAAGATATCTAGGGAACTGTCACGTTAATATGTATTCAGTCCTATCCCACTAACGGTTCAGAAGGTACACTGTTAACAATTTTTTTATGGACATAAAATGTTGTCAAAATTTCTGAGCTCCCTTTTTTAGACAGAGCCTAAAAAATAACTATAAGCTGATAAGCCTCGAGGATGTCAATAAGTATACTATACTAACCATATGGATCTCTGATAGGTATGAGTGGAGTGGGATCAGATGGTCTGCCGTAGCCGGCCTCGTTTACAGCCAGCACTCTCATCTCCATCTCATCGCCTTCTGACAGGCCCTCCAGCAGGTGCTGGGTGTCCTTGATGGGCTTGCGCACCAGCTTGGACCAGCGGGGACTATGAGGGCTTCGCTTCTCTATGATGTAGCCCTGTACTGGAGCACCTCCGTCGTGACGCGGGGCGCTCCACGCGAGCTTCATGGAAGTCCTGGTGACATCGTCCACCTTCAGATTGGTGGGGGCATCAGGCTCGGCTGAAGACAAAATTCATTATAATAATCACAACCCCAACAAAATAGCACATTAACGCCGCATGAAAAACATGAGAAAAAGCATTTTAAAATGACCTATACAGATGTCAAAGCTGGCATTTATCATGTTCATACCGTCAATAAATGTGCTCGCATTAATATTAATCTAGTTATAATTTGTTGAATAATACAGGGATTAACGCAGAAATAGATAGTCAATTGTTTACTTTACTTGACCATAGCAGTGTAAAATAACTTTGACATAATACAAAATACGACTAGCAGAACTCACAGAATGGTAGTTTGGCCGCCACGGGGCTTGCTATGTCCACATAGTCACTGAGGCCCACGCTGTTCTCGGCTGCCACTCTGAAGAAGTAGCTGCTGCCCTCCCACAGGTTCTTGGCGGTGTAGTTGACCTCTCTAGGCTCCACACGACCGACTCCCACCCAGTTGTTCTTGGACGCGTCTCTCTTCTCAATCACATACGCGGTGATGGGAGCTCCGCCGTCATTGGTTGACTTGTCCCACTGCATGGTGACAAAGTCCGGACCGGAGTCCGTCACTGTCAGGTTGCCTGGTGGAGATGGTTTGTCTGTAAAATACACACATTCTTATAGTCTTATCCAATAACAGAATTTAAAATTCAAGTCTTCCTCAGCCATCGAAATGATATTCGTAGAATTTCAATATAAAGTATCTCCAAATGGCATGATCGCTATATTTAGCACATAATTGTTTAACCCTTGTGCTGCTTGTTTGTATTTTTCATTCATCCGAAGCTTGAATTCTTAACGCAATGTCCAGCCTCAAATAACAATCACAATAACTATATAATTTACGGTCCTATCACTACAAAGGTCAAGTAACAACAAACTGGAAACTTGAAAAGTATGCAGTTACTGCTTATTTCATTTGTACGACAGTTTTGTAGGAATAAATGTCTAGTTATCGAAATATACAATATGTTTATTTTTCCAAACAGTGTTTACAATACAGTGTGGCGAACAAACTTAACAAATAATAGTCACAAACAATGATAATTGGAACTGATAACATTTGGTCGTCCACATAGCCTGCATAACATTTACTCTTAATTCTTCTAATGTACCGTATTCAATACAAAACAATGAGCTCGTATTTACTACTACTCACCAGTGACGACGACATCAAACGTGGCTGACTTGCTGCCCGCCTTGTTGGTCACTTTGATCTTGTACTGGCCGGCGTCGTCTCTGGCGGTGTTCTTCACCTGCAGTGTGGTATGCTTCTCAGACCTGTCAATGATCACCTTCTGTGAGGCGTACAGGGGCTGGTCGTTGAAGAACCACTCGGCATTGGGTGGTGGTACCCCGCTAAAGTCCACGTCTATAATGAGGCTTCTGCCAGCCCTCACCGTGGTGGCTGTGTTGTAGCGGCTGTCATAGTCCAGGGTTGGTAGAGCTGAAACAAGTTCAAGATTGTAATTATTCGCGCCTACAGCCGTTTCTAATTAGCACCCTGTATACTAAAGCTGTAACCTGTCTACAAATAACCAAATTAAAAAATAATTTTTGAACGCTTTGACGAATCGAAAGAACTTTCACAGCAATGTTATTTGAGGCATAATAAAGGTAATAATATCGCTGCTAGAAACAAGACAATTTGGGAAAAATTGTTTTCATAATATTGACATAACAGTAGCACAGGAATGGGTTCTTTGGAGTGACAGATCTTGGTCTATAAATTTCAGTGTGGCCATATTTCTCAATTCAAAAAGCAAAGCGTTCAAACAATACACGCCGTGAATTTTAACAATCTGAAGCTATGTTTTTCAGGCACTTACTGTAAACAGTGACAGATCCAGTTGATTCGACATTTCCCAGTTTGTTGGAGACGTGACAGCGATAGCGTCCAGTGTCCGATGGTGTGGTGTCCTTAATAACCAGATTACACTTGTCGTCCCAGTAGAACAGGTCATATTTTCTTCCTTTGTGCAACTCCTTTGCATCCTTGTACCTGTGGCAAAGTGAACATAATTTTGTACGTTTTTTTGTTCGTTGTCATATTCCAAATGCTAAAATATAAACTGCTGAGGTAATGATCACTTTTTACTAATTTAGAATTGTAACCCTTGTGCTGCTTGTTTCTATGTTTCATTCATTTGAAGCTGGAATTGCTAACGCAATTTCCAGCTTAAAATGACGAAAAATATGTCCATTAATGAAAAATAGGCATCTCAAATATTGAATTATTTCATTATAACATGGGTGTCTCTTTAGAAGTCATACTATATTCTACAACACATGTCGGCCCCCGCCATGTGTTAGCTCACACATGTCAGTGACGTCATTGCTGGCTGTTCCAGTCTCCCCCTCACATTAGCAAATATTCCTTAATTTCATAACTTCTGTAGTTCTGTCCTGTCTTTAACGTTAGGCCTTAGGCTTTACAATTAGAATCCTATTTGATAGGGACCATTTTATTTTTAAATTGACAAGATCTGTGCCAATGTAACTTACGACGTCCCTATTTCAATTGAAGTCCAGAATTGCTGCCTTGAGGCCTAGACTAGGCCTAGACTAGGCCTACATGTCAAATGGTCTGGCATCTGCATTGGTAACCACTGCCACAGACTGTTCACTTATTTTTTTTTATATTAGGATCGTTGTATAATCATTTATGGTAGGCCTATAGATCTAATTGTTCTGGAATGGTTCCAAGTAAAGTAAGACATTTGGCAAGTAGGCCTGTAATAGATCTACACTGTAGGCCTAGCCTACAGAGTAGTGGGCCTACAGGCCACTCCCCAGCAAACCCAAAACATGTGTAGGCTACAACACCATTTGTACAGCGTCGGCCCAACGTCTTCGCCGTTGGTCCAACATTGTACAAATGTGTTTACTGGGTCGTCAACGTGTCCGTGTCAGTGTAGTCTAATACCAATAGTGTTAGGCTACTGAGTAGGCTACTGTTACTGTTTGAGTTAGGCTAGTCTACCCTGTACTGTAGCCTACTGTATCTATAGGCCTAACTATTAAAATGGGGTTATGACAAATATTCTTGTCAGTCACATATGGAAATAATTTATCAGATTTATGTCATAAGTAAAAATAGGCTTTTATTTCAAAAAAAAAAATCCATGACCGGTTTTGAACATGGAACTCTGGCTCTGGAGGCATTACATGTCTCGTTACCACTGTACCACGTGAATACCTGTAGACTATGTGGTGCAAAGGAAAGCAGCATCATGAACCTATTATTGTCAAACAGCAGGGGTGTGTTCAGTCCTCGGAACAGCCAAACTGCCGCATTTTCTATCAACCATGTTGCAATTCTTGGCCTTGGAATTCAATCTTTTAGCTTTATCCTTTCCGACTCGTAGTGACTTCAAATGAATTTAGAATTTATAAGGTAATTAATGTCGGTCTGTCATAATAGGAATCAAGTTTGGATATTGAAATGTGTTGGATTCTCATGTTATTGGACTCCGCCCTTGGCGAGGGGCCACTTCGTGGCCCCTGACGCCCAGGGCGGAGTCCAATAACATGAGAATCCAACACATTTCAATATCCAAACTTGATTCCTATATTAACTCAGCAACTATCACCTACTTGATTTAATTATTGATACCCGATTTGAACCGTATATACAGTCCTAGCACTACACAGGCCACGTAATTCAAAGCAAATGATATAGGACAGGCTACCGATCACAATAACCATACAATTTAAAATAAATTATTCTTAAATTTATATTAAAGTTTCCATTGTTGTCTGTAAATATGAACAATCTGCCTTACGTACCATGTGATTTGTGGATCTTTTGTGCCAGGTCGTACGCAGCATTCAAGTGTGACTACTTCTGGTGAGATGACCGTTACGTCCGTTACGCCGCTGATCAGCTTGGGTGGATCACCAACTACAACGTGCACATTGGAATTATATTACATTCATGATAAATACAAACTAGCATATTTTTATCAATTTAAAGTCATAAAGAATCTCTCGGTTGGCTTTTAGTCCTGGTTATATTTTTAGGGGTATTGTTTAGTCGTCTAAGAAATACAAAGATTGAGGAAATGGCAAAAACGTCCATATTTATCAAAAAAATAGGACATAATTATTAACCATTAAGATTTGCCATTATACGTTTTTTAAATGCAATATATCACATAAGTACTACATAAAAAAGTTCCCCGCTCTTTATTCCCAAAAGAGCTGTCATACAAAGGCAAGCAGTAGTAACTGCTTACCTTTTAAGTCAGCAGTTACTGATGTTTGCCTTTACAAACAGCAGTAACTGTTTGATTTTAGATAAACAGACACTGCTGTTGGTTTTCGGGATCACTTACTGATGGGTTGATGCACTTCCACGGGTTTGGAGCACTCCACAAACTCTCCCACACCGGCCTTATTACGGGCGGCGATGCGGAAGTCGTACATGTGTTTGTCTCGCAGACCCTTCACGATGTAGCGCTGAGCCACGATGTCCTCGTCCACATTGGCGCGGTCCCATCGGAACCCGCCCTCCGGTCTGTAGTCCACCACGTAGCCGAGCAGGGGACTGCCTCCGTCGTCTTTGGGAGCTGTCCAGGACAGCGTGACTGATCTGCTGTCAACGTCTATCACCTGTGGTGAAGTTGGAGCTCCTGGCTTGTCTGCAACAATCAAAGTTATTTACCTCATTATTTTGTGATTAAATAGACACGATTTCGTCCAAAATCAAAAGAGTAAAACTAGTTACAATGGTTTAGAAGTCAATTACTGCCGTGGAAAGGCAAACATCAGTGCAGTTATTTCGTATTGACGTTTTTGCGAATTTTTAAGTGCACGTTTTGTGTTTTACTATGTAAAAATTTATGAAAACATCAACTAGAAATAAGTTTATATATTGCCAATTTTGTATCAGAAACGGAATTGGTTTGGTACCAAACTTATCATGTCCCGTCCTTTCGTATTATTAATAGTGTAATAAGCTATCGCTCACCCCAAGGATCCTTTGCCAAGACGGGTTCTGTTGGCTGACTGGGGGGTCCACTGCCGACCTTGTTATCCGCGTAAACACGGAACTGGTATTGTGTGTCTGGGAACAGGTCTCTGACAGAGAAGCTGGTGCCTCTGATCGGGTCCTTATTGACAAACACCCATCTCTTGGCGGCACTGCTGCGCTTCTCCAGGTTGTAGCCTGTGACCGGGGTACCTCCGTCCTTCTGTGGTGCTGTCCAGGACAGCTTCAGAGAGTCACTGAATACGTCTGACACAGTGGGAATGGATGGAGCTCCGGGAGCAGCTAAAAAAAATAGCAAGTGTGAAAAATATTTTTCTTTAAAACAGAATAAATGAAGAATTTATTGATTACCAGATACATCTTTTGCAGGAAGAGGCACCGGCATTATTATAATCAGGATTTCATTTAGGGACGCTTCAATGTGAAAAATGTGACAATTAAAAATAATCTGTGGGTCGCGGCGACGAAACTGAACTTCTATTGCGTGCAAATTGCAATAAGTAAGCTTTAATAGTTTATCAGATTTTTTCACTCCAAAAGTTACCTCTTACATCGTTAATCACACCTATAATCGTTTTTAATCATCTGTTTTATTAGCCGATCAAATCACGAAATCAGCGTTTGATTATCAAGATTTGCAAATGTTTGGTCCTAAAGTGAACAAATATGAGTAATTTTCAACCACTTGAAGTTGTGGGTCGCGAAAGCGAGACACAAATTCAAGTGGTGAAAATTTAAATTTTCAAACTTAGAGGTTTAAGGGGTTAAAATAATATGAATCCCTTAAAATCAATGTGTATATAATATAACTCACTGTATGGGCTCTTTGCCTGGACACCTTGTGCCAGATCAACTGGCTCGCCTATTCCCACGTCGTTTTCTGCCGACACCTGGAACACGTACTCGTTGCCCTCGGTGAGTCGGGTGACCCTGAACTCACAGCTGCTGGTGGTTCCTGCTTGAGTGTAGGTTCTCCTGAACGGATCCCTCTTCTCTATGATGTAGCCAGTCACAGGACGACCGCCATCGCGAGCCGGGGGCTTCCACTTCAGCGTCACGCTGTTCTCTGTTATGGAGGCGACGTCCAACTCCTTAGGAGCGCTTGGACGACCTGAGATTAAACCGCCCAGGATGTTATTTTCTAGGACTTCGTCAAAAACATATTCTACTATGGCTAGGGTTAGTAAAACCCATACACATGTACACTCTAATATAATCAATTCGTTATCAATTGTGGGCCTAAATATACTCGTCTTAAATGCTGTATCTTAGCTGATTATAATTCATATTAAAGATTTGCGACAATAAAAACTACTATGTTTGTAAAGTTTGCAATCAAGTAGTATGTGGAACCCCTTCATTAAACTTCTCACAATAAAATGTCTGATTTATTTATACTCAAATATTGATATTTAAATTCAGCCACAATAACTCACCCAGTACTTTGACCTTGATGGTCATTGTCACTTTGCCATGTGGGTTTTCCAGTGTAACTGTATAGTCTCCGGCGTCTCCCATCTGGGCATGCCCAATACACATTGATGTCATGTTGAAGATCACATCGCATGTGAATCGCTTGTCTTTGGGGATGGATCCGCTGTTAAATTTCCATGAGACTTTTGGTTGAGGACAGGCCGTGAATGGGATCTCAAAGGCTGCGGACTCTCCCTCCTTCAGGGTTATTGTGTCCTTGTAGGCATCAGTGGCAAACGCTGGTGCAGCTGTAGGGGATATTGTTATTTATTAATTATTTAGTGAAACATTTGTATACAGGGTGGACATTATTATTTATTTTGCATATGAGCCCTGTAGTGAATATATACATTATAGAAAAAACCCGATCTAATGCAGATGGTATAGAATATATACTGTACATATTGTACATTGCATGAGATACGTGGATCCCAGCAAATACGAGACGTTGAGCCAGTGTTGGCTTAATGTTGGGCCAGCGTCGGAGACGGTGGCCCAGCAGTAACCCAACATTAGGTCAACGTCTCATGTTTGCTGGGATGTTATATCATAAAGAGCGTTATGACTTGTGGGAATTCTGGTTGAAATCAACATCTCAAGGGAATTAAAATCGCGTTAAATTATTGTTTTATTGCAGCAACACGACATGAGGCCATAAATGCTAAACTGGATTTGACCAATTGTTAAGATATTTTTGCTTAAAAATTACACAAAAAAAAACACGTAAATCAAGAAAGCAACTATAGCATATTTTAAAAGAAGAAGGCGTTAAACATTTGAATATGAATGAATATAAAATTATCCAGATTTAACAACGTAGAAACATATTTGAAATTTATAACAGTAAAAAAGAAGGAATTGCAGCTTACATTCCACTGACAGCTTGGCGCGGCTCTTGTTGTTCTTGGCCAGAATGGTGTACTCGCCAACATCCCTCTCGTCAATGTCCTTGACCTTCAGACGGTGTACGCAGCCGTCACTGGTGATCTCGTACTTGTCGCTGGCTCGGATGGGTGTGTCGTCCTTCAGCCACTGAACTCGGATGTGAGACCTGGAGACCTCGCAGTCAAATGATCCAGACGCTGGCAGCTTGGTGATTGTGACGTCCTTCAACTCTCTGATGAACTCTACCACCTCCTCTGTAAAACAAAGATAGTCAAACTTTAAAACATCACATGATAATTTGCGTTAAAATTATTAAGCATGTGATGATATTTAGGATCAAATACACTCCAGTCTTGTGTGGTTTACACACTTTAACCTTTAAAAACCCAATTACGATGAAATAATTGCATTATTTGTAGTCATGATTATCGCTCATATTATAATATCACTTATTGGTGGTTTTACGCTGCGTACGCAATATTGAGACTTTCAGAAATATTGGCTCGACATATACATTTATAGTGGCCGGAGATCCATAATATAGGTATTCAAATAAAGCGGAGATAGTTAACTAAGACATTTATGATAATTTCAAATTTGGTTTATTGGTTTACATGGAAATATTTCAGCGCGTTAACTTTTTGCTCACCGTATCTCACTGGACTTGAAGCAGGCGATGATGGTCCAAATCCTGCTTTGTTTTGTGCCGTGACTCTGAACTCAAAGTCTGTGTCTGGTTCCAGTCCAGGAGCCACGAAGCGGGTGTCCTTCACTGTTTGACCTTCAGTTAGTACCTTCCACCTGACATCGTTCTTGGACTTCATCTCTACCTGGTAATGAGTGATGGGGCTTCTCCCGTCGTCAGTGGGTGGCAGCCAGCTGATGTGAGCAGAGTTCTTCTCCAGGGTGACTTCAGGTCGACCTGGTTTCCCGGGTTTGCTGTAGGGATCTCTAGCGATGAACGGTGCGGTCGGCTCAGATGGCTTACTCACACCGGCTTCGTTCTCAGCCACGATGCGGAACTGGTACTCCTCGTCCTCAATCAGGTCCTTGATGGTGAACATGGTGGAGGAGATGGGGCTCTTGGTGATCTTTGCCCAGCGGCTGGTGTAAGCCTGCTTCTTCTCCACGTGGTAACCGCTGACGGCACAACCGCCATCAAATTCAGGAGCCTCCCATGCCAGGACAACTGTCTTCTTCTTCAGGTCTTCAACCATGATGTTTCTCGGGGGAGATGGTACACCTGTAGGTATCAACAGAATTGAACATTAATTTTATTCATTGTCGTCATCTTTCTTTTCAATGCACAGACATAAAAAAAGACATCGAATGGGAAGTGACTACCACAATACGAAGAGACCTTTATAATTCATCTACAAAGATACCTCTACAGTGCCACGTAACTCTCTTTAATCACAATAGAGTATCCATGGCCTTCCCGAGCGGGAGGGAACATTCGATCTCCCCAACACCCCCTGGATACAGGCCTAGCTGGTATCACATACGCAAATTAAAAATATTGTAAACAAATTTAATACCTTGTGTTTGTTTAAATATATAACTGCCAAACCTAATTGTAAGTACACATATCATGTAGATTTACATGTAATTCACTGAACTAACCATACTAACCCATTTGTAATTGTTGTATATACATAGGGCCTATACATTTTTATGACAAATAAATCAGCAATGACTTTGAAATATGTCAATAAAAAAATTATTTATCTATTTATCTGTAAATTTAAATATTGGACTTATTTGCTCTAACAGATAAAATACTAACCGAATGGCAATTTAGCTCTAATTCCGTCTGTCTGAGCGAATGATCCGGTTCCAATGGAGTTGACGGCGGCCACTCTGAAGTAGTACTCATGTCCCTCCACTAGCTTAGTGGCCTTGAACCTCAGAGTATCAGAGGACACAGTGCGTAGGGTAGTCCAGGTGGACCTGTCCGCATCACGCTTCTCTACCACGTAGTCTGAGATGCTGGAACCACCGTCTGTGGTTGGAGCTTCCCAGGCGATCACGATGTGGTCCTTCTGCTGTTCAATCATGCGGATGTCAGTGGGTGCAGATGGCTTGTCTAAAATACACAGCAGCAAATGTTTCAATTATTGAAAAACGTTTTTTATATAATTTATTGTGCTTTTCAGCCAATAAAAATATGTTTGGTTGGTGTATCGAATATTAACGTCCCCAATTAACAACAGAATATGTTATTGCCTCAACCATCTAACCATTAAAGATTACTGTCCAAATTATCTTCTTTGTGCACTTGAGGCTGTGTCTAGCAACCACGACTCACAACTCTAAGTGGGTAAATATTGGTTGACATTTGTGTACTAATTTTTAATGAATTAAAATCATTGATAGCTGTCAATGAATGCTCCGTAAATTATTTGTATAGATATTTAAAAAATAGCGTACCTCTGACGTCAGCTTCAAATTCAGCTGAATCGCTTCCGATTTCGTTCTCAGCCACCACTTTGTAGACACCGATGTCGCTCTTGTCGACAGGTCCGATGGACAGAGATGTGTAGTTGGCTCCGGTGTCTATGTTGGTCTTCGCGTCCATGTGGATGGGAGAGTCGTTGTGATACCAGGTGACTTTAGGGACGGGTACCCCAGACATACTGGCTGATAAGATCAGAGTTGAACCACCCTTCAGCTGCTGTAGTCCGCGGCTGCGGTTGTCAACTTCCAATTTTGGTTGTGCTACAGATTTAACAAAGTCATATATTAATCATATAATAATTTAGGCCCAGCTGTGTTTTATTAATATTTGCGTAGTAATCAAGACCAAATATCACCTATAGTGTTTTGTCAACTATTACTGGATCAGTTAATCCTCGTCATTTCAAATTTCAAGTTTATCATTTCGACTTAAAAATTCAATGAATGAACGTACCATCAACTTGAAATTTTTTCTCGCTTCCATGCAATTTACAAGGCTTTCGTTAATTTGACATGGCCAAATTTACAATAACATAACTTATTTTGGCATAACTTTGGCAAGATATATGATATCCTAATTTTAAGTGATGATCAGCTGTGTATACATTTTGCTCCAATTCAGAGATTTACCGATAAAGCCGCATCAATAAAACCCCCACGAAGTTTACCTTTGACAGTGAATAGAAAGCCCCACGTAATTTACCTTTGACAGTGAGGTCTGACGAGGTATCCACGCGGCCCAGTTTGTTGGCGGCCTCGCACGTGTAGCTTCCCGCGTCCGTAAGGTCCACGTCGCGGATGAGTAGCGTGGCCACGTCATCCACGCAACTGGTCTCGTGCTTCAGATCCCTGTAGATCTCGTGGGAGTCCTTGTACCAGTACAGTTTGGCCGGAGGCTCGCCCGGATCTATCTTACATTTGAAAGTCACATCCTGTCCTTTGACGCCCAACACGGGTGACAGCGACTTGACAATGCTGGGTTTCTCACCAACTTTTTTAAAGAAGGAACAAACATTTCCAAGTTACGAATTTTTTATATTAGTTTTGATATAATTATTTATTGTAATTTTGCTATATCCTTATACTGTTATGGAAAAGGTTTTAATAATTACTTAGTGTATATTTTTACGTCATAGTATTATTGAAAAGGTTTGAATGCCACGAAAGTTTGGATATTGACATGAAACAGTGTACCATCACGGAATCTCGGATAATGTTATTCACTTTTTGTATATAAAAATAAAATATAAAATTATATATACATATACAAAAGCGTTTAAACACCTGAGCTAGACGACTAATTCAATAGTTTCTATATTTCTATCGCGTAAAGGCAAACAGTAGTAAACTGCTTACTTTTCAAGTAAGCAGTTACTGCTGTTTTTCTTTCCACGGTAGAATTAATCCTTTCAAACCGCAGTCACCACACCACTCACCTACTGCTACTGTGGTCTTTGCTCTGGAACTGGTACCACTGAATGGACCAGCACCCGCTTTGTTCTTAGCGGCCACACGGAAGTCATAGCTAGTTTCTTCTGGTAAATCTTGCATGGTATATCTGGTAGCTGTGATAGATTTTGAGGTGGCGGGCTGCCATTTGAATGCACCCTCTGCTTTGTACTCGAGGATATACTCATCTATAGGGCAGCCTCCGTCATCACGAGGTGCGGTCCATTCAAGAGAAATGCTGTCCTTGGTGACTGATGAGATGGTGGGCTCACCTGGCTCGCTGGGCAATTCTATAAAAGGAAAACATGAGCAGTGTTAAAGCTTTAGTATCAGACAAGTGTAAATTTTTTGTTTTAAATTAGTAGTTCACCCTGTACCAACGACGGGTCAAATATGTACCCAAAAAGGACCGCGCGGATTACAGAGATAGAGCCAACTGACAACTGACTATAACCAGTAACAAGCATAGAGTGGTCTACGGCCTTAAGTTATAAACGTAGATGTATTAATCATTATTTCATTCATTTCAAACTAACAATGCCGATGCAAATGCCATCTTAAAATAGAATGCAGATGTCAAGTAGATGAGTAAGATCCCATCATTTCAAAAGTCAAACCTATTTCGAGCCGAATTCAACTCAATGACTTTTACAATTGAAAACTATTATGATATACTAACAGTCCACGCAATACAGCGGTACTCACTCCATGGGTCTTTGGTTGTAATCTGTGCTGATGACTTGCTGGGGACTCCTTGTCCTGCCTTGTTCTCAGCCACTACGCGGAACTCGTATTTATTGCCCTCCTTTAAGCCTTTGACAGTGTAGGACGTGGTGGTGGCCTTCTCCTTCATGGGGATCCAGTGGATGCCTGTACGTCTCTCCACCACGTAACCTGTGATGGGAGCACCTCCGTCACTGGATGGTGCCTGCCATGACAGCTCACAGGTCTCTTTGCGGATCTCAGTAATCTCTGGTACACCAGGCTCTCCTGGTTTGTCTGTAATAGTAAAGCTGGTCATTAGGTGGAATATGTATTTGTTATGTGAGAAAAAAATGTGCATGTTTGTATTAATAAACGAACACTTCAATATACTTAATTACAATATGTTTAGTTCAGACACACAACCTCTCTGGTTTTGTTCAACTTTCTGCTCTTTTTATCATAAGAACTTATTTTCGAATAGCAACTCGTGCAAAAATAAATATAAAGATTATTAAATAGTACCTTTTTGAAATAATATTAAATTAAATTATATCTACGTTTCATATATATGTTTCATATCCAGAAGGACTGGATCTTACCAAATTTGCTCTTGGGAACCACCAGATCTTGCAGTTCCACAGGTTCTCCAGGACCTACTTCGTTTTCCGCGTACACCCGGAATGAGTACTGGTTGCCAGTATAAAGACCTGACACTGTCATCTCACTCTCCTCTACGGTGGACAGAGTCTGCCACATACGTCTGTGACCCTCACGCTTCTCCAGCACGTAGCCAGTGATGTTGGAACCACCATTATCTTCAGGTGGTGACCAGCGCAGGGTAACAGCCTGGGCTGTGATGTCTTTTACAGCAAAGCTCTTTGGTGCACTGGGCACATCTGTTTACAAACAAATATAAAACATGCGTCATGGAAGATAGTAGATAAATTACTGAATTAAAACCGAGAATATGTGCTCAATAAACTTGTTGAATTACGTTTTCATTAATTCAAGCTTTTTTTTTTAATTTAGACATTTAAAGAACATTATAAAAAGTAATATAATTATAGCTTGTCAATGAATAGTTTGCTAATGAACCACGAAAAAGACATACATGGACGAAAATATAAGTTACATGCATGCTATTTTATATGGATTAACCTTTACAGAATGGGAACCGTCTTTATACGTCAGAATCTAACCTCTGCAGACGTCAGATACTGACGCATAAAGTCGATCCCCACACTGAATTTTTTTTATTGGCCTTAGACACATAACATGGGTATTCAAATGACGCAGAAAAAGCTAATTAGGACATTAATAATGATATCAAATTGAAAAAAAACCTTTGGTTATCATGGTTTTGATAGATATATTTCAGCGTTGTAAGGGTTATAACTTAAAAGTGGCAGCTCATCACGAACACGAATACACCATTTTTCTATAAATAAGTTTTTACTCACCCAGTACTTTGACCTTGACAGTAACATTAGCCTTTCCGTGGTCATTCTCCAAGGTGAGGCTGTATGATCCTGTGTCGCTCTTCTTGGCCTTACTAATAGTAAGTGCTGTCATTCCATTGATGGTCTGCACGGTGGTTCTCATGGGGTCAGGGAGCTTACCGCTGTTGTAGTTCCAGGTAACCTTGGGTTGAGGACTTGATGTGAATCCTATTTCCACGATGGCTGATTTGTTGACGTAAAGGATTACCAGGTCTTTGTGGTTCTCGTCCAGTTTCAGCACTGGTGCAGCTGATCAAAGAAAGAAGATTTTTTACATATTTGAGAAATGCAAAGTGATTAGAATAAAAATCTTCCTGATATTTACAGCTTTACTATTTTACAGAATAAATAGTTTGGGCTTCTCTCTGTATACCGCAATAATTATTGCAATTTTCTTCCGAAAGGGAGCTTTAAATAAAATGTAATGGAATTTTATAAGGGTGTGATTTTCAGTGGAAAATATGAAAATTCACTAGAAAAACAAAATTCCTGGAAAAAAACGAGAAGATCACATCAATGAAGAAAAATTTAAATCAGTATTAAAAACTGAAAACTGTAAAATCTCCAACATTAATAATACCCTGTCGTTTACCACTCACCTTCCACGATCAGCTGCGCTGTTGTAGAGTTGTCCCTGCAGGTGGCAGTGTATTCACCCACGTCCTTGTCGTCGGCGTTCTTCACAGTCAGGCGATGATTGTGACCTTCAGATTTCATCTGGTACTTGTCTCCACGTTTGATGGGACGACCCTTGTACGACCACTCCACCATCTCACCAAGCTCAGACACGGCACACTCAAATGTGACATTGTCTGGAATCTTGGTTGTGCGCTGGTCGCTCAGAGGTGATGTGAATTCAACCAAATCTTCTGCAAGTGAAATTCAAGATTTTTTTCTAATTTCGCACTATGTGTCGAAACTTCAAACATGAAATTATGTGATCCTATGTATATCATATCAGCTAAATAATGTATACATCACTTTCAAATAGATTACCTTTACACCGCTAAATTAAATAATTTAGATTTTCAGCCACTTGAAGTTGTGTCTCGCTACCGCGACCCACAACTCCAAGTTGGTAAAAATTACTCATATTTATTTAATTTAATTTAAATATTTATCTAATATTTACAAATCCTGATGTGCAAACACTCATTTAATTCCGAATAACAGTGATTTAACCTGATAGTAAAACAGGCCAAAAACGACTATAAGGGTTAACTAAGAATGTCCTAAAGAAAGTCCTTGGATTAGCCATCTGAGTCACATATGAGTCACGTAAAGGTTAAAATGTGTGGATACACTTTTGACTTGGAAATAACGGAAAAAGTTCAATGCTTGTTTTTTTTCATTCACCAAAAAATACTTTAAAATGAATGTAGGCCCTAAAATTTTGACCTAACCGTGGTTGACAGAGTGTTTTTTATTAGTTTTTATTCGTACACATTTTATCATGGAAACGTTGGAAAACAGTATATACATCTTTAATCTTCAATAAGTCAACTTACCCATCTTAGAAGAGAGCACGGTATCAGAGGGGGGACTGGCCCCGATCTTATTCTCAGCCACGATGCGGAATTCATATTGACTTTTGGGTCTCAGATGGGTCACAGTGTATGATGTCTTAGTAACGCGGTCTTTCAGGTTGGCGACCGTCCATGTGAAGTCTCCAGCGGTTCTCATCTCAATCACGTAGTTCTGGATGGGACTGTTTCCATCGTCGGCTGGGGCGTTCCAAGAGAGGTCCAGGGTGTCTTTGCTGGCGTTTGAGATACGCGGCTGTCCTGGTACTGATGGCTTGTCAAACGGACTCTTGGCCGTGATCCACCCTGTGGCTTCTGACGCCTCACCAACACCTGCTCCGTTTTCAGCTGTCACACGGAAGTTGTACTCATTATGCTCCACCAGATCCCTGATCACCAGAGATGTCTGCTGGATGGATAGCTTGTTCACTTTGATCCATCTGTTACTGTAGGACTGCTGTCTCTCCACATAGTAGCCCACTATAGGCGAGCCACCGTCAAACTCTGGTACCTTCCAGCTGATGGTGCAGTTGGTTTTGGTCAGGTCTTCCACGGCGACCTTTCTTGGAGCTCCAGGAACACCTGTTTAATGTAACTCTTCAGGTTAGAAAATAAACTGATTTCAATTCGGTCGCATATATAATTTGTATTTACCCTGATATGAATGTTTTAGCTGTCTTCTTATTAAATTAAAGTGATTCTGACGTCTAAAGTCGATGCCCGCACCGAAAGAGTACATATATTTATAATGGCCGTAGACCCATAACATAGGTATTCAAATGGAGCAGAAAGAGCTAACAAAGAAATTTATGATGATATCAAATTGAAAAAACCATTGGTCTCAATGGTTTACAAAAAAATACTCAAGCTTTGTAAGTGAAAATCACACTCACCATACGGTAGCTTGGCTGTAATAGCCTGAGACAGCTCAACGGGTTCTCCATAACCGATTTTGTTTTGTGCAGACACACGGAATACGTAGTCTGTTCCTTCAAACAGTTTTCCCACTTTGAATGACCTGGTGCTGCTATCCACCTCTCCAGCCGTCACCCAGGTAGTTTTGGACGCGTCCCGTTTCTCCACCAGGTAGCCCTTGATGTCAGCTCCTCCGTCAAATTCGGGTGATTCCCAGTTGAGGATTACGTGATCGCTGTGTACTTCACTAACTGACAGACTCTCTGGACTGGATGGTTTATCTGAAACACACGAAATTGTGGTTTAAATAAATATCAATCACTTTTCCAAACTATCTGTTTTGTTAATGCGAACTTATTGCATTATCAAACTGTATTTTCGGTAGCAAATAATTTTCATGGAACCCAGTGGAGTCAAGTCGACCATATGACACTATTCTGCCATTCAAAGACATACAATATGCTTACTGTAACAGTAATCCGTTACTGATGATTGTCTTTGCAGAGAAGTTTTTTACTCCATCTGGTAAACTACAATTTTTCGGCGGTCACTACTCGACCCATTCTGAGTCAGTAAAAAGGTGGAGCGCGCAGCGCGTCATCAACCTGCGCGAATTTAACGTCGATACACTAGTTTCCACCTTAACTCGACGAGGCCGCCATTAACATGATCGCCTAGTCACCTCGAGAGGGGGGAAACAATGATATTTCTCCGAAAACTGCATAACTGCATAACTGATGAGACAGTCAGGCGTTCTACCAATGCGCCACGTCCCCCTCTCAACCACTCAGTAGAGACAGCTCGGGTAACACGGCTAGTTTGAGAAATGCAGTATGATAAGCATAACACCGCACCCCAACTTACCTGTGACCTTGAGCGTGAATTCAGCTGTGTCACTTCCTACATCATTCTCCACCACCAGCTGGTACTTGCCGGCATTACGGCCGGTGCTGCCCTTCACGGTCAGGGTGGTGGAGTCTGGGGTGTTCTCCACGGTCACATTGTCCAGGGATTTGACAGGTTTACCATTCAGGGTCCACGTGCATGTAGGCTCAGGATGACCAGAGATTGAGATGGGTAGGATACAAAGTCCTCCTGCTTTCACTTGTTGAGCCTCTTCATATTTCTTCTCGTAGCTGATCTTTGGTGCAACTAAAATGGGGAATCAACCGATTATACATGGGAATTTTTGTTATTTTGTGTGTATGAGAGCGAAACCATAAAAATAGATGACAGTAATATTGTATTAGGGTTAACCTTGTTAACCCTGTGTTGCAGACGCGTATATATACGCCTTGAAAGAAAAATGTAACGCTTCTTCCAATTGGCTATTACTTCTAAATGGGCGACATGAAATAAGAGGGTGTGGTGACAGTGTAGGCCTGCTACTCGATGCGATGATGATGGATTAAGAGCATACTACACAGTATATTGACAATCTGTTACGCCCAATGACAGCAGAAAATATATATTTTTTAAATTGAAAAATCGTGAATTCAAGACTTCATGAAAAGGCCCAAAATCAGAAATCCACGAAAATTTACACACGCGAAAATTATTTAATACCGTATTTAACTTACTGTGAACGTCTAGATTGGCCTCTGACGTGACACGGCCGACTCTGTTGTCAGCCTCACAGCTGTAGCAGCCTATGTCAGACAGGTCAGTCTGACTGACCACCAGAGTGGCCACGCCATCCTGGTATGACATGCTGTACTTCTTCCCTGAGGCTACTTCTCGGTCAGATTTGAACCACCTGATCTTGGGGGCGGGATCTCCAGTGACATTACAGGTGAACGTGGCGCTGTTTGGAGCTGTCACCTTAGCATTCTTCAGTTCCTTCATCAATTTGGGCTTTGTACCCTCTAAAAGAAAAATAACATCTCCGTATTAGAAAGTACTAAAGGGGACTTGGATTTAATATTCTCATTCACAACTGATATATTTACTTTTGTCACAGAACACAATAATCATCGTAAGCTGAACAATAAAATATATTACTACTTTCCTTTCACTTGTGCAATTAAAAAGCCATTTAACCAAATCATTTAGTAGGAATTTCGGAGCATACAAGACGCAGTGAGGAAATTGTTGAATCAATGTTGGATGACCATCTGCGATATTCACACCAACAATGAGTTGACATCCTGTGTTTGCTTGGGTTGTGCAACAGTTAAAATATAATTATGTCCACAAATGTGTAGAGTGGAGCCTTCTCTACACATTTTGGTCAGCTAATTAACAATTAATAAATAGTGGTGACCAACAGAAATATTAAGACGTTAAAAAAATGTTGGTTTACGTTGGATCAACGTTAAACCAGCACTGATTCAACGTCTTGTGTCTGCTGAGAATAGCTTACTTTCCAAGTAATCGGTTACCACTCTTTGCCTTTGCCCAAAAGTTAATAGCTTGAATTTTGAATGACAGCCTCACCTATTTTTTCCTCGGCTTTCACGGGTACTGTGTTTTCAGAGTAGGGTCCGGTGCCAGCCTTGTTCTGGGCTGCCACGCGGAACTCGTAAGCTGTCTTTGGGGTGAGTCCCATGGCGATGAATGATGTCTGGACCACCATGTCCTTTGTGGCGGCCTTCCACTTGAAGGCTCCCTCCTCCCGCAACTCAACAACGTAGTTGGTGATCTCACTGCCGCCGTCTTTCCGTGGAGCTTTCCAGGCCAGTTTGATCTTGGTATTGTCAATGTGGCTACATTCAGGTACGCCAGGTTTGTCTGGTTTACCTGTCAACAACAACAATATCATCTAGTTGTCTGCTATATCGCTTAGGCATATGCCTAGGCTTTGTCTTTGCATATATGAAAATATGTGTTTGGAATATAGTTCAATTTTACTTGCATTTGTCAAGTTTTCAACGACCAACAGCGGTTATTTAGTTTTGGCGAGTGACGGGGGCGACACTTAATTTGTTTAAATAATTATGTCATTTTCTTCAATGCACAGTGAATGAATTATTCATGCCATCACTGTATTACGAAAATGTATTTGAAAAACATTTTATATATAGTACACACCAAACTTAAGTGCCTATAAGAAATTCGCTATTGATGTGTATTAAAATTAGTTTTTGGCCAAAATTTAAATAAAAACAATTTAGACATAGGGGGGGGGGGGGGGGGTTCTACAAATATACAGTAACATTTAGAGTCAACTTATCTAAATTTAAAACACACCACTACATTATTTTATTTGTCCGACCACGACATTCTAAGCCGGGAAGGAGAGTTATTGTGATCAAGTACCATGAGTACAGACCAAATATCATCGTAGGCCTATTGTACTATATTAAGTCAGGTCTAACCGAGCTGTTGATTATGGGAGATCCTCATGATTTTCAAGTCAGTTCTCCATTCTTAACTGTGAAAAAGGCTAAGAATGTAGAACTTTCCGGGTTTTATTCTACACGTAAGCTCACCCCATGGGTCCTGGGCCAGCACATTTTCAGAAGCAGGTCCTGCACTGCCGACTCCCACGGCGTTCTCGGCGATGATCCTGAACTGGTACTCGTTTCCTTCCACCAGCTCCCTCACGTCGTACACCGTCTCCTTCACAGCGTCTCTTGTGATACGGATCCATCTCTGACCCTTCCCTGTCGCCCTCTCCACGTGGTACCCTGTGATCGGGGTACCGCCGTCTGTGGATGGTACGTGCCATGAGAGTGTGCAGGAGTCTTTGGTGATGTCGTCAACAGCAGGTCGGCTCGGTTCTCCAGGTGTCACTGGAACAGTTTAGATGGGTTAGTATGATAAAACTATGACTTAGGGAATTTGTTATTTATCGGTAAATACAAAATCCATTAGCTTAACCCATACGTTACTGAAATATTTTTATATAAACTAAGAAACAAAGGGGTTTTTTTCAATTTCAAATCAACATACCCGGTAAATGTCTTAGTTAGCTCTTTCCGCTTCATTTGAATACCTATGTTATGGGTTTACGGCCATTATATTTTTTTAATGATTTCAGCGCGGGCACGGACTTTAGACGTCAGGTTAAAACTACAGTATATAATTATATAGCCGAATTGGACACTTACCAAACTGGCTTTTAGCGGTAACAGACTGGGTGAGCTCGGCGAACTCTCCCACTCCTGCTCCGTTCTCAGCGGCCACCCTGAAGTAGTACTGCTGTCCCTTGTCCAGAGCCTTTACGGTGAACTGTCGGCCCTCTGTGGCCGATACGGTACCCGCCTTTTGCCAGGATCGGCGTACTGCCTCCCGGTACTCTACCAGGTACCCTGTAATCTCCAGACCCCCATCATTGTGTGGCTCTGACCATTTAAGTCCCACCTGTCTCTCTGTCACCTCGGTCACTTTGAGGTTTTCAGGTGCGCTTGGTTTGTCTGGAATTATTAAAAGCGTTGTCAATTATTCAACTTGTTTTTTGAACACTGAAAAGTTAAATGTCCCAATCGGATAACAAAAAAAATATGTTGATGACAAAATATTTAGGGTTGTGCATTGTTACAAGCACCATTAAAAACAGTAAAAACGATTAAGCTGATTGATACATTAGGCATAAAGTTATAAGTCAGTGTTTTATAAAGCATAATTTCTTCCAGTCTGTTGATCACACTCACCTAGTACCACCAGTTTAATGGAGAAGCTGGCTTTTCCGTACTTGTTCTCCAGTACCACGGAGTACTCCCCGGCGTCACTCTTCACCACCTTGGCCATGCTGAGTGACGTCATCTTACGGATGGTGTCATGCTTGAAGCGGCGGGCGTCAGGTAGGCGTCCACCCTTGAAGGCCCACGTCACCTCTGGTTGAGGGCTGCTGGAAAACGGCAGCTCCAGGACCGCGGAAGCGCCGGACTTCAGCACGATCTTCTCTTTGTAGTCGTGTTTCTCAAACTTTGGTGGAACTGAAATAAAATATATGCACATTTAGAAATGCAACCTTTTTTAATTACCGATTTTATTTACTCAAAATACGAAGCCACTTTCAGATTAAAATAAACGAAAATTAGGTTCATTTTGAATAAAGACACACCCCTTATTACCTAAAATTTCACTACCTACGCTAGTGTAATTTATTGAGAAATGAATTTGTTCTTAAAAAAAAATGTGCTCCACGTTACATCTACTTATGTGTTTACAGCATCTGAATCCGCTCCACGTGGTGTATTAGGTTTAACAATACGAGCTTACCTGCGACAGAGAGCTTGGCTTCTGATGTCAGTTTTTCAAACTCTGCCCTATACTGGCCCTCGTCCTCAGCCTCAGCTTTGTCAATCACCAATCGATGTACACCTCCTTCTGTGACAAAGTCATACTTCTCGTCCCTGCGTAGCTTCTTGTCGGTTTTCTTGGTGCGCTTGTACCATTCCACCTTCAGTCCCTCTTTGGACAGCTCGCACTCAAAAGTGGCCGTTTCTCCGAGGGTGTCAAGTTTGATGTCCTGTAGATCTCTGATGAAGATGATTGTCTCCACTGCAGAGGAAATAAGATAATTAAGTGTCGAATCGAAGTATTGTACAATTAGGTTACATTAATTTGGCAAACTAGGTGCCGAAATAATAAAAAATATGCTTCCGATCAGTCCTAATAACTTGGAAATTACATAGTAGAAAATCAAAAACGGCATTGAAGAACGGCACTGTAATTAACCATTTTCACAATTTTTACCGTTTTAAATCAGTAACAATTAGACATAGGCTTGTGTGTGTAATGATTTATTCTCATCCAATTATGCAGCAATATTGATGCGACGTTGTGAAGGGTAGAATTGAAAAGCAAAATAAGAATATAGAACTACTTACCATATTTAGCTTGCTCTGATGTGGCTGAGGTAGGTCCACAGCCCGCTTTGTTCTCGGCGGATACTCTGAACTCAAACCCAGTCTGTGGCTTGAGACCGGTCACCGTGTAGGTGGTGGCGGTGATGGCTGTACCACGGTTCAGTTCCTTCCATCTGAGGTCTCCGGCTTGCTTCATCTCCAGCTTGTAGTTGGTAATGCCGCTAGCCCCGTCAGTGGTTGGGGGTGACCAGCTAAGCACGGCACTCTCTGCTGTGATCTCATCCACACACGGCTGGCTAGGTTTACCCGGCTTCCCATAAGGATCCTTGGCCACAAACATCCCTGTGGTGTCTGAAGGCTTCCCAGCCCCTGCCTCATTCTCCGCAAACACCCTGTACTCGTACTCACTGCCCTCTACCAGGTCCTTGTAGGTCACGCTGGTGGTGGACAAGGGATCCCTGTTGACCTTGATCCAGCGTGAGCTGAATCCTGCGGATTTTTCCACGTAGTATCCGGTGATGGGTGATCCACCATCAGAGGTAGGTGGCTCCCACACCAGTGTACAGCCAGTCTTCTTCAGGTTTTCAATGTGAAGATTCTGAGGTTGTCCAGGTGGATCTGAAAATATACAGCACAAACTCAATTGTATGCAATAGAACAAAATCGCAGCAAGTACGAGACATGAATCCAATGATGGTTTATTGTTGGGCCAGCGTCGTAGACGATGGCCCAACATTAAACAAACCTTGGCTCAACATCTCGTGTTTGCTGGGATATAACACATTATTCACAAGAATATCTTATAAATTAAGTTAAGTTTCAGTCCCAATCACATTTAACGCACTTCGTGCCTTTTAATGTGAAATATTTCTTCAGTCGTCCTCCATTTTGACAAATCTAAGAAAAGGGGACCTACTCACTTCAATTTGTGGCTCGCGTCTGCGAGACACAAATTCCAGTGAGCGTAATTTTCGCGGGCTTACACGTGCATCCAATATACATACACATACACTTATGGATAGTGTATTTCGAAGAATATTTTACTCACTGAATGGTAGTTTAGCCGTGACCGGTGCGTCCATGGTAACAGGCTCACTGACACCTATGGCGTTCTCGGCGAACACCTTGAACAGGTAGTCGGTACCTTCGTACAGCTTGGTGACCTTGAAGCTGGTGGTACTGGCGTCCACGCTCGCAATGTTGACAAAGTTGCGGCGCTTGGTATCGGCTTTCTCGATGGTGTACTTCTTGATGGGAGATCCTCCGTCATTCTCGGGTGCCTTCCACGCAATGGTGACGAAGTTGGTGTATTGCTCAGCTACTTTCAGATCTTGAGGTGGTGATGGTTTTTCTGCAATAGGAATAAATACAATTTAATTGAATAAATATTGAATTCTGCTACATCTAGGCCCCTATATGAATATTTAAATCCGATATATGCTATACCTAGACTCTAAACAATAGTTTCTTTAGAACAATCTCTTCAGTACAAATTATAGCATACAACACACAGGAAAACCTATCCAGAGTGGAAGAGCTTTACTTAGGATCCATTTCAAAGAACTGTTAGGAAATGTCATTTTTGAGAGTGTACTGCAATATCTCTATTGAAGGCGATTGTGATGCGGTTTATTGAGCGACATTGGTCCAGCATTAATGCAGCATTGGGTCAACGTGTAGTGTTCGCTGTGGAGTGAGATAATTAAATTACCTTTGACAACTACAGTGAACTCGGCACTGTCAGTTCCCACTTCGTTCTTGGCTGTGATCTTGTATTTTCCTGCGCATTTGGATGACATGTTGGTGACTGTGAGTCTGGAGAAGGTACCATCACCTTCCACTGTGACGTCACCACCATGTGTGATGACGTCATCACCACGTGACCAGCTGACCTCAGGGATGGGGTCACCGTATATAGACACCATCAGGATCAGAGAGGCTCCTCCCTTAATGGACTGTGTGTCCTTCAAGGAGCTGTCGTATTCAATAATAGGTGCACCTAGAAAGATAATATATCAGTTGAAATATCACCGACACACTAACCTCTTATATTATATGACAACGTTCAGCTGATAATAAATAGGAAGTTCAACGTCTCTAAAGACAATGTTGAGCAGCACATAGTGGATGTGGCTCTGCTTGTATGTGGAACAAAAAGGTATAGTAAATTGTTATAAATTGAAACATGGATAGCGGCTATGACCAATTATTGAATTGCAATTTCCTGCTTCAAATTACCACTAGTAGGGCCATATAGTTGTGAGACACAACATTAAACTAACATTGGGTGGAGGTCTAGGGGAGGTGTTTGTTAGAGTTACTTACTTTGTACTGAGAGGTGACACTCGGTTTCCACGCGGCCCAGTTTGTTGACGGCTTCACACCTGTAATGGCCGCCATCTTTGACGTCTGTCTCTCCTATGGCCAGGGAGGCCACCTCGTTATGGTAGCTAATACGGTACTTCTTGTTGTGACGTACTTCTTTGTTGTCTTTGAACCAGGTGAATGTTGCTGGGGGATCACCGGGGTCGATGTCACATTCCAGGTGGACTTCTTCAGGTGCTATCACCAGCATGTCAAGTAGTGGCTCAATCACCTCAGGGGCATGACCGCCTGCTCAACAAACAAGTGCAATGGTTAGTTTAGTAAATCAAACATAGAGGTTCTGGATCTTGCCATCTTGGATTTATACATTTTTTGCACGTCATTTTTCTCTTTATGTTTAATTTATCAATCAAGATACACGATAGAACAGTAATCTGTTAGAAAATATGAATTATTGGGCGGCGGAATGGGTATTTTTTGTAATAACCCCTCTATTAATGATGTTTACAATCATGCTCATAGTGGGTTTGGTGGCCATCTTGGATTCGCCATTTGCATTCACGCGACTGACATGACGTTTTGAGACCTCTGAACATCCCAGTAAAAAAATGATTGCAGGTATATTTTTCTCAGATATTATTAGTACGATACAAATAATTTGATACAGACGTAAGGCATAAATCCTCGAAACCCGAGCTCAAGCCTTGTGTGGCTTAGAGTCTTCCATAGGTGCACTACAAATTGGTGTATGGTATGAGAAAGGTTCCACAAATATGTGAAACGTTTTTCTATTATATCACATCGCAAATGGTTAATTTATTTTTACAAGTCCTTGTGTAAGAAATTGTGTAACCATACTCACGGACAGGTTCCTTAGGTTGTACTGGAGATGTTGGCTCAGATGCTGGACCGACACCTGCCCTGTTCTCAGCGGACACGCGGAACTCGTAGTTATTTCCGGAGCTGAGCCCCATCACTGTGTACTCAGTGACCAGGAGCTGCTCGTCGTTAGCTCGCACCCATTTGAACCCGTTCTCCACCCTGTACTCCACGATGTAGTTAGCTATTTTGGCTCCTCCGTCCTTCTCTGGTGGAGTCCATCTGAGAGATACTGTCGTCTTGGTCATTTTCAGGATGTCTGGCTTTCCTGGTCGACTAGGTTTTTCTGAAACATAAAATATTTTGAAATGTTATTTTTTTATTTAATTTTTTGTTTTTTTATTTAGGTTTTTTTTAAATAAACTATTTTGAAATGTTATTTTTTTATTAAGATTATTCTAAAACATAAACTATTTTAAAAGATTATTTTTGAAAGATTCATTCCTGCATCACACATAAATCACCCCTCAAAATTAATCACGTCTATAACTATTTTATCTGTCCTTAAAAAAATAAAAATGGCAAGAGCAAATGGCATAGAATTTGCTAGATTGCCATATTTTTTATTCAAATTGTACATATGCCTATATTATGGGTAATTGCTACTCACTTAGAGTTGCGGGTCCCCGTAGCGAAACATGACTTCAAGTGGGTAAAAATTTAAATTACATAATTTAGCGCATAAAGGGTTAAACTGTCTTTATCTGTACGACTGATCTGTTACCAAAAGTAAAAAAATGGCATTATGCATAATGAATATTAAACTCACCCCATGGGTTTTTAGCCACAACAGGTTCTGACTTGGGTCCAGCAGGTCCTTCTCCGACCTTATTCTCAGCTGTGATGCGGAACACGTATTCTGTATCCTCTATTAACTCCTTGACTTCATAGCAGGTATCTGGGATGGAAGCCTTGGTGATACGCAACCATCTTGAAGAGGATGTGGTACATCGCTCAATGTAATATCCAGTGACTGGTGCACCTCCGTCTTCCTCGGGGGCCTTCCATGACAGCACACACGACTCCTTGGTCACCTCTTCCACCACAGGGGCAGACGGGGCACCGGGAGGGTTGTGCTGGCTCTTGGGCACGATAGATTTGGTCAGCTCGACGAATTCTCCAACACCGACTTCGTTCTCAGCGGCCACTCTGAAGTTATAGGTGTGGCCTTCAGCCAGTCCTGTTACTATGTACTCCAGGTCTCCTGTATTAACCACCTCCTGCCACGCTCTCTTACCAGAGTCACGCTGCTCAATGACATAGCCTGATACCAGACAACCTCCATCATCCTTAGGCTGACCAAACTTAAGAGACACAGAATCCTCCTTCACCGAGGTGGATTTCAGATAGTCTGGTGGTCCTGGTTTGTCTGCAGACAAATATAAAGACAATGAGATACGATTATGCATGCATGATGGTAGGCCTATCCTGAATTAAAGTAACTCAAAATTACAACCAAGTGAGTTGGTGCTGTTAATGACTTGACTTTGTTCTTTATTCAGCGCGGGGATCGTTTTTATACGTCAGAATTTGACGTCTGTAGACGTCAGATTCTGACGCATAAAGATGATCCCCGCGCTGAAAGAATTGAAATATGTATAATGGCCGTAGACCCATAACATAGGTATTCAAGTGAAGCGAAAAGAGCTAGCTGAGACATTTATGCTGATTTCAAATTGAAAAACCCCATTTTGGTTTCCATGGTTTAAACAAAAGTAATTCAGCGTTGTACATGTAAGGGGTTAATGACTTGGCTTTTATTACTTAACGCTTTACCTTCTAGAAACACTCCCATCTGACATATTTTGGATATATCTAGTTCAATAAAAATATCAGTTTGGAGTTTCAATTTGAGATATTACACAACGTGGGTACTCTACAAATCAACTGACAACATTTATATGCAATTTATTTATGTCAGTTATGACACTTTACATGTAGCTCCAAGGAAAAGATAAACAAGAGCTTACAAAAAATGCTCGTCTCTTACCAAGTACTGCGATTTCGATGGTGAACGTCGCTTTGCCATGAGGATTCTCCAAAGTCATTGTGTATTTTCCCACATCGCTTCTCTTAGCCTTGGACACGGTCATGGATGTCATGCCTTTGATGGTGTCCACGTGGAATCGTCTTGCATCTGGTAGGCGTCCGGCTTTGAATAGCCATGTGACTTCAGGATCTGGACATCCAGTGAACGGTATCTCTATAGCGGCTGATGAGCCGGCTTTCATCACTAGACGATCTGCATACTCGTGTTTGCCAATAACGGGTGGAACTGTGAACAATTTATAAAACAACCATATATTTTCAATATTTTAATAAATACGAGACGATCACTCAGTATTTTAATGTTGGATCAGCGTTTACAACGCTGGGCCAACATTTAAATGACATAGGGTCAACGTGTCTTGCTTGCGCGTAGGACAATTTCAAAGCGCAAAATCATCCTGATAGTAGCAAACCTAGACCGACGGTTGGCTTCATGTTGGTCCACAGTCCACAACGTACACCAAATATTAGACTAGATATGGGGCCAAAATAGTGTATTTTATCCCCTAGATTTGATAAATTTCGGCCGATTGCTAATGTAAAAAACACTTAAAAAATTGCACTGAAAAGGTGCAGAAAGCTGAATTTAGTGTCACGTATGCAAACTAAACATTTAACAAAAAACATGTAGTCACAGGAGGATTTAAAACAGTATAAATAGAATGAAAGTGTATCATTTAGAATGTAAGCATATCTATAATTAATTAAAGTGTTACCTGATACTTTAAGCTTGGCCGATGTCTCCAGGTTTTGATAGGTGGCGGTGTAGTCAGACATATCCTGGGCTGTGACGTCATTGATAATGAGTCGGTGGACAGCTCCGTCCACGACGACGTCATATTTGTCATCTCTCCTGATTATCTTGTTGCCCTTTGTCCAGTCCAGCTTCAGCCCAGACGTGGACATTACACATTCAAACGTGGCGGATGTTTTCAGATCTGTCACTGTCACGTCTTTCAATTCATCCACGATGGCGATTACCTCCACTGAAACACATCAGGTATACTAGTATTCGAAGTTTCAAAGGCAGTATTAATAAAGTAATTTAAATTCATTTTAATTAAACAAACATATTTTAATTGTCACATTAACTAGTTAATAAAACATGTTGTATGAAATTCGAGTTTAAAGATATAAATTTAAGCTTTCAATATTTTTATTGAAAAAAATAAAAAAATGACCTCTATAAATTGATACTCGACATTAACTACTAGATAAGGAGTTCTAACTCACCATATTTGACCAGTCTTGACGGCTTGGATGTTGAACCGACACCAGCCTTGTTTTCAGCGGAAACACGGAATTCGTATTCCATGCCCTGGATCAATCCGTCCACTGTCATACTGGTCTCAGTACTCTCTGGTCTCTTTGCCTTCTGCCACTTGACATCTGTCTTAGATTTCATTTCCACAGCGTAGTTGGTGATTGGAGAACCACCATCCTTCACAGGTGGTTTCCAGCTGAGTGTGGCGGACTCTGGAGTGATGTCAGATACCTCGGGTGCCTCTGGGCGGTCAGGAGTGGTATAAGGATCCTTGGCTTTGAATCTACCAGTGGAGTCAGATGGCTTACCAACTCCGGCGGCGTTCTCAGCACAGACTCGATACTCGCAGTTCGAGCCTTCGACCAGGTCGTCTATCTCCATGAAGCAGTCCTTGATTGGTTTTCTGTTGATCTTCACCCATTTCGTGCCTGTGTGTTTCTCTACGTAGTAACCAGTAACTGGAGATCCACCGTCATTTTCAGGGGAGTCCCAAGTCAAAGTACACGAAGTCTTTGTCACATCCTCTGCTTTCAGATGCATGGGGAATTGTGGCGCATCTGAATCAAATTAGATACCAAAGTGCCAACAACAAACCATAATTATACTTAGTATCATCAATTGATCTGCTTACCAGTCATGTAAATAGTGAGGATTCAAATTGTCAGATGTGTGTAACTTTAATGCACTTGAGGTCGAGGTTTGCGGTAGGGAAACACAACTTCAGCTGCGTTAAAATCACAGTTGTATTTTTATAAAGTTATGATTAATTAAATTAATTAATGCAAATTATCTTATGAAAACAGAACTTACCAAATGGTAGTCTGGCTTTAGTTGGCTCTTCCAATATAGCTGGCATGCTTGTGCCTACGGCATTTTCTGCAAACACTTGGAAGATGTATTCATTTCCTTCCACTAATTTTGTTATCTTTGCTTCCATTGTTGAGCTGTCTGTCTTAACGGCGCTCAAGAAGTTAGTTTTCCTAGCGTCTCGTTTTTCAACATTGTATTCTGTGATGGGCGCGCCACCATCAGTCTCTGGTGCGTCCCAGGCAACAACAATGTAGTCCTTATTGACTTCCTTGATTCTGAGATTAGATGGTGGTGAAGGTTTGTCTGTCAACGGAAAGAAGACGTAAGCGACGGAAATAAAACTATAATAAAATGTTGATATGAATTTCAAATTTTCAGAGGTGTGAACGGTAATTTTTTCGTTCCTCAAATGTATGTCTCGCTTTTTCGATTTACAAATTCGAGTGCATCTAAATGTCACGGATTTATGAAATTTAAGTATATATTGTGATAATGTAGCCCTGAATTGTGATATGTGATACTCTGACAAATAACATGTCTATGTAACAATACTGGAGTATCGAGATGTCCGTCGAATATTACAGACATTCTTGTTTGGTTGCAGATATAGTATCAATATTTAAAATGCAAACCTAGCAATCTTACCTCTGATGTTGAAGGTGAACTCCGCCTCGTCTTTGCCAGCTACGTTCTCAGCCACTACTTTGTAGAGACCAGCGTTTGCGGGAGATACACCTTTGATTGTCACGGCAGACATTGCATCAGTTGTCTCAATAGTTGTGCCATTGGAGACGGTGAGTTCTGCGTCACCGCAGCTCCAGGTAACTGTTGGTTCTGGTACTCCGGAGATGTTAACTGTGATCATAAGGGTGGAGCCAATCTTCATCTTCTGTTCCTCCTTCAGCTTGTCGTCGTAAGATATCATAGGTGCACCTGTAAAATCAAATGCATATTATAATACGGAAACCGACTTAAATATGATTCTCTCTAACTTATATTAGATGCCTCGTGTTTTTTTTTAGTAAATCATCAATGTTTGTATTAACCCTTTCAAGCCTGGATTTACCATTGTCATCTTCATCCACTACAAGCTGCGAATTGCTGTCGGAATTCTCGACTTGTAGTGGCTAAAGATGAATTGAAGTGAGTGGAAAATGACAAAAATACATTGCTGCTACTGAAAAAGTTGCATGAAAATTTTCGCTCTAAAAGCTCTGGGTGTAGGAAATAAAGTATTCTTCAGGGATGCAGCATGATGCTTGGATGCGTGAGGGCTTAAAGGGTTAAATATAACATTTATGCACTTATTGGTGGAACGTCACGTTGAAACTGTACCAAAATGACGACAAGCAAAGTAGTTAGATACCATATTACCACATAATTGTATCACTGTTTGGCTATATTCTTTTTCTTTTTTTACTTACTTTGTACAGATAGTTTGCACTGTGTTTGAACACGAGCGTGTTTGTTGCTGACTTCACAGCGATAGACTCCAGTGTCTTTCACTTCTGTCTTATGAATCTCTAAGGTTATTAAATCTTCTTCGATGCTGATGTCAAACCTCTTGTTCTTGTAAACTTCTCTGTCATTATGGAACCAGTGAACATCACCTTTAGGGTCACCTCTATCAACGCGACACTGAAGGGTAACTTTCTTTCTCAGGGACACAGCCTCATCTTCTAATTCTTCAAGAATTTCAGGAGCATGACCAACTGCAATACAAGTTAAGGATAATTAAAATAAATTTACAAGATGACTGTTTGTTTGTATGTGGAACAGAAGTAAAACAAGCTCGCACTTTTAAAATATATGTTTAACTTGTTTTAATATTTAAAGCCTCAGACAGTATATAAACCTTTTAAATGATCGGTCTGATATAAGTGTAATTCCAAGGTGTTGATTAGAACTCGCAGTGTCATTTGACTCCGGTGGAGGAGATCCCCATCTGGCTTGCACTGTGCGTCATTATTACATTTTGAGATACACATTCAAACGAATAGAAAACTAGTTTCACAAATGGGGGCTGAAAAACCGGCAATAAATAGTATTCCATAGACTACACCACTCACCAACAGGTTCCTTAGCCTTAACAGGTGAAGTAGGATCTGAAGCGGGTCCAACACCCGCTTTGTTCTCAGCTGAAATACGGAACTCGTAGATGTTGTTTTCAATCAGCCTGATAACTTTGTAGGATGTTTTGCTGACGTTATCCGTGTTTGCCTGCACCCATTTGAATCCTCCTTCTACTCGGTATTCCACCACGTAGTTGAATATTTCTGCACCGCCGTCAACAGATGGGGCTACCCATTTCAAAGAAGCGCTGGTGTCTGTGAGTGCTGTTATCTCAGGGGCATCCGGTTTACCAGGTTTTGCTGAAATGACAAAGAAAAATATAAATAATAAACGGAAATATGATTGTGATTGGAGTATACAAATTTAAAATAGTTTTTTTTTGCAAATTTTATTAAAGTTTGTCGGCCTCTTTCAAATTGTTTCTGTTCCTTTAAAAATGTAGCTTACACATTATGAGGTTATCAAATATTAAATCTACCAATATGTTTAATACTTGCTACAAAACATATCAGGTTATCTGGTCATATAATGATTTTCAAGTTTATTCCCTTTCCACAAAACAAGAAATGCCATTTATTCACACTTACTCCATGGATCTTTCGCCACAAATGGCTTGGATTCAGGACCTGGTGGACCTTCTCCTATTTTGTTGGCAGCCACAACACGGAAGACATATTCTGTGTCTTCGATCAAGTCAGTGACGCTGTGGGTCAGCTCAGGGATCTGGTCCTTTGTTACACGAAGCCATCTTGAACTCTCTGTAGGTCTTCTGTCCAGGAAGTATCCAGTAACAGGACTACCTCCATCGTCTTCTGGTGCTTCCCAGGTGAGAACACAGGACTCCTTGGTGATCTCAGTCACCTCAGGAGCTGATGGAGCTCCTGGAGGATTATGCTGACTCTTTGGTACAATTGATTTCGTAATTTCCACGAACTCTCCGGTGCCCACATCATTCTCAGCGGCTACGCGGAAGTTGTATGATTGTCCCTCGGCTAACTGTGTCACGGTGTACTCAAGGTCTCCAACATCTCCGACCTGTTGCCAAGCTCTCTTACCAGCATCACGTCTCTCAACCAGGTAACCTGTAATCAGGCAGCCTCCATCTTCCTTTGGCTCTTCCCAGGCCAGACCAACTGAATCTTCGTTTACTTTCGTTACTTTAAGGCTCTGTGGTGGGCCGGGTTTATCTATTGGAAAATACATCATGTGTGTTTTATTACTTGAAATCACATAACAAAAGAAACATTGTGAGTATGCTAATTTTGACAAAGTTTATCAGTGTAGTTAACTTTTGTGTTTGTAGGTACTTCAAAAATTGTAGTTAGAAGAGGGGATGAGTGGGTTTTAACCCTTTGATTGCTAAATTGTTAATTCAAAATTTGAAGCTGTGCCTCCCTCAAGCGATCCACAAATTCAAGTGAGTGAAAACTATACCGATTTGACAAAGTGGAGGTCCACAATTGAAATTTTGTTGATTCATCTTTAACGTGTTTAAAAGCTGATATTTAATGTGCTAATAAAAAACCGCGACCGGTAGTTAAAGGGTTAAAGGGAAGGTAAAAATGCCTAAATGTCAATTATTATTGCAGCTTACCCAGAATTGCTATATCAATGGAGAATGTGGCAGTTCCATGTGTGTTCTTCAGATCCATGGTGTATTTGCCGGCGTCTGTCTTCTGGGCCTTAGATACAGTCAGGGATGTCATGCCTTTAATGGTATCCACGTGGAATCTACGTGTGTCTGGGAATCTTCCTCCCTTGTACTGCCATTTACAATCCGGTTCTGGACATCCTGTGAAGGGTATCTCGATGGCGGCCGATGCTCCGGATTTCATCACCAGACGATCTTCGTATTTATGGTCACCGATGACAGGGGCGACTGCAAAAAAAGGAAATGAATATTTAACCCCTAAAAGTTAGAGCACTTATATCCACTGTAGTAGCATATCTGTGGTTTTATTAACATTTGTGTAACCAATTGTTACCCTAAAGCGCTGAAAAGTTTTTATATAAACCATAAATTTAAAATCACCATACTCTTTCAGAGCGGGGATCGACTTCAGACGTCAGAATCTGACGTTCATAGATTAAAGTCGATCCCCGTGCTGAAAGAGTTAAAGGCATGATACGCTCTGAATCATGAAAACTGATAAAAGTTGGTACTTAAGTTTCACAAATCCAAGAAATTGTCAGTTGTGGATCGCAAATAAGTAAACATTTTATAATTCAGAAGTCTAAAAGTTGAAAAAAGATCACATATTTAGTGAATTGCCTGGTTATTTAGTTTACATACACTTTGTGAACTCTCTTGATATGTTCTCATGATATGCAGTTATGTTTAAATTCGTCCTTGGTGAAAAATAATAAAATACACCAAAAATACCCCCCCCCCCCCCCCCCCCAATATTCAAATTACGTTATCCAAATTGCAGAAAACGTCGAAAACAAATAAATTGAGTGCAATTGACTGAATTGATGGGTATTGTTTAATATTACTACACTAATGGTGACTTACTTTGGACTTTGCACTTTGCAGATGTTGACAGATGCTGATATTCAGCTGCATATGTACCCACGTCCTTGGCATCTACATCCTGAATCACCAGGCGATGCACAGTACCCTCAGCCGTGATCTCGTATTTATCGTTGGATTTGATAGGTTTGTTGTCCTTGGTCCAATCCATCTTCAATCCAGTCTTAGAGAGCTCACACTCAAATATAGCCTTTGAGTTCACCTCCTTTACTGTGATGACTTCTAGCTCCCTCACAATAGTTATCTTCTCAACTAATGAGAAAAGAAAAAAATATATTACTATATTTATTACTATTGGAATTTTTAAATAACGTTTCATAAATTAAATTAATATGGTTTCGGGAGATAGGGCTTATCGAGTTATGTGCGCACCTTAATCATAGAAAAAATCGACTGGTACTGACAACATACGCTGACAACATATCATAATATCTGTGAAATTGCTTCTGCCTTTCAGCAAAGTATTAATGAAAGAATATTGTTTGGTCAAAATTGTTACATTTGAATGAGTTAAATTATGAATTAAAACCATAAATCTTAGGACAAACAACGCGATTGAAAATGATTATGTTATATTGTATAATGATATTGGAGTATGGCTCACCGTATTTAGCAGGAGCTGATGATTTGGACGGTTGACTAGCGCCAGCCTTGTTCTCAGCTGATACACGGAATTCATACTCCATGCCTTCCATCAGACCTTCAACCACCATAGTGGTGTCAACACCTGCAGGACGCTTCACCTTCCCCCATTTCACATCAGTCTTAGATTTCATTTCCACTATGTAGTTGGTGACTGGTGAACCACCATCCTTTGCTGGAGCTTTCCAGGTGAGAGTGGCGGATTCGGGAGTGATTTCAGTGACTTCGGGAGCATCAGGTCGTCCAGGTACACTGTAAGGATCTTTGGCTTTGAAGCGGCCGGTGGAGTCTGATGATTTACCAACTCCAGCATCGTTCTCGGCACACACGCGGTATTCACAGTCTGAGCCTTCCACGAGGTCGTCAATCACCAGGGAGCGGTCCTTGGTGGGTTTCCTGTTGACCTTCATCCACTTGGTTCCTGTGTGTTTCTCCACATAGTAGCCTGTGACTGGGGATCCGCCGTCGTTCTCAGGAGGATTCCAGGTCAAGGTACAGGAAGTCTTGGTTACATCCTCAGCCTTCAGATTCATAGGGAAGCCGGGAGCATCTGTGAGAAAAACAAGGTGGATAAAATAAAATTAGTCATCTTAATAAACTAGTTGATCTTTTTTTTTCATTATATGATTTATTCATTGCAAAAATACACTGAATGTTCATAAAAATATATCAAATGTAGGCTACGGTAAGCAACTCAACCTGTATTTTGAGTTTTCTTTCATTTGTAGCTGGAGATTGTGTTGGCAGTTCCAGCGAAAAATAATAAAAGCAGCGTTTTTACTAAACCTTACAACGATGCCATATTTTTGTATAAACTATGAAAACCAAAGGTGTTTTTTTCAATTTGATGTCATTAAAGTGTCTTAATTACCTCTTTCCGCTTCGTTTGAATACCTTTGTTAAGAATATACAGCCATTATGAATGATTTACTCTTTCAATGCGGGGATCGACATTAGACGTCAGAATCTGTCGTCTAAATACGGTCCCCGCGCTGAACATTTGACGGAAATACAAGAGCTTGTGAAAAAACACTTTCAAGAAGATGAACGTACCAAATGGAAGTTTGGCCTTTACAGCCTCTTCCATGGTGGCGGGCAAGCTGGTACCGAGGTCATTCTCGGCAAACACCTGGAAGAAGTACTCATTTCCATCCACCAGCTTGGTGATCTTTGCTTCCAGAGTGGAGCTGTTGGTCTTCACGGCGCTGAAGAAGTTGGTTTTGCGAGCGTCCCTCTTTTCCACGTTGTACTCAGTGATAGGGGATCCACCGTCACTCTCTGGTGCGTCCCAGGCCACAACAATATAATCCTTGTAGACCTCCTTCACCCGTAGGTTCCTTGGCTTGCTTGGCTTGTCTGCAACATTCAACAGAATTTATCGAGGGGAACCTAGCTTTACATATGTATGTGTTTCAAACGAGAATATTATTGTTTCATCCAAATTGTTTGTTCTCAATATTGAATAGGGTTTCTCATCAGGCGCTTTTGTTGACACTAATCTCCAAAAATATGCATAAGTATACATTGTATTTTATAGATTAAATAATTGCCATCGCACAAAAGATGGGCATCTACTTATACTAGAAACATCCAAAATAATTTACGACCAGCTACCACGATGCACAACTGCAATCGGCGGAAAGTCAGTTAAAATGTGTAAAATTAAATCCCAAACTATTAATAGTTCTGCTGTATTACACATTCTAAAACTTTTTAATAAACTGATAATAACAGGGGGGCAATAGTAATGCATAATAACATTTAAATTGGACACACCTTTGACAGATAGGGTGAACTCTGCGTCGTCTTTTCCGGCAGTGTTCTCCGCCTTCACTGAGTAGGTGCCACTACTTTCCGCTGAGACGCCCTTCATGGTCAGGGTGGATAAGGTGTCTGTTGTGTTGATTGTTGTACCGTTGGTCGTGGACAGTTCTGATTCGCCAAAATACCAGGACACATCCGGGTCTGGCACACCTGCGATGTTCACAGTGATGATCAAAGTGGTATCAGCCTTCAGGTTCTGAGTCTTCTTCAGCTTGTCATCATACGTAATCATGGGTGCACCTAAAAAAAAAAAACAGTAGAATTAGTAAACTTTGTAGCTCAAGTAATCAAATAAATTTGAGTAAATATATAGCAGCAACTCCAACTGATAGTCTGTTAAAAACACACCACACAGTATAATATTTTCAGTATATAGATGTACATACATTCATAATATACTGGATTGTGTGCTCGTTTTCCTATATAAAGTTAGTGCAATTTTAACACAAATATTGCCAAACCATGTATGGTTTTTATGCTATGTTGATGAAAATTGGTTATAACAAATAATTTTATGTAGGCTATACAATGGAAAAACACCCCTTATAAAATTCATTCCGTAATTAAACCAAAAATAACGCGATGCTCTTGGGTATAGGGTGAGATAATGCAAAAGCAAACAGCGAACTGCTCACTTGTTAGCAAGTAAAATACTATTTGCTTTGCAAGGCAATACAAAATTGTTCCTTACTTTGCACGGCTATCTTGCACTGTGTTTGAACACGCGCATGCTTGTTGCTGGCTTCACAGCGATAGACACCGGTGTCTTTCACTTCTGTCTTGTGAATCTCCAAAATGATCAGATCTTCTTCCATGATGATGTCGAAGCGTTTGTTTTTGTAAACCTCTCTGTCGTTATGGAACCAGTGAATGTCAGCTTTGGGATCAGCTCTGTCAATTCTACATTCCAGTCTGAGCTTTTCTCTGAGAGAAACGGCTTGATCTTGTAGCTCCTCAAGAATTTCTGGTGGGGAACCAACTGTTGAAAAAAGCAAATTTGAGCAATTTGTTCAAAGCAGTTTATTTTTTTAGTGGCTGTTTGTTTACAACATATAGTGATTTGGTTTGTTAAACAGACATATGAGCGGCGCTAAATGCCATGTCACGAGTGATGGAAGCTACTTCAATTAATACAACCTCCAAGACACCAAGGACTATTATACTATATAACAAGCATTAATTATGTAAATATACAATGTGATGCCCTTGTTTTGTTGAATTGTCTATTTCTCATTCATTTGAAGATAGAATTGCACAAGTAATTTCCTGCTTCTAGTGACGAAAATATTTCTATTTAGAAAAATACTTTCCTACAATTAACTTTATAAGCTCATTATACCACTAAATTAAACCACATTTCATGTGGTCTAAAACACTCACCAACAGGTTCCTTGGCCTTCACAGGTGAAGTAGGATCTGAAGCGGGTCCAACACCAGCTTTGTTCTCAGCTGAAATACGGAACTCGTAGATGTTGTTTTCAATCAGTCTGACGACCTTATACGATGTCTTGGATACATTGTCGGTGTTCGCTTGAACCCATTTGAATCCACCTTCTACGCGATATTCGATGACGTAGTTGAAGATTTCAGCACCGCCGTTGTCGGCAGGTGGAGACCACTTGAGAGAGACACTGGTGTTGGTCATCTCAGTTATCTCAGGCGCATCAGGTTTGCCTGGTTTACCTAAAACAAACGAGTTTTTTTTTCAATAATTAAACTAAATCAATCTTTGCACATCACATTGGATAATATATTGTCGACCATTACTTTTAGATATAGGATTATCACTTAAACTATTTTAGATCAATTATATTGTTTATTGAAGATACGATAAGAAAAAAATATTTTAACCGTTATGGACTATGAAATTTAAATGTTCAGTGATTTGAAGTTGTGCTACCGCGATCCATAACTTCAAGTGCCTGAGAATTACTTGGCTTTGTGAAATTTAAGACCCAGCGAATATCAGTGTTTCAAGATTTAGGACATATTTTCCTTTAACGACAGGCTATACAAGTGCTGATAAAGACACAAAGATGCTACTACAGTCAGCATCAGTGCTCTAGAGATTACAAAAATAATTCTAACTTACTCCATGGATCCTTCGCCACAAATGGCTTGGATTCAGGACCTGGTGGACCTTCTCCTATTTTGTTGGCAGCCACAACACGGAAGACATATTCTGTGTCCTCGATCAAGTCAGTGACGCTGTTAGTTAGCTCAGGGATCTGGTCCTTTGTTACACGAAGCCATCTTGAACTCTCTGTTGGTCTTCTGTCCAGGAAGTATCCAGTAACAGGACTACCTCCATCGTCTTCTGGAGCTTCCCAGGTGAGAACACACGACTCCTTGGTGATCTCAGTCACCTCAGGAGCTGATGGAGCTCCAGGAGGATTGTGCTGACTCTTGGGAGCGATAGATTTGCTCATTTCAACAAATTCCCCAGTGCCCACTTCATTCACAGCAGCCACACGGAAATTGTATGATTGTCCTTCAGATAAACCAGTGACTTCAAACTCCATATCACCCACATCTGCCACTTGTTGCCATGCTCTCTTTCCGGCGTCACGTCTCTCCACTACATAACCAGTGATGAGACAGCCACCGTCCTCTACTGGGTCCTCCCATACCAAGGTCACGGTGTTCTCTGTTACCTTGGTGGTTTTCAGGTTTTGAGGGGGACCTGGTTTATCTGTCAACAAAGATATGGTCATGTAAATTTATTTCTTTTTCAGATATTAATTTATACAATTTTACATACACATTTCCGAGCTGTTTTTGTTTGCTACTATTCCTAATAATAAGAAGTTATTTTATCTCTGATACGAGAAACATGCATATGGTCATGTACTTAATTCTAAATGTAATTATCATGTATTTTTTCTACGTAGTTATTTTAGCTAATCCTTAAAACACTGAAAGGGTTTTTTTTCAATTTGAAATCATTATAAAAGTCTTCCTTAGCTCTTTCCTATTCATTTGAATACCAATGTTATGGGTCTACGAGCATTATACATTTTTAATACTTTTAGTGCAGGGACGTCTTTATACGTCAGAATCTGACGTCTATAGACGTTAGATTATGACTTCTAAAAACGTACATATATTTTACACAATTATAATTTTGTCATATTACACACCGCATAACGAATATATTAGATCTATCTTAAAGATCTATATATAAGTATTTATCCTTAACCTAAATATAGGTTACTCGAATGGACAATACATACCGAGGAATACAACTTCAATTGAGAAAGTTGCCTTTCCGTGTGAGTTTTTCAGCGTCAGTGTGTAACTTCCGGCATCTGTTTTTTGTGTTTTGGCCATGGTGAGTGAAGACATGCCTTTGATGGTATCCACGTGGAATCTACGGGCGTCTGGCAGACGACCTCCTTTGTATTGCCACTTAGCCTCTGGCTCTGGATGGCCGGCAAACGGTATTTCTATCGCTGCAGAGCTTCCAGTTTTCAACACAAGACGGTCTTCGTATTCGTGGTCACAGAATATAGGTGCGACTGAAAAATACGTCACGGTCAATAAGTATTGAATACAAAGTTAAAGCACAAATTATTAAAACTCAAGAGCAAATGGAAGTTCGGTATTACAGTGTAATTACCAATTACCAACTTCAAATGTATGAAGACAAGGTTTTGCTCTATGTGTTGAAATGTATGAATTCAGATTTACTTGATAAAAATAACTGTGCATTTGACCTCCATGAATGACAATGACATTATGCTATTAAACTGTAGTATGTGAAATCATAGCTCGGAACATATTTATTGTAAAGGATTATAATAGGATTTCTCATTCAATGAATTTGATCCAAAAAGTGCCTGTACATATAGCGACAAGCACGCTGTCTTAGCATAATGTGACGATCACGGCAAACGTTTTTTACCGTCTAGCAATTATTGCCAAGTCGGTTAAAACGCTTAGCGTGCTCAGCATATTAACAAATAAAGTGTATATATTTTTTTAATATGTGCAGTTACCTTGCATTTTCAGCTTAGCAGACGTTGTCAGATTCTGGAAGCTAGCCTTGTATTCAGCTACATCTTCGGCAGTGCAGTCGTTAATAACAAGACGGTAAGTTACTTCATCCGAAGTGATTTCGTATTTGTCACTTGCTTTGATGGTCTTCTCTCCTTTAGTCCATTCCACCTTGAGCCCCACTTTTGAAAATTCACATTCAAATGTTGCGGACACGTTAAGTTCTTTCACCACAACATCCTTCAGTTCTTTCGTAATAGAGATTTTCTCGACTGAAAAAAAAGCCGCGATATTAGTCACCAAAAATTATTTCTGAATTTTGCAGAGATGGTTGTGTGGATTATTGGAATGATATGTAATTCAAACATCGTTGGCTCTGTAAGCATATCAATAAATATTTTCATAATGAATTATAAATCTAAATCATCGACTACGAAATCAATATTCGGCAGCTCAACTTCCATCGGCAGAAAACAATGAAAATTGAAATAATACCGAAGATTTATGACAGATAGTTTAACCTGTAGGTCTTTAGGGCCTACTATATGTCATACTTCTAGAAAATGGCTACATAATTGTAGATAAAGCCAATAACACTATAGGCGACGACATTTCTCTAAGTTTTAACTCTTAAATGCTCTTACCATATTTGACAGGTGCTGACGGTTTTGAGGTTTGTCCAGCACCTGCTTTGTTAACAGCGGCCACTCTGAATTCATACTCCATGCCTTCCTGTAGATCTCTCACTGTCATCGTGGTCTCGTCACCGTCAGGTCGCTTCACCTTCTGCCATCTAACATCAGTTCTGGCCTTCATTTCCACCTCGTAGTTTGTGACAGGGGATCCGCCGTCCTTTGCCGGTGGTTTCCAGCTTAGAGTGGCGGACTCTGGTGTGATGTCAGACACTTCAGGAGTGCCAGGACGATCTGGAGCGCAGTACGGATCTTTAGCTGTAAATCTACCAGTGGAGTCGGATGGTTTTCCAACACCGGCGTCGTTCTCTGCGTACACACGATACTCACAATCTGAACCTTCGACGAGGTCGTCAATATTCAAGAAGCAGTTTTTGGTTGGTTTTCTGTTCACTTTGATCCAGCGATTGCCGGAGAGTTTTTCCACGTAGTAGCCAGTGACAGGTGAACCACCGTCATTTTCTGGTTGCAGCCATGTCAATTTGCATGAAGTTTTCACAACATCCTCTGCTGTCAGTTGACGGGGAATACCTGGTGGATCTGTTAACATATAATTAAATATAAATATTTGTTCATGAAAAATAGTGAAAGTTAAAAATATTGAATTTTAACAGCTTAAGTTTTTTGTTGCTCGTTTGCTTTCTGTGTATATAAAACTCCCATTGTTAACGCAATTACCAAGTTTAAGTAATGCAATACATCTTATTATAAGAAAATCAGAGTTGCCATTATTGACGGTTACTCAACATTTATACTTGAAAAGTGATGCTTTGAAAAGACAAGTATGCTACAAAATCTTGAGAAACAGATAAAAAATAACATATCACATGCATAAAAAACCCAACAAATTGTGAAATCTGGATTAATAATTACCGAATGGTAGTTTGGCCTTCACAGCGTCATCCATGGTAGCAGGAAGACTTCTGCCAATGTCATTCTCTGCAAACACTTGGAAGTAGTACTCATTACCGTCCACAAGTTTTGTGATCTTAGCTTCAAGAGTGGAGCCATCTGTTTTGGTGGCATTGAGGAAGTTAGTTTTCCTGGCATCACGTTTTTCCACGTTGTATTCTGTGATAGGAGAGCCTCCGTCATTCTCAGGAGCGTCCCAGGCGATTACAATGTAATCTTTGTACACTTCTTTCACGCGAAGGTTTCTTGGTTGCATTGGTTTATCTGAAACAACAATGCGTTTTATTGTATTGCTTATATATTCAACCACACTGCATTGTTATGCAAACTGCAGTGACAGCAATGCTGTGCGCCACTGCAGGGCGGTACAGAGATTGAGAACAAATGATGTCTTAAATTGAACGAGCTAAAAAATAAAAACATGCATATACCTAAGTCATATTCTTTTTATCCCTTAGACCGATAATCACGACGACAACAATCGTTTCCAATCCATTTTATTATCCGAAAAAATAATTGTTAATCGGAATGAAATGGGTGTTTATACATCAAGATTTGCTAATGTTTTATCTCAAATTAAACAAATATGAGTAATTTTCACCCACTTGAAGTTGCAGGTCGCGGTAGCGAGACACAACTTCAATTGGGTGAAAATTTAAATTATTTAATTTAGCGCTTTACGCGTTAATGCGTTCTGATGTACAATTACAAAATAGTAATTGTTTGCTTTTCAAGTAAGCAATTGCCGTAGTTTAACTTTTTCTGTAGAGTGGCCATATAGTTGGCTTACCTCTGACGCTGAAAGTGAACTCGGCCTCATCTTTGCCAGCTGCGTTTTCAGCAACAACTTTGTATACACCACTGTTTTTAGCAGATACTCCCTTGATGGTCAGAGTGGACATTGCATCAGTGGTTTCAATCGTTGTGCCATTAGTCACTGTGAGTTCGGCATCTTCGAAGGACCAGGACACGGCTGGTTCGGGGACTCCAGATATATTGACGGTGATCACCAGTGTTGATTCAGCTTTAAGCTTTTGTGTTTCCTTCAGTTTCGATTCGTATGTTATCATCGGGGCACCTATGAAATGAAATCATTCCTTGTGAATAGATTCAATCTTGGGTAAGTTTATTTATCTTTGTATGTCAGTGAAGAATTATATAATTCAATTTAAGTAACTATGTAATTAAATTGTCAATTATTTATTGTATTACAATGACTAGCACACGACCTAGTTTCAGTCATGGTTGTCAAAAAATCCAAATTGCTTGAACATTAACATTAGTAAATTACACTAAGCTATTGTTAAAATTGTATTACATTAAATTTTTTATCTTAACAAAAAAACTAAAGGTTGGAATTTGTGGCAACCATATTATTAAAGCAGGTGATGAGCTAGCACCTTTAAATTAAGTAATAATGTATGAATAACGTAATGTTGCAGATTATCACTCTTTAAAACCAAGTTTGCGATATACAATGCCTAACTTACTTTGTACAGACAGTTTACACTGTGTTTGAACACGAGCATGTTTGTTGCTGACTTCACAGCGATAGACTCCAGTGTCTTTTACTTCTGTCTTATGAATCTCCAAAGTTATCAGATCTTCTTCGATGCTGATGTCAAACCTCTTGTTCTTGTACACTTCTCTGTCATTATGGAACCAGTGAACATCACCTTTGGGGTCACCTCTATCAACGCGACACTCAAGGGTAACTTTCTTTCTCAGGGACACAGCCTCATCTTCTAATTCTTCAAGTATTTCCGGTGGAGAACCAACTGAAAGCAGCACATACAATATTAAACGAGCAGGGTATTTATGATATTTTTCATCATCTTCATGGATTGCTAACTTTAGGTATCTGGCACTGCCATCGGTCTTAATTACCATTGATTTAGATGAAAATAGACCAAGCAGTCATGTAGGTAAATAAATTGACAAAAACGCAATCACTCACCGACAATTTCCTTGGCCTTCACAGGTGAAGTAGGATCAGAAGCGGGTCCAACACCAGCTTTGTTCTCAGCTGAAATACGGAACTCATAGATGTTACCTTCAATCAGTTTTGTGACCTTGTAGGTGGTCTTGGATACATTGTCGGTGTTCGCTTGAATCCATTTGAATCCACCTTCTACGCGATATTCAATGACGTAGTTGAAGATTTCCGCTCCGCCATTGTCAGCAGGTGGCGCCCACTTCAGGGAGACACTGGTGTGGTTCATGTCTGTGATCTCAGGGGCATCAGGTTTGCCAGGTTTAGCTGTAAATAAAAAAAATACGATTAAACCCAAGTCATAATAGACATAGTTTAGATTCAAGGGACTAGCCAAACACCTTGTTTCAGTCATGGTTGTTAAAAATCTAAACTTGCCTAATTTAATAGCTCTTGGTCAATTGTATTTTGTATTGTTAAAACATTATCAGAGTGAAGTATTTTGAACGATAGATGGTAAAATTCAATGACTCTCCAAGCACCTGGCAAAGTTATCACAGTTAGGACAACCATGTGGTGGGCTAGCTCCGATGGGCTAGCTCCTTTAATCTAGCCTTCCCACTGGGCACACGACATTTCTGCGAAGTTGAATAAATGTCATCGACAATGATTCAATGTCGCAACAGCGTCATGTGCCCATTGGGTTATTTTAAGGGTAATTAAAAATATAAAAACGCTAATAATATCACCAAAACTTACACCAAGGATCTTTAGCCACAAATGGTTTGGATTCAGGACCTGGTGGTCCTTCTCCTATTTTGTTGGTAGCCACAACACGGAAAACATATTCTGTGTCCTCGATCAAGTCAGTGACGCTGTGCGTCAGCTCAGGGATCTGGTCCTTTGTTACACGAAGCCATCTTGAACTCTCCGCTGTTCTTCTGTCCAGGAAGTATCCAGTAACAGGACTACCTCCATCGTCTTCTGGTGCTTCCCAGGTGAGAACACACGACTCTTTGGTGATCTCAGTCACCTCAGGAGCTGATGGAGCTCCAGGAGGATTGTGCTGACTCTTGGGAGCGATGGATTTGTTTAATTCCGCAAAATCTCCAGTGCCCACTTCATTTTGGGCGGCAACTCTGAAGTTATAAGATTGTCCTTCTGATAATTCAGTAACAGTGAACTCTAGATCACCCACATCTCCCACTTGTTGCCATGCTCTCTTTCCGGCGTCACGTCTTTCCACGATGTAAGCAGTGATTAGACAGCCGCCATCAGTTTTGGGTTCTTCCCAGACCAAGTGAACTGAATTTTCAGTAACCTTTGTAGATCTAATGTTTTCTGGTGGACCTGGTTTGTCTGCGGATAAATCATAAAATATAAATAAATCGCAAAATACATAGACTAAATGAAAATGAAATGAATGGGGTTTTAGGCCACCTTTGTGCACATATAGGCTAAACTGGGCTAGGAGAGCCTCTTGGAGATGAATCATAGAATAACCACACACGTTATTTTGACAAAAAATGTATGTACACGGATAAATGAAACCCTCCCAACAAAGATGAGAAATTGACCCAATGTTGGGCCAGCGTCGTAGACGGTAGGCCAACATTGGTACAACATTTGATCGATTTCTCGTGTTTGCTGGGCTGTATCTGATACAAGAAAAGGAAGAAAATAACATTGTTTTATAAATAACTATAAATTAACACTGACCTAGTATGACAAGCTCGATGGAGAATGTTGCTTTGCCGTGAACATTCTTGAGCAAGAGTGTGTACGCTCCAACGTCTTCCTTTTTGGCTTTGGCGATGGATAGTGAAGTCATCCCCTTGATGGTGTCCACGTGGAATCTACGGGCATCAGGTAATCTACCACCCTTGTACTGCCACTTGACCTCTGGCTCTGGGGTTCCATAGAATGGGATCTCTATTACGGCAGATGCTCCGGTTTTGATGACAAATCGATCTTGGTACTCGTGGTCCCCGATCATGGGTGGCACTAATAAACACACAAATGTCGCAATTATAGTGCTAACTTATAGAATTTTATTTTTACCCACTTTAAGTTGTGTCTTGATGCTGCGACCCACAACTTAAAGTGGTTAAACATTATACATAATGTGCACATTTAATCAAAATATATACCAATCTGGAACGTTTGAAGCTCATTTATCTGTCATGTTTTCTTGTTTGAAGAACAAATACTGACATCGGCTACAGACCTGATTAGCACCTTAAGGCGTGTTGTACATGTACTGATGTGATGCCTAATTAAATATCGTACACTCGGACCAAAGGTGTCATATGACTGACATATATGACACTTCCTAGGCGATAATACAAAATACCGTATCCCCGCGCATAAACGTGCATGCACTTATATTTGGAGATGCACTTAGTTTTCGAAAACACGTGCATGCACTTATATTCGAACATAAAAATTATTTAAAGAAAAATACATGCACTTATATTCGAACTTGAAATGACCTTGACAATAAACAAATGATAAAGATTTTTACATAGAAATGCAAATTTGTAAACTTATTTGTTTTTAACGACATTTATAGTACGTATAGCCTTATTAATACACCGTCTTAGCATCGAGATGTGCATTATATAACCTTGTTTCAAGAAAACAACATAATATTTGTATTTACTATATAAATATAAGTCTAGTTGCCAGGCGCAAAAAAATCTTCACTGTTTCAAAAGCCAGCCATCATTCCATATAGTGCATGTCTGTATTGTCATAGCTATCGTCAACAGTTGCGTCCACACCTCTGTCTAGCAGGGCTAAAGACGTGATTATTGTTGTAAAAACATAACGTTCTCATTGAATTAAATTAAAGACTTGTACAACCACGGAGTCTCTCCCCACTGACGCCTCCCCACTCTCCCACCCTTTGTGAACTGCTGGTGCCCACTTGTACATACACAAAAATCTGTTTAGATGAGTGCAAAGTTTATTTCAATAATTCTGGCGTCTAAACAATATTCGGCTAAATAGGGCGGGTGTTACGGGGGTGATTCTTATAATGTGATTTAATAGAATAATTTCTTCTTGTCGTTTAAGGTGTCAGATTTGGTGATACAATTCCTATTTAGAGGGGTGCACTTAGTTTTCGAAAACAAGTGCATGCACTTATATTCGAACATAAAACAATTTTAAAACATCCCTAAAACAAGCGTTTATGCGCGGGGATACGGTACGTTGATCAGTAACAATGGCGGATCAAGGGGTATATAGGAAGGGGCGCCCTACTACCTATTTGCTGCCAAAAGCTTCCAAAATTCCTCATATATTGAACTAATTATACAAAAAATGTTATAATGTTAACACCTCAGTATTATTCACAGGTATCAATAATATTCACAACACAACGACGCTTAGTGTGTGGAATATAAAGCAGAATAATAGTGTGCGTACCTTGTACAGTGAGATTAGCAGACGTAGAGATAGATTGGTATGACGCGGTGTATTTCTTGACGTCTTCAGCATTGACATCATTGATCACCAAGCGGTGAACAGCTCCATCCATGCTGATCTCGTACTTCTCGTTGGGTTTGATGGTCTTCTCTGCCTTCGCCCATTCCATCTTGAGGCCGGGCTTGGATAGTTCACACTCGAATGTAGCCGATACATTAATATCCTTGATCACGACGTCAGTTAAATCTCTGACAAATGAGATCACTTCAACTGCGACGAACAAAGGGAACATAATGTACAACAACTAAAAAAATCAACATGATAATGAATATTTAGTAGCATTTAAGAAATCTCAAAGCACATCACTTTGGCTTTTAAATTAATAACTTAATGTTTGTGATAAGTATATTTTACCTTATTATCCTTCGCACTACGTATCAGTTTGGTTTTTTTAAAATTCTATTTCAATATATTATATTTATGTTTATAATATATAATGTGTTTCAAACATAACCTATCTATACATCTACGAATATCACGAAGTTAAAACAGTAGTACATGAATGTAACAGAGAGCTAGTTGAATGTGAAATTATAACGCTTGCAAGCCCAGTAAACACGAACCAATCTTGCTTGAACGTTGGACCACCGTCTACGACGCTGGCCCAACATTAAAGCAACATAGGTTCAATGTATCGTGTGAACTTATACATACCATATTTAGCCGGAGCAGAGGGTTTAGATGGCTGACCCACACCAGCTTTGTTTGCTGCAGCTACGCGGAACTCGTACTCCATGCCTTCAGTCAGGCCGTCGATCACCATGCTAGTATCATCTCCATCAGGTCTCTTCACCTTCTTCCATTTCACATCAGTCTTGGCTTTCATCTCAACCTCGTAGTTTGTGATGGGAGAGCCCCCGTCTTTTGGAGCTTTCCAGCTGAGGGTGGCTGTATCTGGGGTAATGTCATCCACTTCTGGTGCCGCAGGACGATCAGGAGCACTGAAGGCGTCCTTGGCTTTGAATCTACCAGTGGAGTCAGACGGCTTACCAACTCCTGCTGCGTTCTCAGCATAGACTCTGTATTCACAGTCTGAGCCTTCTATCAGATCATCGATGTCAAGGGAGCATTTAGTGACAGGTTTCTTGTTCACTTTCACCCAGCGACTTCCTGATTTCTTCTCCACGGTGTAACCGGTTACAGGAGAGCCACCATCTGAAGCGGGTGCGTCCCACGTCAATGTGCACGAGGTCTTGGTCACATTCTCCGCCGTCAGGTTCTGTGGAGGGCCTGGTGGATCTACAAGAATGCACAGAAAAATGTTTTAAATTTAAAATCTCAAATTTGATAAACTTTCACTCTATAACCAAAGCTGAGGCGTTGTCGTTTGATAACTCACTATGTAGTTGAAACCTTCACATGTATTATTGGCCCAACTTTCATGTTATGCTGCTCTTTCTTGTTGCTTTCAACAGAATTACTAAGCAATTGCAATTTATTCACGAATCCAGTGTAGGCCTTATTAATACGTTTGATTAGCACATCCAAAGTGACGTTTTAAAAGTTAGAATATGCACTTGTGTTTTGCTATATCTGACAGACCGAGATTTATAATCATCATTCATGATGTATACAGATTTCAATTTCATGCTTAAATCATTGAATTTATAATTGACATTGCTCAAGTACTTTTGGGGCAGATATAATCTATTTATGAACTTCATAAAATATAATGCTACATTAACATACATACCAAAAGGCAGTTTAGCCTTGACTGGTGCAGTGGCTGCCGGTTCGCTCATATCTAGGTCATTTTCTGCATAAACTTGGAAGATGTAGTCATTGCCTTCCACGAGCTTACTGATCTTAGCCTCGAATGTTTTAGCATCTGTGTTGGATGCCTTTACAAAGTTGGTTTTCTTGGCATCTTTCTTTTCTAGTTTGTAGCCAATGAGTGGAGATCCTCCGTCAGACACAGGGGCTTCCCATGTCACAACGGCATAATCCTTGCTCACTTCTTTCACTTGAACATTCTGTGGAGGCGATGGCTTGTCTGAAAATAAATAATGGTCTTATAAATAAACTGTAAACTATATGTAATCCCACCATTAACACCACCTTTAAATATCAGCCAAAATCGCCAAGTTTAACTGAACATGTTACAAATCACCTGACTAAGAAATTTACCTATCAGTTTGGTGAATTATCAGCAATAGTCTTAAGTTAAACAACGCTAAGGTCTCATGTTAAACAACGCTTAGGTATCAAGTTAAACAAATACTAGTATTTTTCACCAACTTGCATTTACGAGTTGTGGTGGCAGGAAACAACTATTTGAATTGCCAGCAATGGCAAAGTTTAGGTCTTAAATTAAACTAATGTGAGAATGAGTCGTGGTGGCAACGCCAAGAAAATAAAACTTTAATTTATATATGGTGCCGTTTTATTGGTTAACATTGAACTATTATAATTCCTGTCCTTGCTATTATTAATACTAGCTCCATACCTTTAACAGTCACAGTGAATTCTGCACTGTCACTTCCAGCTTCGTTTTCAGCGGTGACCTTGAACACGCCGGTATTATTGCCTGTGACCCCCTTGATAGTCAGGGTAGAGTAGGCATCTGTTGTTTCCAGAGAAGTGTATGCTGGGACGGTCAGCTCGGCATCGTCAAATGTCCAGCTGACAGTGGGTGTTGGCGAACCAGCAATGTTCACAGTTAGGATAAGTGTGGCTCCGCCTTTTAATTGTTGTGGTTTGTCCAGTGCCTTATTGTATGTGATCACAGGCTTAGCTGTAAAAAAGACAAACGTTTTACTATCAATAACTTTGTACTAAATGGAAAATATCAAACGTTTGGTTGGTAAATATGCATTACAGGATATGATACATTTATATATCTAACACCCATAATATTGGCATTTGACTCAAATGTACATTCACATTAAACCGTGCAGTGCCATACACATAATTGAACTTTACATTAATTTGTGTCTCGCTACCATTGAACATTATGACTTATAAACGTTTTACCACTTTCAACGATAACATTAACTCTTCAAAATGTGACGTTTAAAGTTTCAATAATAAATATCATTTTTTATAGTCGCGATCATAGTGCCATATACATTAAAGCGACACAATCACGCCAAAATCATTATTTTTATTTTGGCTCCTTAATATGTTTCACAATGTCCATAGACAAGAATTGCGTAGGCTTTTAAATTTTGGGTTGCGGCAAAATCAAGGAGGCAAAATTAACATGATAATGATTTATTCCAATAGCTCTGTCCTAGGTAAACATATAGGCCTACTGTATAACTTACTGTGCACAGTGAGTGAGCATTGGGTCTCCACGCGGCCCAGTTTGTTGGACGCCTCACATCTGTAAGCTCCAGCGTCCTTCAAACTACACTCGTGGATCACAAGGGATACAGTCTCATCCACCACTTCAAAGGTGTACTTCTTGTTCTTGTAGACCTCCTTGTTGTCCTTGTACCATTTGATAGTGGCTGTAGGATCTCCAAGGTCGGCTGTGAAGGACAGCGTGACACTCTCTGTGGCGATCACTGTCTGGTTCTCCAGCTCAGTCTTCAGAGATGGTGCCTCACCAACTGAAACAGAATATTTTTATTATTGAATAAAACTATTAAAGCAGGTAAGACAAAATAGCAGTGGTATGATATATACATAGTGGTATACATAGTGGTATACATAATGGTATATTATAAACATAGTGGGATATAACAATATACAAAAATAGTGGAAATAGTAAAATAGGGGTAGCAGAGTTCTAGGGAACAGATAAATCTGGTTTCGACAGCCAGAAACAAAATTAAATGAATAATTCACTGAAACAAATGGTCTCTTTGTTATTGTGTGACAGGAATAATTTGCAGTTGAGTTAATTAAAGGAGTAGGCCTAGTCCACTGTGTACGAACAGCGGGACACATCTGTTATGTACTTACCAATGCGTTCTTCTGACTTGGCAGGTTTGGTTGGTTCTGAGGCAGGTCCTACACCAGCCTTGTTCTCGGCAGCAACCCGGAACTGGTAGATGTTGTTCGCTTTCAATCCGGTCACCTTGTAAGATGTCTTATCCACGTTAGATGTGTTGGCTTGCACCCATTTAAATCCGGCTTCTATTCTGTGCTCTATGACATAGTTGAAGATTTCTGCGCCACCGTCGTCTTCTGGTGGGGACCACTTCAGTGATACACTGGTGGTGTTTGTGTCTGTGACCTCAGGGGGGTTAGGCTTACCCGGCTTATCTGCAGGGAAAACAACAAATGATGTGAAGAGTTTTGGTCATTATCTTTATGAAGCAATTCTAAACATCATTAAAACAGTTAAAGTATTAGTTCCCTTTGCAGACCAGTTACCAAATCCCCCATTTCCTTGACATAACATTATAAATTAATCACTTGTGGGTCACTATAATTATTTTACAAGCCACATTATTTTTGCGTCCCACTCTCTTCATATCTTATAATTATGGGCGCTAATTACTTACAGGCCCAATGTTAACAAATATCAGGCAAGCTAGCACATGACCCACTGACATGGGCAAAGCTATATTTTATGAACGGTAAAATTGCGTGGAATTTATATTTATATTATCAACTTTATGGTATACATTATAATACTGCTAGATAAACGTCGGAGGAAAACAGATGTTGAGATGCTCACTCCATAAATCCTTGGCCAGCACTTGCTGTGACGGGGAGCTGGGCGGTCCCTGGCCGATCTTATTCTCTGCCGAGACGCGGAACTCATACTCGTTGTCCTCTACCAGGTCCGTGATCGTACAGGTAAGGTCCACCACCAGCTCAGGCAGGGCTCGAACCCAGCGAGAGCTGCTGGTGACCCTGCGCTCCACCACGTATCCGGTGACTGGGGAGCCTCCATCTGACCCAGGTGGCTGCCATGACAGCACCACTGACTCCTTACAAGTGTCACTCAGCTCGGGGGCCTCTGGCGCACCCGGTTTATCTGCATCAACAGCACGGTTAGTGAAACAAACGTGGAAACGCGCGGGGTGAAAATGCAAAACCACTTATCTCCACAATCCGAAAGGTTGGACTTAACTCAATTAACACTCGGGTATTTATTATCGTTCTCACATGAAAATGACAAGATTTCACCAAATATCAGTGTATTATATTTATACCAAATGGACGCTCAGAAAGATTTCATGAACTATACATCATTTTTGGTACATTTTAGTCGAAAGATACAGTTTGGTGCGCCAATCCAACAAGGGTTGAAATACTTTGTTGAACTACGCAATATTCAGCCTTACAGAGGAGAGTGCTCAACCTGTTCATAAAAGCTGACTCAAGTGTGTGGTTATACCATTATCAAAATGCTATGCTTTTTCGATTATCTAAACATATTAACTGAAGATAATGTGAATAATTCATAGGTTTTGCAAATCCACTATCGAGTCATGGTTGACTGATTCAGTACAAAAATGTTAGTTATAACTATTATATTACCAGCATTATCAAAAATAAAAACATAATGGCCTATTCTGATAGCATATTTGTGTTTTACTTTTAAAATAAAGTAGTAGCAGCTCTGGCAAAACAATAACAAAATAATGATAATAATCAAGTGGGTTTTGTACAGTAGCAAATACTTCTATAATTATATTAGACGTTAAGGAGTTGGATGTTATTTATTGATCCTACTTAAATGGGTGAGATTACTGACTGGCTATTTGTACCATTTTAAAAAAAGCACTTTATTGTATTATTAGTCTGCGTTTTAGTACAGCCAAAACAAAATGTAAACGAAAATGGCGAAAAGAATTACAAAACTGATAAGCTTTTCATGTAAACAAGATAATAAACTATACTATTATTAGAGCCTAGACCTCCTATGATAATGCACATAAAAACAAAATGTTGTTAAATAATCTAGATGAAAGTATACCTCAGTAAAATAATAACTACGTGTGCGTAGTGCGCCGTAACTATGTGCATCTAAACTATTAGAAAACGTACAAGTAATACATACAAAATAAGACAAATACATATAAAGCCATCTAAATAGCAAACTATAAATAAACTAAATACCGAAGTATACTTTCAGACACAGCTGATACAATAAAATGAAATGAAAGAACCAGTATCTAGACAATGAAACAAATTCATTGAGATTAGCTCTAGAAATAATTGAACTGATAAATAATAAAATAAAATTGGGATCAGGAAACGAATGTAAAAATATATCAGCAAAACTGGGAATTCACCTGCTGATTCTTTCTGCTCCTTGTCGTCTTCTTGAATAACACAAATATCAGAAGATTCAAATCAGTACTGCATCCCAATTACGCACCAAGGTAATTAACTCAAGTAGTGAATAAAAATTACTCGTTCCAATAAAATATCCAAATGTGATAAGATCAAAAGAAACCTTAGAACGTCCTTATATCTGGTGGATTACACCCTTTGTCGAATAAATATATTTTATTAAAAATGTGCGATATCGACAAGGGGAGCCTACTTAAGGGGTTAATTGTTGTAAGTATTGAGTATTATGTGAGTGTTTGTTGGTGTATGTGACAGGAGAACACGGTGTATCTGTAGTTCCTGTTTGACACATGATTACATAACAATTTGACACAGATCTAAAAGCAAAAGCAGACTAAAGAGAGCTTACCCATTAGCCGGTGCCACAAAATATATATAGTGAAATATACGTTTTTATAAATCTATTCTCCTTCTAACGTGTCAGACACATTGATTACGTTTTTTTAAATATGAAAGTAGTATTGTTTGTGCAATACTTTGAATTTGGTATTACATCACTCACAAATGCGATGATGATCACTGCCAATCAAAATATAAATATGAGATAATAGATGTGCCTTTCCGGTAGAATGAGAAGATAAAAATTTGAATTCTGTGTGGTGTTCAGCAAGTGGGTACATATAGATTGGTAAGGAGAAATTTCTATTGTGTGGACAGAATGACAAAGCCACATAAGACAAACAACGACACAGGAACTACATGTGGGTGGTGATGTTGAGTACGGTGCGTTTTGTAGTGTGATCATTGCGGCTTAACGAAAAACTAAATATCCAATTCCATATCTTTATCCACATTTTGCAGAAAGCTTCATAACTCTACACATTTCCAAATCTTCCATTTTCTATGTGGAATGTATGAAGTTTATTCCTTCCAGTACACATCCAATTTGGCTATCTTGTATTTTCCAACAGGTTGTCGTCTGAGCCACTACCATGGTTTATTAGCTTCTATTCCACGTTTGTGCCCTTTCCCACAAACCCGCACCAACAATTGCATATTCACCCCACATAACAATACATGAAAAACAAACACTTGTGTCAAGTATTACACAACTTACCATGTTGGCTCTTGGGAGCAACGGCCTGTGACAGTTCCGCAAACTCGCCAACTCCCACTTCATTCTCGGCAGCCACTCTAAACATGTAGGTTTGACCTTCCACCAGGTCACTGATCGTGGTGTCCAGGTCCTCTGTCTTCAGGGCTTCTTGCCAGGTGCGTTTGCTGGCTTCACGCTTCTCAACCACGTACTGAATGATCTCGCTTCCACCGTCGTCCTTTGGTTCATCCCAGTCAAGAGCCAAGCTATCTTCTGTTACACCCGTTACTTTCAAATTTACGGGAGCACTTGGCTTAACTGCAATAGCATGGCAACGATTAATGATACATCACGAATACATGTCTTTCTGACTCAAATCGTTTCCGATTTTTATTACAAAATTAAACATTTTTCAATAATTAAGCTTTTAACTGCCAAATTATTTAATAGGAATTTTCTCCCACTTGAAGTTGTGTCTCGCTGAGGCGATCCTTAACCTCAAGTGGTTGAAATTTATTCCGATTTGACAAAATGGAGATCAGCGATTTTAAAATATTGCTGATTTATATAACGTTTTATCTTTAACATGCTCAAAAGCTGGTCTTTAATAAGCCAATAAAAAAGGAGAACCCGACTATAATCGGGACCGATAAAGAGTTAAACTTGAACATGTATGTAAATATCCATTGAATAACATAAGATCCGTAATCGTACTAAAATAGTACCAGTGGTTACATCTCAAACAGAAGTTGGTATTTAATTTATTTACTGACCTATGACGGTGACTTTAACGGTGAATGAGCATTCTCCATGTTGATTCTTGAGAGTCACACAGTAGTCGCCGGTATCTTTACGTACCACCTTAGACATGGTCAGCGAAGACATACCAATGATGGTGTCTACCTTGAAACGACGAGCGTCTGGCATCTTGCCACCATTGTATGTCCAGGTCACCTTGGGCTTGGGGAATCCAGCAAATGGAACCTCGATGGCTGCAGCTTGACCCAGTTTCAGGGTCATACGATCAGACATATTCTCATTTGTGAAGCTTGGTGGAGCTGCAAGAATATGAATCAACCCTTAGTGTATGTGGAATTAGATTTTATTCGCTGGTAGTAGCAACTTTGTGTTTGACATCATTTTTGCCCTAGGGGCATCTTATGCTTTGTAAAGCTAAAAGACAGTAACTGCTTACATAGAAAGTAAGCAGTTACTGCCTGTTGGCTTTGCACGGCATTATGTACCCCTTTAAGTTATCTAACTTAAAAACACAAGAAATAGCGTTATTTTCAGGGCGGGGCTTTCAAATTGTTATTCCCAGTTAAACATTCACCGACATTTTCGCAACTTTGCAGATGGAGATATATTTCTAATAAAACAACAATTAAAAAAAACACAGTCATCGCTTTTTAAACGTATATTTCTTGTTTATGTCTCTTTGAAGATGGCTATTGCGTCAGCAATGGCAGCTTCAAAGGACTGAGAAATATCAAAGAGTGAAGTACTTGACGAGTTTTGCATTCTAACCTTTGATTGTTAGCTGAGCAGTGGCAGACGCTGTTGCGAGCTGCACGGTGTATCCGCCCACGTCCTTGGCCTGGCAGTCATCAACCACCAGAGTGTGTTTGCCATTGCTGGATGTGATCTCATACTTGGCTGAGCGGCTGATGGGTTTGCCAGATTGCAACCATTCTGGTTTTAAACCAGACTTGGACACCTCACACTCAAACACGGCCTTCACACCTGTCGTGGACAGTTCCACGTCCTCAGGTGGTGACATGAATATCAGTGGCTCAGCTAAAATTAGGAATATGTTACAAATAAAACATTGAAAGTTATAGAAGCGAATCAGATCAAAGTCATTCAAATTAAGCAACTTGGAGAACAACAACACGATTCATAATATTAAATAGATTTCCCCTTGTTTTATGCAGCCTCCAGTTTCAGGTTGAGCAGGTTGTCAATCGGTCAAATATAATTTTAGCTACATAAACTTTTAAAATTGATTACATATAAAACAGTAGATTTCGTCTTCGAAGATAAAATGGTAAATCAGAAAAAGTTCAGATATAAACTAAATAGCCTAAATAGGTATCTTAAAAAATATGTTTTTTTATCATTGGGTGTGCTTTTGTTAACACATGCTTCGAAAACTTACACAGTTGGTCTCAAAAATGATATGGGTCAGTTTACAAAAAGTTAGTATCTTCTCACTTTAAAATAAGCAGATAATGCATTTTGGTTTTGCAGAGCAGAATAGCCAACCATACTTACTGTATTTGTTAGTATCTGATGGGAGTGATGGTGGTCCCTGACCAGCTTTGTTCTCAGCGGTAACTCTGAACTCATACTCGGTTTCTTCCTTCAGGTCTTTCACTGTGAATGATGTCTCACTCACAGGTGTGCCTTTGTTCATCAGAGTCCATTTCCTATCTCCTGGTTTCCTCATTTCTACTACGTAGTTGGTAATCGGTGCTCCGCCATCTGTAGTTGGAGCGGTCCACGATAGATCAGCACTATCTGTTCTGATCTCATCTACTGCTGGTTTGCCAGGTTGGCCAGGAACATCAAACTGATCTTTGGCGATGAAGTCGATCGACTTGCAAGGCTTCCCAACCCCGGCGGCATTTTCAGCAAAGACCTGGATTTCGTATTTGTCTTTTTGTATTAAGTCCTTCATTGTAAGACTCAGCTCTGCGATGGCCTTCTTGTTCACTTTAGTCCACCGTTTACCAGACTTCTTCTCCACGTAGTAACCAGTGACAGGAGAGCCTCCGTTGAACTCTGGAGGACCCCATGTGATGGTGGCGGTGTCCTTGGTGACATCTTCAGCTTTAAGGTCAACTGGAGGTCCTGGGGGATCAAAGGGCAGCTTGGCAGTGACTGGCTCTTGGCTTTCCACCGGTTCGCTCAGGCCTATCTCATTCTCGGCGTACACCTTGAACAAGTATTTGCTACCTTCGACGAGACCAGTGACTTTCAAGGTCAGGGTGTTAGCATCAGTAGTGCCTGCTTTGACGTAGGATTTGCGCTTGAAGTCACATTTCTCTACTTTATAGCCTGTAATGGGACAGCCGCCATCATTCTGAGGCACGTCCCAAGAGATGGTGATGTAGTCTTTGTAAAGCTCCGTCACACGTAGATTTTCAGGTGGAGATGGTTTATCTGCACACAAAATAGATACGCATAAGCAAAACCATCGATTTAATGAGGTATACTAGAATATAGACGCATAAAATAATACATAAAGTATTTATAAAGATTAAAAATACATATAACATTTCTACATGTTCATGGGTGAATGTATAAACCCTGTATGTAAGTTGGCGGTAAGTGTGACAGTTTCTTTCAAAGAGATAACAATTTTTTACAGTATATTAGGTGCAAATCTACGCCCCAGCGACCTTAGATAAATGTTGCGCCAACATCTATCTAATGGAGGCTCAACGTCTTGTAACCACACGATGCGTTGACGATGGTTCAACGTCTTAATCACCCTCTACGCTCACCTTTGATGACGGCAGTGAACTCAGCCTGCGCCGTGTCCACCACGTTCTCGGCTGTGACACGGTAAGTGCCGGCGTTGGCGGCTGTGGTTTTCTTCACGGTGAGTCTGGAGAAGTCATCTGTGGTCTCCACTGTGGTGCCGTTCCTGGAGACGAGCTCGTCCTCTCCTTGGAACCAGGTGACCTTGGGTGTAGGGATGCCCTTGACGTTTACCAGCAGGATCAGGGTGGCGCCTGCCTTCAGGCTCTGTGGCTCATTCAGCTTGTCCTCGTGTGTGATCTCAGGACGGGCTGTACACATAATTTATATAAATTATCGTCAGACTAAAGGAAAGATGCTCTAAGTCATTTTTTGGCAAAAAAAAATAGGTAGCCACACCAACATTACCAGATTGTTATTCTTCATATCTTGGTAGTGGTTGTGAACAATGAAGGTGCTATAGGATTTTCAAAAGTATTTTCATATGAGAAATGTATGTATTTGACTTAAATGTCCAAAATTGACTTTGGCCATATTTTCGACGTTATGTTTTATATGGTATTTGGAGCTAAGTATTGCATATAGATGTGAGAATTAACATTTTGCAGATGTGACAATTAACATTTTGCAAATTTCTAAAATGATCATAGCATAATATAATCCTACTTCCCAGCAAACACAGGGCGTTGGTCCAATGTTGGGTTGATGTTGGCACACTGTCTGCGACGCTGGCCCAACATCAACCCAACATTGGACCAACGCCCTGTGTTTGCTGGGTTGGTACTATACAAATTATAAATCTAATGCTACAAGTAAAATTAAAATTTCTTCTCACCATGTACAGTGAGTGTGCACTGTGTTTCCACGCGGCCCAGCTTGTTGGAGGCCTCGCAGCGGTAAGGGCCCTTGTCGGCGGGCTCTGTGACCGGTATGGTTAGCGTTAGGGTATCATCGTCTGTGCTCATCTCATATTTAGTATTGTCTTTGAGCTGCTTGGAGTTCTTAAACCTGTACAAAGACGTGCACGGATTATTATGAGACCACAAAAGAGCTGCTAACATTTGATATAACTTATCAAAAATTATATAGAATATGAATAACTTATTCTCATTTGAATGTCTAATTATGAAGCATCTCTTTCACCTATTGACTTTGTTTTTAATTTGAGAATCAACTTTAATCTTTTCAACGCCGAGATCGACTTTAGACGTTAGAATCTAACGTATGCTGACGTAAGATTCTGACGTCTAAAGTCGGTCTCCGCACTGAAAGAGTAAAGTATTTAAAATGGTCATAGACCGATAAAATATGTATTAAAATGAAGCGGAAAGAGCTAACTAAGACACTTAAAATTAATTAAAATTAAAAAAAACCTCTTTAGGCTCCATGTTTATACAAACATATTTCAGCGTTATAAGGGTTAAATGGGAGAACGTTTGGAATTGGAACTGTAAAACTTTGAACAGGCTACTCATATCCGCTTCAATACCGATTCAACGTATCCGCCGTTGACCCAGCATTGGCCCAGCATTGTGTGATGTTACTCACCATTTGATGTCAGCCGGAGGATCGCCACGCTGTACGGAGCAGCGGAAAGTGGCTGAGTCAGGAGTGACGACTGTCAGGTCCCTCAGACCATCCATCAACTCCGGAGCTGAGCCAACTAAACAAAGGAAAGAGGAACAGATGTAGTCTTTCAACAGTTATTCTTATTTGCCCCCTATGTATTATTAACCCTTCACACGACAAGGTATATTTAAGTGGGTGAAAATTGCGCATATTTGTTTAATTTGATACCAAATATTTTGTACATTCTTGATGTTGAGACACAAATTTCAGTCCCCCCAATAATTGTGATTTAATCGCCTAGTAAAACGAATTAAAACGACTTAGCGCTTAAAGGAAACCATTCGTCTGCTTGGGATTAAAGGTTCTTAACCTACTACATTTTAAAGTGACAGGTAAAAACCTTCAACAAATAGAGTACTGGTGGTAGTTTTCTGCGTTTCGTTTTGAAGTTATATAAAATAGTTCATAAATGTGAAATATATTCTAAATTTGTGACATGTGGTGACTTAAATTTCACAAAACCCACTAATGTTCAATGTTCAATGTTCTAGGGCTCTTTTCATTGAGAAAAACTCATCTAAATTTTCAGTTATTTATCATTTAAAAAGTTAGGATGATCTTATTTTTTTAAAGACAAAAGACTGAAAATTAAGATACGATTTTCTCAATGAAGCGAGCCCTCTAGGGGACGAGGGGTCCTGCACTACTCACCAACGGACTCTTTGCACACCGCTGGGGAGCTGGGGTCGGAATACGGTCCAGCGCCCGCCTTGTTCTCCGCCGCTACCCGGAACTCATAGGTCACATCCGGCTTGAGGCCCGTGACCTTGAACTCTGAGCCAGGCACCACCTCTGCTGTAGCAGGCACCCACTTCATGGCTCCTTCAGCCCGGTACTCTACAATGTAATTAGTGATCTCCGCCCCTCCGTCTTCTACTGGGGGAGTCCACTTCAAGTTCAGAGATGTTCCTTTTACATCGCTAAATTCAGGTGTACCAGGTTTACCGGGCTTGCCTGCAAAATAAAAAGAAACGGGATATTAATATAGACCTACCGTGTCTGCGTGAAATTATGTGTCGGGCCGATATTTTATAGCTTGCTTGCCGGCAAAATAAGTACATTGGGTATGATAAAACTGAACATTTTACTTGTGCTTCTTTTGAAGTAGGCAGTTATTTGCACGATAGATCTATGAGATTATGGTAAAAGTGTTGCTGTGACCACCAAGGCACTAGACATCAACAATAGATTTGTATGCATAATCCGTGTTGTGTATTTTTATTTTTTATTTAATTTTGGCAATCGAATCAATTTTTGTTGAAAACTTTTGATATTACTGACACTAAAAACAAACTCTTTTCGTAACTTTTTTCGTACGTTAGGTCCTTATTTCTTTACCAATTTTATTGAAACCTAGACGTGTGTGAGGATGATATTGCCAACACAATGTTCAACTTACAACGAAAAAGATTTTTCTATTTGTAAATGATTTGATTAACTAAGCATCTACAACACACTATTTAATTGGTGACATTTGAAATCACAAGGTTAGCCCTTATCCTGCTAAGTAAGTTGATTTAAATTTTCACCCATTTGAAATTGTGTCTCGCTACCGCGACCCACAATTTCAAATGAGTAAAATTAACTGAATTTTGTCAATTTAAGACTAAGCATTTGCAAATTCTAATGTTTAAACACACATTTTGTTATCAAAAAACAGCAATTTGATCGACTAAAAAAACCAGGTTAAAAATCACAATAGTCGTGATCAGAAAGATAAGTGTTTAGGTTAAGGACTTACCCCATGGGTCTTTAGCAATGATAGGTCCTGTGGGTGAGCATGGGGGCCCGACCCCAACCTTATTCTCTGCCGACACACGGAACCTGTATTCTGTGCCGTCGATCAGGTCTGCCAAATTGTACTCTAGCTCGGTAACACGCTCCTTGTTCAGCTTAAGCCATCTCTGGCCTCCGTTGATGGAGCGTTCCACGTTGTAGCCGATCACTGGACTTCCTCCGTCAGCTAGCGGCGGCTGCCATGTCAGGTGGCAAGAGGTACAGCTGATGTCTGTCACCTCTAGGGTCTCTGGGGGTCCGGGGAGATCTGTGAAAGATAGAAAAACAATGACAATAAGCTCATTTGGGGGTAGAAGAGGTTCTCCACTTTGTGAAATGGCAGATACACTTCTTGAGTTAGCATCACCTTTAGTTACCAGTGAATATTAATCATTGATAAATAATTTAAATAATTTTAATTTCCCCACTTGTGTTTCGCTACCGCTAGCAACTTAAAGTGGGTTAAAAATGTCTTCACATTTTTTAAACCTGTGAATTGCGCAATTCTGATGTTACACTGCAAATAATATACGTTATTCTGACGGTATCCTTCAGTACATTACAATGCAAACCAAGGAGAGCCTTGGCAAGGTTACAAGTGTTCGTATGGTAGAAGTACTGATGAAATTCTACAAAAAAACCTTAAGTAGGCTAACCCCTATTTGTAAACGTAAACATACCCAATTTTTCAAAATCAAAACCAACTCACCATGTGGACACTTGGCAGTGACCGGTTCTTTTAGCTCCACAAACGGACCGGTGCCGACAGCGTTGACGGCGGCCACTCTGGCGTAGTACTGTTTGTCCTTGATCAGCTTGCTGACTGTGTACTCTGTGTTTTCTGAGGACATGCTGTTGGCCCAGTTCTTCCTGCTGGCCTCGCGGCGCTCGATGGTGTACAGTGTAATCTCTGAGCCGCCGTCGTCCTCTGGTTCTTCCCATTCCAGATCCATCGTGGACTCGGTGAAGGAGGCCACGTGGAGGTTCTCAGGCGCACCTGGCTTATCTGTACCCAGCAAACACGAGACATTGAGCCAATGTTGTTTCAATGTTTACTTAAATTTCCAACCACTTGAAGTTGTGTCTCGCTACCGCGATCCACAACCTCAAGTGGTTGAAAATTATTCATATTTGTTTAATTTGATACAAAACATTTACAAATTTTGATGGTAAAACAGTCATTTCATCAGTGATTTAATTGGCAAATAATACAAAATAAAAACGACTAAAGTCGTGATTAGCGGTACAATGGTTAAAAACGGTCAGACCAAACATTTGCAAATCTTGCTGTTTAAACGCATATTTAATTTCCAAAAACAGTGATTTACCCTGATAATAAAACAGATTAAAATGAGTAGGGTCGTAATTATCAGGGAAGGTGTGAGTACTAACCCAGAACATTGAGTGTGATGACCATTGAGCATTTGCCGTGGTCGTTTTCCAGCGTGATGCTGTACTCTCCGGCGTCACTCCTCTTGAGTTTCTTCATGCTCAGGGTGGTCATGTTGGCAATGGTCTGCTCTGTGATGCGGTCTTCAATGATGGTGCTGTCGTTGAACAGCCAGGTGACCTTGGGCTGTGGGTTGGCACAGAATGGGATCTCAAAGACAGTGGCTGTGCCTGCCTTCAGAGTGATTGTCTCTTTGTATGCTTCTGTCAGAAACTTTGGTGAAACTGTAGCAGCAAATAACACGTATTAAAGTCACAATATCGCCCATGCAGTTTAACAAAAATTATTACGACAATTATTTTCAATTATTATGGGCCTATTATTTCAGTCGCCTTCAAGTAAAGCAGTTGAGAGTGGTAAGGATAAAAAAGGATTGACGCTTTTGGTGAATTTCTACCGAATGTGTATTTAACATTATATTTAGGAGCATTAGGCCTGCTGTGAAAGTTTGAGTAGTAAATACAAGACAGCTTGTGTAAGACAACACGTGCAGTTTACTGAGTGTGGAAACATAAATAGTTTAAAAATAACATCGCTAATTCTTTGTCTTTGCAAACATTACTAATGGTTCACTTTTCAAATTAAATTTACAGATGATGGCCTTAAAGTAGGGACTTTTCCTCACCTTTAACAAAAAGTTTGGCAGAAGATTGCGCTCCCTTGAACACCACTGTGTACTCAGCCTCGTCCTCGGCTACGGCGTCTTTCAGGGTAAGCCTGTAGACGCCACCATCCACACTGGTAGTGTACTTCTCTCCTGATTTGATAGGCTTTCCGTCTCTTTGCCAGTCTGCCTTCAAACCGGGTTTGGATATTTCACATTCGAAAGTAGCTGAGTCGGGGATTTTTTCTACTGTTTGGTCCTCCAATGGTCTCAAGAAGATTACCAGCTCTTCTGTTTAAAAAAAACAAGGTCATTTCACAAAAAACTTCAAGTGGCTGAAAAATACCAATATTTGATTAATTTAAGCATAAATATTTGCAAATCTTGATGTTCAGACACACATTTCATTCCCAATAACAGTGCTTTGATTGACTAATAAAACAGATTAAAAACGACAAAAGTCGTGATTAGCAGGATAATCTATGGTACCGGTAACTCTCACAGAAATATAACTGAAGCTTACCAAACCGTCTTGGTTCAGATGGTGGTGAATACGGTCCAACACCAGCCTTGTTCTCTGCGGCCACACGAAACTCATAATCAGTTTCCTCCTGCAGGCCTTCCACAGTGTACACTGTGTCAGGCACAGTGGCGTCTGCACTGGCCACCTTCCATTTCTTATCGCCGATTCTTCTGCACTCCACCACGTAGTTGGTTACGGGTGCTCCTCCGTCTTTCGTGGGAGGAGACCATGTAATGGTGGCTGTGGTCGCCGTCAGCTCAGCGACCTCTGGCTGACCAGGGGCAGCGGGCTTGTCTGAAGAAAAGTAAAGGAAACAATAAGTATTTCATGGTTACATAACATTTATTGGGATAAACTAAATCCTTGCATAGTCACCGGTATCCAATGTCTACACAAAGGCCTAATAGAGACCAGTCACTCCCTCATCTAGCTTAATTCGTGAAATATCATCTGTATAATGAACTGTGAATTAATAATTTATGCTGAATGTACCCCCCCCCCCATTGTATATGATATTTGTCTTAAATACCAGAAAATATGGGGTTAGAGTAAACAAATATTCTATTATACGATAAGAAAAATGTTATTAGAGTACAGACATCACCGATTTATCATGTCACCATTAACATTAAAATTGATTAAAATTGTATACAGCCAGACCCAGCCGATACAAGGTGCTCAGCCGACGCTGGTTCAATGTTGGTCCGTCGTCTACGACGCAGGCCCACCATTGAACCAGCATCGGGAAACAACCCGTGTAGTGTTTGCTAGGAATATACATACCGAATGGATTCTTGGCGGTGACACTGATCGGCTCGCAAGGGTTGCCAATACCGGCTTCATTCTCAGCAGAAACTCTGAATTTGTACTCGGTGTTCTCCTCGAGGTCGTCTAAAGGCAGCGATTGCTCGCTGATTGGTTTCTTGTTCACCTTGCTCCAGCGACTGCTGTAGCTGGGCATCTTCTCCACGTAGTAGCCGGTTATGGAAGACCCGCCGTCAGTCTCCGGTGGCTCCCAGGACAGAACGGTAGAGGTCTTGGTGGTGTCGTTGGCCTGCAGATTGGTAGGTGGACCAGGCTTATCTGTGAGGAGTATATGAAAAAGGGTGAAAATACTACTTTGGTGTTACATATAACCAACATTGCGATTGTGTTATAACCGTCAAAAATTTAATTTACATATATTTAAAAAGTAAAGTATGTCTAATTGAAACCAAATAGTTGTGCATGCCTCAAATAAAAACATCCAAGTCGTTTACAGTTGTGGATAGTGGTGGCAAACACAACTTCAGGTGACACTAAATGTATATTATAAAAGTTATAATTGGTTTCAAATTATCTAGAAATAAGTAATTTTCACCCCTACAGTTCTGAGTCGCTTGGAATTGTAGGATGTCATAATTCAGTCCATGGAATAAATTTAACGAGCATATGGCTGCAAATCTATAGTGGATGATACATTCTAGAATTGGTTGGATTAGTTCAATTCGTGGCTTACCAAACGGTAGCTTTGCTGTGATAGGCTCGTCAGTAGTGCATGGTTCACTGATGCCGATGCTGTTCTCCGCCACGACCCGGAAGTAATAGTTGTGACCTTCGGTGAGTTTGCTGGCTTTGATGGTACGGGTGTCGGCGTCCACACTGCCGACCTTGATCCACGTCTTCTTGTCGGCACTCCTACGTTCCACAGTGTAGCCGGTGATGGGTTCTCCACCATCTGTGGTTGGCTCTTCCCAAGTGACCACTATGTAATCCTTGTACACCTCGGTGGCGTGGAGGTTCCTTGGAGGAGACGGTTTGTCTAGAATAAACCAAGGATTAGATGTAAATACATTCCTCTCCAAACCCAGCAAACACAAGATATTCACCCAATGTTAGGTCAATGTTGGGCCAGCGTCGTCGACGATGGACCAACATTGACATAACATTAGGTCAATATCTTGTGTTTGCTGGGCATAATAATATTCAATGTATTATATATCATTACCCTTAGAAAAGGGATTCGAAGCTTATTTGATGTATAGTAATATAACAGAGGCCTCCATATCTAACCGGATGTAGATACATGCATGGGAAACTGTTTCATTATAATGTGCAGCAAAGAACAGTCAATAAATAACTTTCTACATAAGAGCTCAAAGCTGGCGAAAGCGACGTAAAAGCACATTCACTCACTCCCTACATTTTAACATGTAAATAACATCGAGACGACGGTTCTATGACAGAATACACCACCGTGTACTGTTGAGGGGGTACAGTACACTATGCATTTACTTGGGCCATAAAAAAGTCATCTTTTAATGATTTGCTACCTTTTGTAATCTCTGAATATTATCAACAATTACCTTTAACTTCAACAGTGAATTCGGCTGTTGCTTCACTGACGACGTTTTTCGCTGTCAACAAGAAAGTTCCGGAATTGTACAGATTGGCTTCCTTGATGGCCAGTGAACAAGTGGTTCCAGAAGTGTCGACGACCACATTTGCCATGGCGCTGACAGGCTGTCCGTTGAATGTCCATTCAGTAGATGGCGTTGGTAGTCCCTGTACAGTGGTGGGTAGGGCAAGCTTCTGGCCTGCACGCACTGTCTGTGTGTCTCTCAGTTTGTCTTCAAAGGTAATCGTGGGAGGAACTACAAGAGACAAGTGGGGAATGGTAAAATCTACAATTAATCTATTGCATGTATAGAAACAAAGAGAATAACCATTATCATGCTAAGTTAATTTATTAATATTTTCAGCCACTTGAAGTTGTGTTTCGCTACCGCGACACACAACTTCAAGTGGCTGAAAATTACTCATATTTGTTTAATTTGAGCACAAATATTTGCAAATCTTGATGTTTAGACACATATTTCATTCCCATCAGCACTGATTTGGTCGACTATTAAAACAGATCAAAAACCAAAATAGTCGTGATCAGCAGGACAAGGGTTAAAGTATTATTGTGTGTTTGTACGTTAGGCCTACATAATAAGTATACTATACAAATAGGGACTACTTGATAGAACGTCGGTCCTATGCTTCATAAAAGCGATATTAAAATGATATAAAATAATTATGTAAGGAAAGTGGAGGTAATCTCACCGTGAACTTTGAGAGTGGCTTCACTCTTAACTTCACCCACTTTGTTGCGGGCCTCGACGCGGTAAGCCGTGGCGTCTGCGGGCTCTGAGTTGAGAATCTGCAGACTGGCCACATCATCTTCGTACGTCATAATGTACTTGTCTCCTGGTGTGAGCACCTTTGTACCGCGGTACCACAACACGTCGGCTCGAGGCTCGCCTGACGAGATTCGGCAGGTGAAGGAAGCTGTGTCGGGGGCCACCACAGTCTGGTCAGACAGTGGCTCTCCAACAACAGGTTCTGCGCCAACTGAACACAACAAAAGGGAATTATTAGCCTGAAATCAAACTGCACGAATGCATCAAGGAAATTAAATGGTTTCCCAGCAGACACAAGACGTTGAATCAATGTTGGTTTACCGTTGGGCCGACGGTGGATCAACGCTTAACCAACATTTATTCGACGTCTTGTTTCTGCTGGGTTTGATAACTAAATCGTACATATCCTAAAATCAACCTAAAATCGCACAGTAACTCTCCAATATCAGGTGGTTCTGTGCCAACTGAACACAACACAGGGAAAAAAATCAAATTATACGTTATTATGCTAAAATCAACCTACACGGATGCATCTAGGAAATACAAATTGTTTTGATCACCAAATCCAATTTAGTGCAAGTGTTCGGGCCCGCTGACTTGGGACGTGGTCACTCTAAATAAATATTACATCTCGAAATTAACCTAAAGGGATGCATCTAGAAAAGTAAATGTTTTTTCTCAACAAAGCAAATTTACTTGCAATTTTGTGTTCGGACGTGCTAACTTCGGACGTACTAACTATCGATTGTCCCCCTAGTAGCCAAAGTGTGTAGGTAAAATAATATGAAGCTAGGGGGCGATATATTTTCAATTATAAAACACTTTTATCAACAGTTATCCACGCACCTATCAGAGTTTTCATAGGCTGTGACGGGTCGGAATAAGGGCCCGTGCCAGCCTTGTTCTCTGCTGCCACTCGGAATTCATAGTAAGTGTCATCCTGCAGGTTTGTCATAGTATGCTGAGGCTCTGGGATCGAGTCCTCGCTCTGCAGGGTGTTCCATTTGGTGGTGCCCTGCACCCTGTAGTCTATCTTGTAGTTAGTGATCTCCGCCCCGCCGTCTTCAGTGGGCCTTGTCCACTGTAGGTCCATGGTGTTACCCGTGATGTTACTGACGTCTGGACGGCCAGGTTTACCAGGCTTGTCCCAGGGATCTTTGGCTGTGAACGGCTGAGAAGGTGGACTAAACTCACCTGGAAGAAAAACAACATATTTTAACAAGTTTATTTAGAAGCTCGCGCCTTCCCAGCAAACATGAGACGTTGGCCTAACGTTTGTTTGCTGTTGAGCCAATGTCGTAGACGGTGGGCCAAAAGTAAATCAACGTTGAGCCAACATCTCATGGGGCAGATCGCCCCAGACTCTTCCCGTTAAGGTGTGAAAAACTATTAGTTTAAGGCTCCCGATTACGACGCCTTAGGTCTCATTCGCTTCACAGTGAGGTGTGAATACCTGCTGGATTAACACTCTCAACTCACAGGCACCCCCCATCATTTTGACGATAAGGTGTGAATAACTGTTGGTTTAACACACCCAACACCCAGCCACCCCCTTCTTCTCGTCTCCTCCAAACACTCAGGAATGCCTCTGTCCAGATATGATAACTTAGCCAATTAGCGTCCTTATAGTGATTAATACAATTTTTTATTCATAAATTATCTTCGAAATGTCATGTCGTGCGTATAAATCCACACGGCTGCTCATATTCAGAATTTAAATGGTTAGATTTTCAATTACGCTCACAATTTAAACTCTCCTACATTTCGTGATACAATAAAAACAATACTTACAATTAAATAGCATGTTGTTCGAAGAAATAAATGATATTAAAACTCACCAATGCCAGCCTTGTTCTCGGCGGCCACGTGGAATTCGTATTCGTTGGCCTCGACCAGATCTGTCACCTTGAGGGTGAGCTCCTCCACTGGTGTTTTATTCACCCTGACCCATCGAGCGCTGGAGGTCGTCCTGCGCTCCAGATGGTAGCCGGTGATGGGAGAACCCCCGTCATCAGAGGGTGGCTGCCAGGCAACGGAGCAGTTGTCATGGAAGATGTCTGCCACGGTGGGCGCGTCAGGCGCTCCTGGTACGGCTGTGGAAGCAAGCATCACAATCATGTAGCAAACAAATTACAACTATAATCATAATAATATTATGCTTTGAACTACCCTCTAAAAGAGAGGTTTCAGGCTGAACTCTTTCTTCAATGCAGCAACAGTTTGCCATGCATTGTTTCTTTGAACTTATATATCGCAACAGAAAGACACAGCTTCAAGTGGGTGACAATTTCAAGTATAGTGATGCATTCGTCACACGCGCAGTTGGATTGATATTTTTGACTGCCATTACGTTTACATTTTGATTGGTAGATTCGGGATATATTTCTTTAAACAACGATTTCAACATTGAATAGTGATATCATGTGCCATTCATAAAACACTTTGACTGATATAGGGGGCAACAAATTAAGATAATAAAAATGGTATACGGTTGATACCTAGCTCTACCAAGGGTTCAAATGCAATCAATTTCAGAGTCTGGAGAAATGAAGTGTGCCCTTTATTACATCCTCTATATAGCTACATTACTATTCAAGAATCAAGTGGCAGATATAACCCTTAAATACAAAGGTGAAAATAAACAATAGTTTTTTTTCATGACGACAAGACGTTAATAGATATAATATGTGTGACTTACTGTATGGGTTCTTGGCAGTGACAGGTTCAGTGATCTGAACAGGTTCGCTGACGCCGTACGCGTTCTCAGCCGACACCCTGAACAGGTACTGGTTGCCGTCGTGCAGGTTGGTCACCCCGTACGTCAGTTCCGGTACTTTGTCCAGTACTTGCCACATCTTACGGGAGAGGTTCTTCTTCTCCACGATGTAGTGGATGATGGGGCTTCCCCCGTCATCTTCTGGGATTTCCCAGCTGACGTCACAGGCCACCGCAGACATGTTGGAGATGTCCAAGTTGCGGGGTGGTGAGGGCTTGTCTGTAGTAAAAAAGAAGATAAGTATTATAAGAACAAAGAAGCAGGAAAAAATCTAAACAGCAGATCAACGATCCAATCTGTTTAACTAAAAAATTCTTTTGAATAACGCGCATGTGAGTATCACCTTAAACTAATGCATTACGTATTTATATCATAGGTATGTATGTATCTATAATGAGTAAAGTGGCATACGAGTTAATTTTTCACTCATATATTATCTATTCGTAGGTTTCAATTTCTGAAATAAATATTTTGATCTATTTCAATGAGATTCATTATGGTAATTTGATGTAATTTCCATTGTGCAATCAACATTTTACTTCATGTGCACAACATTAACAAAACTGATTTGTGTCTACTACATGCTATGCCGAGTCACTTTTTAATTGGTCAAGATATTAAACCAATGTTAGTTTAATGTTGGCCCACCGTCTACGACGCTGGACCAACATTAAACCAACATTGGGTCAACGTCTTATGCTTGCCAGTAGTGCGGGAAACAAAATAATAGATATCTATGTTTATATATTGGCTATGCCTTCTAATTTGTTCAAGTAGTAATTATTCATCTGTTTATATTATCGCAATGTCCAGTGTTTCATTATGGCATTGCCATTTAACATGATTTTAATTCTGTATGTGATACCATGTAAATTGTCGTGTGATTTTAGCAAATTAACCATCTCGTATATCTGTATATCTACATGTACATATATTCTATAATTTTTATTACAAATAAGTCTGTAATGAGTTTTCTTTATGTCAATAAAATATTTGTATGTCTGTCTGGTACTTCTTTCAAAATATCTCACTCACCAAGCACAATGAGTTTGATCACCACGGTGGTCTCTCCTACACTGTTAGACAGGACCACGGTGTAGTCGCCGGCATCTGGCTTCTCACATTTGTTGATATTCAGAGTGACCTTCTGGTCCTTCTTCACCACCTTCACACGGTTCACATCTCTGACGTCACTGTCGTTCCACTTGAGTGTGATGTCGGGACTCGGATGGGCTGTGAAGGGCATTTCCACTTTTTCTGAGGTTCCCGCCTTCAGGGTCAGCGTGTCTGAGAAGTTCTTTGGAAGGATGAACGCTGGTACCACTAAAATAGACACGACAGTGCATTAAAAAACGGTGAAGATTTATGTCGTACTTGAAGTACAAAATACAAATAAAATAACACGAATAAATTTACGCAAATGAGCTAAGAGCAGACAATGTTTACCCTTGGAGCGCCGGAATATTTTTGTATAAACCATGGAGATCAAAGGTGTTTTTTTTTCAATTTGAAAGCATCATAAATGTCTTAGTTAGCTCTTTGTGCTTCATTTGAATTCCCATGCTATGGGTCTACGGCCATTATAAATATTTTTACTCTTATGGTGCGGGAACCGTTTTTAGACGTCAGAATCTGACGTCTACAGACGTCAGATTCTGACGTGTAAAGTCGCTATAAGGGTTAATATAATGCTACGTAAGGCAATTTTGAAGAAAAAAATAACATACATTTGAAAAAATAAGACACATTTTTTCTCCTATTTAAAGCTGTAATGGTGAAGCAATTCCTATTTACCAATTCCAACAAATTATCAAATGATAGAAATCTTGAATAACAAACAACACTAGCTGAGCTCACCTTCTACGAGGAGGGATGCCTCGGACGTTTTGCCTCTGGCCACGGCTGTGTATTTGCTGACGTCATCGCCTGTGACGTCACGGATGATGAGGCGGTGTACCTTGCCTTCCATCACCACCTCGTACTTGCCGCTGGGGACTATGGTCTTCTCCCCCTTCAACCAGGCGATCTTAACGTTCTCCTTGGACAACTCGCATTCCAAGGTCACTGTGCTGGGCATCTCGGTGACCTTCTGGTCCTCAAGATGACGGGTGAACTCCACAGGCTCCTCTGCAAGATGTACGGGGAAATCAGTTAAAGTTAACCATTTAACCGCTAAGTTATATTCCTTAAATTTTCACCCAATTAATGTTGTGTCTTGCTACCGCGACCCACAACTTTAAGTGGTATCATATTTGTTTAATCTGAGACAAAGATTTGCAAATATTGATGTTTAAACACTCATTTCATTCCTAATAACTGTTACAAGATGAGCCGTGAATTTAAAAAGTGTACCGTGCTGTCAAGATTGTAGGGCCTCTGTCAATATGACAGTTTATATGTGACTTTATTTCATGTAACTCATTTGCAATTAGTGCAAAGCCAAAACAACACCAACTGCTAACTTGTAAGTAAACAATTACACAACTGACATAATGATAATGCATTATGATATGACTTAATTTTACAAATCTGAGTAATTTTCAGTCACTTGAAGTTGTAGATCGCGGTAGCGAGACACAACTTCAAGTGAGTGGAAATTTAAATTGAACAGCTGTAGTTCTTAGGGCTAATATACTAATACTAAAACACCAACTGCTTATTTTCAAGTAAACAATAACACAACTTATATATTGATAATGCATTATCCCCATACCTGTCACGAATACGTTAGCTGTTGAGGACACATCATCAGACTTGATGGTGTAGGCGGATTGATCGGTCAACTCAGCGTTGCTGATCACCAGCGTGTGCTTGGTGTCCTCCATGCTGATTGTAAAGCGTCCTCCATGTGATACCTTCTTGTTCTCCTTATGCCAGGTGACCTTTTGGTCAGGCTTGGATAGCTCACACTCTAGATTGACAGTCTCTCCCTCCAGCACCTCCTGGTCTGACAGAGGCTTCATCACCTCCAGAGGCTCTTCTGGTACCAAAATAACATCATGTTTGTCTTAAGTGACTTAAATTAAATACAATTGTTGTTGCATAAATATTGCGAGTAATGTTTTTATGCAATCTTGATTTGAAATTCTGATTGCAAATTATAATATGTGCAAGTGCAGATTGCAAACAAAGAACCATAATATATGTCAATTATAATTATAATTAGGACTAGTCTTAAAAAGTAAGCTACACTATACGTGATGTTGAAACTGGCAACTGTGTAAAGAAAGTCAGTTTCAAATGAATGGAAGAGTTCATTTATTTAACCCTTTGACTTCCAGGCCGGGGTGCATGCCAGGATCCAGATATACTGGTGTAGGAGTTCTATTTTCCGTCATTTGAAGCTGGAATTGCTAACGCAATTTCCAGCTTCAAATGACGAAAAATACATAAATGTAGTATATATTTGACGAAAATTTGTGTCATTTTATGGTTACGTTCATTGACGAATGACGACGGAAATTTCCGTCATGTATGGTAGTGAAAAGGTTAAGAATGCCACGATCCAATTCTTATGGCTCAGCGTCAAATCATGCTCTAATTAACAGTCACTTAGTTTGCAAGTACGCATTTACAGATGTTTGCTTTTACACTGCAAATGCAAACAGCAGTACTTTTCAAGTAAGCAGTTACTGCTGTTTGTCTTTGCACGACAATATCCTTTTATTGACTCACCGAGAACAGTGAGTCTGCCCACTGTCTTCTGGTCCTTGATGGTACACTTGTACTTCTTGGCGTCGTCTTTCTCTGTGTTTGTGATGGTCAGTGTGTGTACATACTCGTCCACTTCTGGCACAAACCTCTCCATCTCGGGGGTGATCTGGTGGCCGTTTTTGTGCCAGGTAGCCGGCTGGTTTGGCTTGGACACCTCGCAGGTGAACACAGCAGTCTGCTTCTCAATCACTTCTTGGTTGTTCAGTGGCTTCAGCAGCTCCAGTGGGATTTCTGTGCAACAATTTATACATGTTAATTGATAAGAGTAAGATATTTTACAATCACTAGGCACAAGTGGTTCTAACGCTACGATTGAAATAGCTTACGACATATTATCGGTTAGCCTATATAGACTTTAGACGTCAGAGTCTGACGTCTAAAGACGACCCCCGCACTGAAAGAGTAAAATATTTACAATGGCCGTACACCCATAACATAAGTATTCAAATGAAGCGGAATGAACTAACTAATACATTTATGATGATTTAAAATTAAAAAAAAAATCGTCTTCATAGTTTGTACAAAAAATATGTCAACATTGTATTAAAGGGTTAAAGTATTTGTAATCTCGCCTTCGTTTTGCCCCATTATCTTACAAATTTTAATCATTTTCAGCCCCTCCCAAATAGCCGTGAAACAATTCAAACATCACGTGGTTAAAATATCAATTTGCATTCATGCATTTATGTAGGATAACAAAAGTACAAAACATCGTGGGAAATATATGTCTAATCATTATGTACCTTTGACAGTGAGTTTAGCGGTGGCCTCCACTCCTTCCTCTACCACAATGGTATACGGACTCTGATCATCCATCTGAGCCTCACGTATGGTCAACATGTGCTTCTTGCCGATGCTGCTGGGTTCGCATCTCTTGGAAGGCGTGATCTCCTCTCCATCTTTACGCCATGTTGGTTTCAGGTCAGGCTTGGTCACTTCGCATTCAAAGACAGCCGTCTCGTTCTCTGTGACTTTCTGGTCGGACAGCGGAACGGTAAATTCCGCCAGACACTCTGCATTCAAAAAATTAACAATACGTACGGTATGGAGTTGTGATATACGTTTCGCTAAGGTCCATTATTATTGAATTTTTCACGATTTTCGTTTATTAATAAACACATTCCTAATTGTTTCCACTTCACCAAGGTTCTAGATGTAGTTTTTGATAATACTGGTAATACTGTTTTGATAACCGAATTTATTAAAGACTATATACACATTGTTATTCATGGCCTGGTGATGAAATGGCTCAGACATAGGCGGAATGAGCTTGTCGTAGATTAGTGGTAGCCAATAGTATTTAATAATATTAAAACAAATGAATGTATGTTCAGTTGGTGTCTATAACAGCATTACACTGCATATAATAATCTCCTCGCTTTTAATGCATGCTAGTTATTCGTTGAACGATTCATTAAAACCCACTATTTGTATGTAATCTATTATCGTCCCGAGTCTTTAGATAAATGAGCCTTTAACCATCGTTTGTATCGATTATCAAAACCTTACAATTATGTTTCACCAGGTTGCGGTTTCAAACAAATAACATATCGTCCCCTAGCAATCAAAGTGTTGTCTGTGTCACTCTGATGTACGAGCAGGTACACACCTTGAACGGTGACATTTCCTGTGGATTCCGCTTCCTCTACGGTGATGGTGTACTTGGCCTCGTCATCTAAGATGGAGTTATTGACGATCAAGGTGTGCTTAGTGCCATCCACAAACATCTGCACTCTGTCGCTGGGCTCCAGAGGCTTGCCGTCCTTGGACCACGTGGCAGGCTTGTTAGGTTTGGATACTTCACATTCTAGAGTGAAGGACTCTTTCTCAACTACAGATTTGTCTGGAAGTGGTGTCATAAATTCGACAGGCAGTTCTGCAAAACAATTATCAGAAATCGTTAAAATATTTACAACACAATAGTATGGCTAGAAATACAAAAATGACCCCGATTCGAAATTTAATTAAGACTGTCATACCTTTCCCTTATAAACGGAAGCAATAAAATAAGGTACTTTAATTAAAAAAAAATGAAATCATTTAACTAACTTACACCAGATTTATATTAGACAAAGCCTAAAAACTACATTATTTCTGTTTGGTTTTGGTAAAATTCTGATATATTATCTATGCTTACCTGAGACAAACAATGTTGCTTCTGTAGAGATGTTCTCAATGGAGTATTTGAACAAGCCTTGATCGCTCATTGTGAGATTGCGAATGGTGATGGTGTGGACACAGCCGTCAAAGCTGATGGTATAATGTTCTGATGGGACGATTGGTTCACCGTTGAACGTCCATTGTCCGTCCTGTCGGTCTGGTTTGGACAGTTCCAGTGTGAATGTAACCGTGTCTTCTTCCAATCCGTCAATGTCCTTCAGTGGTTTGACGATTTCCACAGGAAGCTCTATAAAACGTAGAGTATGCAATGTTTAAAAGTGCGTTTTGTGTATTTCGACTACTTACACCACTCCAAAAATTTATCAATAAACTTGAACGAACTACATTTTTCGCAAGATACCATTATTTTATTATAATAATATTTATATTCAGACATCAGGTTTTTTCAAACTCTTAAATTGTTATATCAATTGTTCTTATTTTCACATATCCCCAATGCAAGATATTATTAACTCAAGCGACCTTGCTTCAGGTAAAATCTTGTATGGGAAGGATAATAGAATAGTATCTAAATAAATTCCAGTGGGTAAAAATTTCAATTACAATTTGGCGATTTAAGTGTTGATATGATATCTACTACAAACCTTTAAAATGTAAGGAGGGGATAACTTTCTTAGAATTGAATAGAATCTATAAAACGTCTAGGGGGAAACGTGTTAACACTTATCCTGTTACGTTAATTTTATTAATTTTTTACCCACTTGAAGTTGTGTCTCGCTACCGCGACCCACAACATCAAAGGGTTGAAAAGTACTCATATTTGTTTAATTTTAGCACAAATATTTGCAAATATTGATGTATACACACATTTCATTCCCAATAACAGTGATTTCATCGACTATAAGAACAGATTAAAAACGACAATAGTCGTGATCAGCAGGACAAATGTTAAAATGATATCGCACCTTTAATGGTGAGATTAGCAGAGCAGGAGATGATTCCATACTCCATGTCGTCCACGGTGACAGTGAACTCTGCGTTCTCGCCCAGTGTCAGGTCGACGATGGTGAGTGTCAGTGTCAGTCCAGTGTCATCAGAACCCATCTTAAACCTCTCGCTCACAGTGATCTCCTCGCCGTTCTGGTACCAAGTCACCTTTCTAGGTTTGCTGATCTCCAGGGTGAAGGTGATCGAGCCTTTCTCTGGCGCCTCGCTGTCCTTGATGGGGGTCTTGATCACGCACGGTGCTTCTGTAGAATGGGAAGGATATAATGGCATTGTATTTGTTAGAATGTCAAATGTTCTGATTGAAATTATGCATTTGTAGGCCCATAACTCATTTTTTAAATGAATAGTGTTTTAGGTCAACCTTGTGCACATATAGGCTAAACTGGACCAGCAGAATCTTTCAAGGTGGTAAGATGAAAGAAATGACACTGTCCTACAGGATTAAAAATTCAAGACCTGGCGGTCTGAGGCCGAGCACACTACCCCCGGCACGGAGGCTCCCCATAATATTTAATCGTTACGAGTGAGCTTTCACCACTGCACCAGGGCCCCGCTCAACCCATTTTTACCCCCTTGAGGTTGTGGTTCGCGATAGCGAGACACAACTTCAAGTGGGTACAAATTAAAATTTGATAATTTAGCGCTTAAAAAACAGTGTATAGCAATCTTTTAACTGCCAATCACGACTACAAAATCGTTTTTAATTATTTTAATTGTCTCAAATAGCCGCGTTTGTCGGTGAAATTCGTCTTCTATCAGCATGATACAAAAACATATTGTCCTTAACTTGACAAATTTTTACTGACTTCAACTGGGGGTAAAATTATCTAACTTGACGGTTGAAAAATGGTAAAATCCGTCAAAACAAGCACGGTCTGAGCTTTCGTTTAACCCTTAGAACGCTGAAATACATTTGTATAAACCATGGAGACCAAAGAGTTACTATTATGATTTATTCATGAATATATTAGTTACCTCCTACAGTGAGGTTAGCACTGGTATCGGCGTCTCCACATCTCAGGCTATACTGGGCGCCATCGTCCAGAGTACAGTCTTGGATGGTGAGTGAGTACTTGCAGTCGTCACATGTGATGGTGTAATGGGCGTCACTGAGGGTCAGCTCAGCACCGTCTTTATACCAGGTGACCGGCTTGTTGGGTTTGGACAGCTCACATTCCAGAGTGACTGTGTGGGTCTCTGTTGTCTTCTGGTCCACTAACGGCACCACCACCGTCATCGGCAATTCTGAAGAATGAACGACATAGCTTTAACCCTTTCAATCCTGAATTTACTATTGTCATCTTCACCCACTACAAGCCGCGAATTACTGCCGCAATTCTCGACTTGTAGTGAATGAAGATGATTTGATGTGGGTGAAAAATGACGAAAATTGCCATGTATTGGTAAAACAGTTTCATGGAAAATTTATTCTAAAACCCCTAGTTGTAGAAAAATCAAGTCTGTTTTCAGGGATGTAAAATGCTGCTTTAATGCATCGTGAGGGCTTAAAGGGTTAATTCGTTTAGTCGTGCTTAACCTTTGAATCATAGCTTACTATTGGTGGTCTATGCTTTGAATCAACATCTTGAACAGTACATTTAAAAACGAAAATAAAAGAAAAGATTGCCCCATTCACGTAAGACAAATTTTAATGTACACTGCATTTGTAATCTTTATTTTAACCTTATAAGTGGAAACATTGTTTATATTAGCGTTGAGGATAATGCCCTTTTAAGCGTGAAATCAGCGAGATTTAAAAACGATTTCCAGGGTCCAACACTATGGTTCAGTTAATAAATACATCACTTGATTTTTGGAAAATCGATAGCTGACAAACATGACAATACATTCTGCTTTAAATCACATAATAATTATAAGGTAAACACATCGATTATAAGGGCACATACTGATCTAGCGATTTAATCTTATTTCCATGTTTTACCAACACACAAAAGAATACAGATAATTTTGATCATTTGTTGAATAACTTATATACAACTTATAAAATTATATACTTATAAACATATATACTTATTATAATTATAGAAATGGAACAATAAGAAGGCGGTCGTCATGTCTTCAGTTAGCTGACCTTCTCAACCCAACGTTCACACATACGTACTGTAGAATTTTTTAAATATCATGCATATTCTATGAAGGGTATATAAACCATATTTTCTTTCGACTTCCCCTATTACATTGCAGAAGACAGTTGTGTCATTGTTAGAATACCTTTGACTAAGAGCGATGCATAAGTAGTAGCTTTGCTAGGAACTATCATGCAAGCAAACGTAGCGCTGTCGTCTGGCTTGGTGTTCAATATAGTCAGGGTGCATTTTGCGCCGTCTCTGGACATTTTATATCGTATCCCTGGCGTTATGACTTCATTGTCTTTGAGCCAGGTGATCTCTACATCTGTCTGAGAGGTCTCACAGACAAACTCTGTCGTTTCCTCCTCCACGGTCTCCTCGTCTACTAGGTCAGTGACGAATATCAACGGGAGTTCTGGAATAACAGTCAGTGACATGCACTCACATGCAACTACAACTACATTGTGAATAATAATCAGAGGTGTATCCAGGGGGTGCTCTGTACTCCCGCAACCCTTTAATCCCTTACAACGCTGGAATAGTTTTGAATAAACCATGGAGACCAAAGGGTTTTTTTAAATTTGAAATCATCATAAATGTCTTAGTTAGCTCTTTCCGCTTCATTTGAATACCTATGTTTTGATTCTACGGCCATTATAATTTTGTAATTATTTTAGTGCGGGGATCTACGTTAGATGTCAGAATCTGAAGTCTATCTGACGTCTATAGACGTCAGATTCTGATGTCTAAAGTCGGTCCCCACACTGAAATGGTTACCCTTTAAAGCCTGGGTTTATCATTGACATCTTCATTCACTACAAGCCGCGAATTGCTGTCGCAATTTTCGACTTGTAGTGGATGACGAAGACGTGAAGTCGGTGACAAATTAAAAAGATTGTCAAGTGTTTTATTCTAAAACCCTTCTGTTAGAGGGAAAGTATGTCGGTTTTCAGGGATGTAAAATAATGCTTTGATGCACCATGGCATGATGGCTTAAAGGCTTCATTTTCAGAATTTTGATTTTTCTCTTTAATCTCAGCCATTCTTTCATAATGCAACACGAAATCGCACTATTTTATGTTCATCTTTTCATTTTTTCAGAGGTCAGTTGGAGGAAAATTATTTCTGTTTTCAGGGATGCTTGGATGATTAAAGGGTCAATTTCTAGAATGATGATTTGTCACAATAATTTTTGCCGGGCTCTCATATGCTCATTTTACAGCAAATGTAACACGAAATCGCACCAATTGGTGTTCTTTTTTCAAATTGTTTAGAGGGCTCCGACCCTGTAAAATGACATTTCAAATATGTGAGCACCCCCTTTTTTTTCTGGACACGCCACTGATAATCCCGCCCCCCGCTAGATTAAACGGGTATATCTGCCACTTTTCAAGTGGCAGATATGCCCATTTAAACCTGAAGTGAAAAACTGTACACATCTATCTCACACACAAACTGCATTGCTTTGCGTTCTACATTTTCAACTGTAATAAGCTTAATATAAACAAACTAGTGTGCAAAAATAAAATACAATTTGTTAATGTTAACAAAACATATGTGTTATGCTACGGATATTATGCATCCATAAAATAAGTAGAACAAAAAAAGAAACATAATTGTAATAAAAGCATAATTAAAACAAAATCCAGTCACACATTCCACCCAAGTAATAGTGAAATTAGTTTGTTTTGTTACTTTCGATTGTCAAATGCAGGATTTTTTATTTTTAAAAGCCATACAAATTATGTGGCTAAAATATAGTACTGAGAGTGCAAAGTATGACTGGATAGCATAAATCATAGTAATAAGGCATAAATCATAATTTAAAAATGATAAACAAATAAATTACTAATTGCATATTCCTAATAAAGGTTAGTCGTGCACTATTTGGCAAATATTCTACAAATAAATGGTTGATTTTAGTGCTAAAATGTGCTCTACCATCTGAAAAGCATTATTCCACATATATTCCACACGATCTAGTCCTAATTATCACTCCAAAATCATATAGGTTCTTTGGAAAGAATTCTTTAGAAAGAAAGGGACTTTTTGCAACAGTTCTCCTTGGATTCTCATGGCAAAGTATTTAGAGTTCTCAGTTAAGAACCTCTACACGTGTCCACTTCAGTTGCCCTATCATTGTCCATCTGTACTCACTGTGGTATCAATAACGCGGTTTTCAATGGAGAATTTCAGAATAACCTGAAAATCAATGGCACACACTCCTTACCTGTGACAGTGAGCTGGGCCTCAGAGTTGCAGGCGTCCGCCTTCAGCGTCACATCGGCTGTGTCCGGCAACTGGCAGTCCTTGATGGTCAGTGTGTAGGTACAGCCATCACTGCTGACCACGTACTTGTCGTCAGGCTTGATGGTCATGCCTGCCACCACCCAGGTTACTTTCTGGTTGGGCTTGGACAGCTCGCATGTGAACGTGGCTTCTTCAGTCTCCTGCACTTCTTCGTTTGTCAAGTCTTTCACAACCTCCAGTGGTTTCTCTGTTGATTAAAATTGATGACGTGATATATTTACCCTGTACCCCTCCACATAAAAACGACGTAGCATATCAAGTTTCGAGGGATACTCTATTCATTTGTATTAGTAACATTACACTTGCAACGCTGGGATATTTGTGTATAAATCACGGAGACCAAAAGGTTTTTTTCAGTTTGAAATACTCATAAATGTTTTAGTTAGCTCATTCCGCTTCATTTGAAAACCTATGTTATGGGTCTACGGCCATTAGAAATATTTGATTCTTTCAGTCTTTTAGATGTCAGAACTTGACGAACCCCACTTCCAAGAAAGTTGGATAAGCCGCGCATGCGGGTGGGCCAGCAATGTGTGTTCAACGCATTGTAACGACCCACCTACTTTAACCCTCTCACCGCTAAGCACTACTATAGTCGTTTTTAACCCTTTAACCGCCGGTGCCGCATATATTCGGGTTTTCAGTTTTTATTAGCACATTAAGTACCACCTTTTAAACATGTTAAAGATAAAATGTGACATAAATCAGCAATATTTGAAAACAGTTGACCTCCATTATGTCAAATCTGAATAATTTTCACTTACTTGGAGTTGTGGATCACGTCAGCGAGACACAACTTCAAGTGGGTAAAAATTCGGATTGAATAATTTGGCGGTTAAAGGGCTAATCCATTTTATTAGCCGATCAAATCAGTTATTGTAAACGAAATGAGGGCTAAGAGATCAAGATTTGCAAATGTTTGGTCTCAAATTAAACAAATATGAGTAATTTGTATCCACTTGAAGTTGTGGGTCGCGGGACACAACTTCAAGTGGCTGAAAAATTAAATTATTTAATCTAGTGACATAAGCCTTGGCCTGGCACTCTGTATTATCAGACAGCTGCACAGGGACATGGACAATATATTTTGATTTTATGGACTACAGCATATTTTCTGCTTAGACTCACCATCCACATTGAGGTTGGCCTTGCACTCTGTATTATCAGGCAGCTGGCAAGTGTACTCATCGGCGTCTGTCACCTGTGTGTCCTCTAGGACAAGCCTGTACGTGACGTCATCAGATAACACCTTCACGCGGTCACTGGGCTTCAGCTGCACCCCGTTCTTCAGCCACTTGAGCTGCACGTTGGGTTTGTTGAGCTTCACTGAGAACTCGGCCGTTTCTGTCTCCATTACGTGCTGATCCTTCATGGGCACGGTGAACTCAGCTGTTTGTTCTGAGGTGGGGGAGAGTAATAAAGGTTTATTTTATCCAAAAAATAATATGTAATTTTACACGCAGATAGCTACATCTATCAATTTATTCAATAAAGCTAAAAAAAAATGAAATAATTGGTATCTTTGATAATGCTGGGCACTTTGCTAATGTAATGGGACTGATTACGTGCAAATGGGTCACATATTTGTAGTCTCATTTTCAACAAATTTGATTAATTATTACACACAAATAATACACAAATAATTGTATAATTGTATAATATTATACACAATAATGCACAAATAATTTTCTAATTTGGCGCTCCAACGATAGAAGGGCACCGTTCTGGTATTATTACATTGCGCTAACTGTGGTATATTTATAAAAATAATCAAATGATGTGAGATATTTATAATACTAGTGACACTAATTATTTATTTCTGTAATTTGCGAGTACAATAAAAAATGTACGTTACCTTTCATAGATATATATCTATTATTAGAGATCATTATATTAAATCAAATATAATAAACAGCCACACAATGATGCTATGCTGCATGCTACGCGAAATAATTAGTATTTTCTCCACTGCAAATAACATGTGATGCTGATGAAAAAATATTAAAATAGTTTCAATATCATTATTGCTAAAACATTATTCTGTCAATCAATGTGAAGTATAGGTCTATCTGTGCAAAGGGTAGGAAGACTTATCACATACAATATTTTTTCATCCAATTTATTTTTTATTATTTTACAAGCTTTCATGAGATATTAAATTTTGAACAGGTTTCTGCAGAACAGTTAACTACCCTAATTACATCGTTAGACTGTGACATAGTGATCCTCGAAACAGACACATCAGTTTCAATAGAAAATTAGGCTTTTCTTATTCACATGTAGGCCTACAATGATGTGGTCATTATTGATGCCCCTCCCCCACGGAGTGTGGGTACCACTAATGGGTTAGATCTTCCTAAACTTGTATCCTGTTCTCGCGACCAGGTGATTATAATTACTAGTGCCATAATGTGTACAGTGCCAATTGGTAGGCACAAGAACAATTTCATTTGTAATGGCCGAGTATTCGCGGAAGATTTGGTCTTTTGTTATTTCGCTTTATATCATCATTGTCACACCAACCGCGGTCATCTTGTCGCCTGGCAATCCGCCTAGTGACAGCACACAATGGCGGGGCTCCCAATGCTACATTCTACACATATTTGAAGAAGCCACAGTACATTTCCTGTATTATAACATTGGGCCCATTCGGTGGCACATTATGAAAACTTGAGTATAATAGCGTGAGGGTTCCGATGCTATATTCTACACAGGTGTGCAACCACAGTACATTTTCACTATTATACACTGCTGCCACGGACTCGCATGTTCAACAGAACATCCTTTTCTAGTTACGCTATAAATTGTACACGTACTTATCTCGTAATGACGACCAGCCAAATTTGACCCACACTTGTGATTGATCTGTTGCACGCTTGTCAGCAGATTAACTATTTTTAGTGTGTGGCTCCAATGGTGATTTGACAACTATTGTTGTAATCGACATCACTGTGGCCGAGGCCTTCGCTACTCTGAGCTAGGCTGCCAAGCCGTGCCAGAAAATAAACAGTTTTCGAAATGAACTACTTGCTTCATATTTAATATTGAACGTGTTTAGTAAATAAGATTAACAATTTTATTTTTTGGGCATTTTCATGAACATATATCTGTTTACCATGTTGAGAAAAATAATCAGACTATAATTCTTTTTAACGATCACTGTTTATGTACACTGTGTGCATTTTATCCGAGGAAAATAAATTTGGTCAATATTGATGTATTTATAAAATGGCTTGAAACATCAAGAAAATAGACTACGAGATTACAACTACGCAACCCAATTAAAAATAGTACTTAAATGTCATGTATTTATTAGATGTGCACCAATTATGATGGTGCTTATAGTGAATACGTGATGGGTATTTCTATATAATTTTTTTTCCAAACTTCATTGTTCTTATCAGCTTGATAGGCAATTTTTTGTGAAATATAGGAGAAAATGATTAATCATTCTCACAAGGTACTATTTTATTTGCTTAGAAAAGAAACAGCATTTATCATTATTCTATTTCTATTCATTACCAATTTAATTATCGCTGCTACACAACACAAATGAGCCGAAGGTGATAGGAAGTATGTATTAGGAACTACCGTCCAATGACAAATAGGGGCCGTTTTCTATCGAATACGTTTTATTAGACCAAATCACTGATATTGGGAAAGAAATTGATTTGCAAATGTTGCGTCTCAAATTAAACAAATACGAGTATTTTTTACCCAATTGATGTTGTGGGTCGCGGTAGCGAAACATAACTTCAAGTGGGTGAAAATTTAAATTAGTCAATTTAGCGCTTTAAGGGCTGACAAAGCTGTCTACTGGATTATACCATCTTCCTTTGAATTATTTTTTTTTAAGTGTGATAAATTCGACAAGGGTTCTTAAATGATTAAAAAAAAGTTTGTCATATGTCGGCGTAAACTTCCACCCGCCTTTTTGTGGATCGGTGTAGCACATACAGCTGATTGAATTTGTCTAACTTGGATGGCTATCATATATTTTAAAGGAGTGTACATAGGAACATAAATAATTCCAACAAAAATAATTCCATCTATATTTAACATAAATTGCCTGGTTTAACCGCTGTTGTATTATTGTTGGACCATACAGTGCGACGCTGGCCCAACATTAAAACAACATCGAGGATTAAAACAATGAACAGCTTACTTTATTTCTGAAAAGTTTCCAATGATTTTACGCTGGCCCAACATTAAAACAACATCGAGGATTAAAACAATGAACAGCTTACTTTATTTCTGAAAAGTTTCCAATGATTTAACCCGATTATAAATAAACACAGAATAAACATGTTATCAACTTTTATTAGCATTGCATAATTAATTAGGAGTTGTATAAAAATATCATGTCTAACTATAAACAGTGAATAATAATAACAAAAAATGAAACAATATACGATATATACATATCATCAATATCAAGAACGTTATTTCTATTATTATTCTATCCCCGATTAACAGTCCGGATTTCAGGTTTTAGTTGCAATTAAAACGGCATATGTACAAATTATTAACAAAAAACGCGAGTTAAAAATGCTTGTAGGAATGTAAAAAGTTGGAATGATAATACTCGTAACATGTCACCCCTTGGTATCAAAGGGACGTATATGGCACCTTGCAAAATGGCAGATACGATCTTTTGATACAAAGATGATATGTGCCGTGACATGTTGGGCTTACTACTTTTCCCTGACATAGGCCTAATTGTCTTTGTGCGAAAAATGACATGACTAGATAATCATCGCTGAAGATGATGTTTTAACATTATAGTACACTAATTTACTCTAAACTGACTGATCTAGTTCGTATTCCAGTTGACTACTTTTCTAAATTAGCCTATCCTAACAATTGCTTCTACACTGCTATATCATGTATATGGATGGTTCACCGCCGATATTAGATGGCACGTCAAGTCATAATTATTATGCATTTATTTCATCTACTTTCTTGTATGAAGCATTTTATATATTTAACAATTGCATATCCTAATGAGACTAGACTATTATACTCGCTAAACAACTTGAAATAAATTGTAAAACTACACCCACCATAGCTGACACTAAGACTTCATGCTTATTTTATATAAGTTACATAATTCAATTTTCCAATGACATTTTCGTCAACTTTACTTATAAAACGATACCCTATCATTTTAACTGTGACATCTTGTGTTTCTATCATTAATATATATAGAAATATTTTAAAAAAAAATTGAATGTTTTATATATTCTCGTCGCGGTGTGTGTATTTTTAGGGCTAACCTCTGTCTAGCTATCATTAGTTTAATTAATATATTTACATTTTCTAGCAATGATAGTTCTTAAATATTTATAACCGTCCACTCATCTGTATCGTACAAGTTACAATATATCGCAAGCTTCGGCCATCTCAATCAATCCGAAGCCTACGATATATCGTAACTTGTACGAGAATACGGCGTCTTCAAGCACGCTCATCGGTTTGCGTATTAATACTTATACATACATTATTACTCTGGCATGACTGTCCGACGTAACTTGATATATAAAAATATTTATAACATGCATCAAAGCAATGGGAGGTGGCATGCATCAATATCGAAATAAGAACGATGGCGAGAGACTCTCGCCGTATAATTGCACAAGCAGCTACAGGTTGTCCGCTCGATTGTCGTCCACTGGTACAGTCCTCTCCTCGAAAGATGTAAAAAATCAAAGTGGTCCCGTGGGCGATATAACAAGACACTGCCACACAAAATCAACACACAAACGCATGCACTGAAAAATAAATAACACTCAGGTTAAAACAATCAAATCAACATGTAACTGCAGCCATTTATTTTTAAATTAAAGTCAACATGCGTTTTTTAAGTTAGCCGTTTTTTTAAATTTGTGTGAAAATCTCTCACCTTAAAAACGTGAAAGCATTTTGTCAAAACGTTATACTAGTAATTGAAGTTAGTGAACAATACATATATATCATGTCAAATACAACACAAATAAGCGCATGCAGACTTTTTAGAAAATACAATTTTCATGGTTTTAATTATCGCTTAATAAAATCTTATCATGCTACACTTCACACAATTTATTTTGAAAGCAGCATGTGTACGTAGGTATGTATGTCATCCGTATGTTTTCCGTAGATCATCGGTATATCACACGATATCTACGTGTAGTGATCGTGTAATATACACAGATTATTTGCGGATACCAGAACAAGGGGGATGAGTTTTCCAGCGGGTGGCGACCTTCCCCCCCTAAGGTTAAAAACTTGTAAAATCCACTAGGTGAACCGGGATATACAAAAAAATTATGGAAAATCCAGGAACCACCTGCCCATTACTTTCTTCAGATCATGAATCCGCCCCTGCTTTTGTGTTTTATCACAAAATCAATATGCATATATCACATCTGGGTCACGGACACGATTGACATACCACCCCCTTGCATATGAAAGGGTGTATATGCCACATTGCAAAGTGGCAGATACACCCTTTCATATAAAAGGGGGGAATTACGTACACATGACAACGTACACGTAGTTGAAGTAATACGAGGTATTAGTTATAAAAGTAATTGAGTACATTCCAATAATGGCTTACCGTCCACTGTGAGCTTGCATTTAGCCTTGGCGTCAGCCGCGACCACGGTGAATTCGGCAGTGTCGTCCATCTTGGTTTTAGGCACGGTCAGTGTATGAGTTGTGCCGTCGCTGGTGATCTCGTAGCCGCTGTTGGCGGGAATCTTCTTGCCATTCTTCAGCCATTTGACCGGGATGTTGGGTTTATTCAGCTCGCAGGTGAATGTGGCCGTCTCCTTCTCCACGCAGTTCACATCCTTTGGTCCTGATACGATCTCAACCGGGCGAACTGAAACAAAAGTACGTGTATATTCATTAATAACTATGACATTGAAATCACATGAATTCTGGACATTCAAGTAAATATATGGACAGATTGATAGATTTAAATCTGAAATCGAAATAATGTCGCAATATTAATATTCGATCTATACGAGAGGACGGGGAAGAAGCATATTGTTAGTGGACGAGGAAAGAACTCTATTTTTGTTTGCTATAGAAGTCATTAAACTACCAAATATCAATCATCCATTCAGAGAGGTTTTGCTACAGCGACCTGCGTTCCTCGTGTCAAAACCTTGCTGTTGGGAAGATGCCAAACGTACAAGTCCAGCGCATATTATAACCCACGAAACGTACAATTCCAGAGAATATAACTTACCGGTGACATTGAGTTTAGCCTTGGATTTCTTGTCCCCGATGGTGGCCTGGAACTGGGCGTTATTCTCGTCCATCTGTACGTTATGTACAGTTAGAGTGTGAGTTGTACCGTCCACGTTGATCTCGTACTTCTCGTTCCGAGTGATGGTCAGCTCGTTACATACCCAAGTGACCTCGCGGTCAGGCTTAGACAGCTCGCACGTGAATGTGACGTCATCCCATTCGGTACACTTCTGGTTTTTCAGTGGTTTTGTGAAGACTGGTGCCTTCTCTGCAATGAAAATGTACGATGAGTCAACCTTTAGATCAGATTCTATATTTTAAAACGATATCATAAGTTATTTTTAATGTCAATTTTCGTCACTCGAAGTTTATCTCAATGACGCGACACACAGAGCTTCAAAATGGGTTAATATTATTCAGCTTTATTCAAATTGAGGTCAAATATAACTAAATCTCGCTGTTTACATTTCACATTGAATAAATACTGGTAAAAAGGATTACAACAAACGATTATTTGATTACACTGGTGATAGACGCTCAAAATGATGCAGCATCAGGGCCCATATTCTCGTACAAGTTATATCGCAGGTTTCGGATTAGTCGAGAAAACCAACTTGAGGCACTACCCTAGTAAATTTAGAGTGTCAAATACCGATATGCTGGCATTTTTTACTGTTCAAACTAGTACCTGTCACAGTGAGTTCAGCAGATGTTTCATCCTCCTCCAGTTTGGCGGTGATGGTACCGATCTCTTCTGGTTTCACGTTGTTCAGTACCAGGGTGTGCACGGCGCCTTTGGTCTTCACCTTCACGGTGTCACTGGGCTTCAGGGGCTCCCCGTTGCGGAACCACTCTACCTTGTGTTTGGGCTTGGTGGCCTCGCAGGTGAACGTGGCAGACTCGTCCTCCACACTTGTCTGATCTGTCAGTGGTACCTTGAACGTCACAGGTGCGTCTGGAAAAAAATAGGCAGTGAACAATCTAGTGTGGAATGTCTTTTGTCTGAACGTTGTAATGTTTTAATCTATATCTTTAACTTGAAGCTTGTAGATGAAATCAAAAAGGGTAAAAAAATCATATAATTAATATATTTGTACCATGTATCTAACGCACCACAAGATCTTTCACAGTGATTTTATTCATGTCAAAAATGCGTTAATTAGGTCTATGTCAGGTCATATATTTTGTCGCGCAACATACAATTCACCATGATACTGTACTATGCACAAGGGTCGCTTGTTCTGTGTTGATTGTTGGCCAGCCGTGTGCGACACTGGCCCAACTTTGAACTGATATTTGTGTTAACCCTTTTCCTGCTATTCACGACAATCGTCGTTTTTACTTTTTTTAGCCGATTGATTCACTGTTATTGGGAGATAAAGGACTGTTTAAACATCAATATCTGTAAATGTTTAGTCTCAAATTAAACATTATGAGCAATTTTCAACCACTTGAATGGTTGAAAATATAAATAATTTCAAATGAATTTAGCTGGATCGGGTTAAATAAACTGATTGATTGATTGATTGATTGATTGATTGATTGATTGATTGATTCGTTGATTGATTGATTGATTGATTGATTGATTGATTGATTGATTGATTGATTGATTGATTGATTGATTGATTGATTGATAACATTCAGTAATAACTATATACCTATGACGATGAGTTTAGCACTAGTGGTCTCCTTCTCCACCTTACAGCTGTAGACGGCCTGGTCAGTCTTGGCGGACTTGCTGATGGTCAGTGTATGTACCACACCCTCCTCCTTGACCACGGTACGCTGGTCAGGCTTGATAGGCTTGCCGTCCTTCAACCAGGTGATTTTCATCCCGGGTTTGGACACCTCACAGGTGAACGTGGCCTCCGCGGTCTCAGGCACCGTCGTCTCCTTCAGAGGTACGGTGAACGTGACTGGGGCCGCTGTTAATGACAAATAATTGTTAATCATATATAAATCAATACTGCCTTGCAAAGACAAACAGTGGTATTTCTCATTTAAAAAAATCAGCTGTATCTGATAAATAGTGTGAAAAAAATAGAAGTAAATATTTCAAAAATTAAAATGTTGCACAGTGGAAACTTTCGTGAAGTAGCTGTAGCTATTAATAGCGAAGAGATATACTTGTTTAGACGTGTATATAATTATGCCATACACTACTGTGTAATTGCAAACAGTAGTAGCTGCTTAATTGAAAAGTAACCGGTTTTTCCTGTATATGATAACATATTACCGTGTACTTTCATGTGAATGTTTTATTTGAAAAGTTAGAGTATGAAGAGCTCTCTAAATATAAAGATTTGAATCTGAATAATGTTTATTTATTCTTTCATCATTTGTCAATTCTTAAAACAAATTATTCAATGACAATTAATTAATATTTAAAAAGAATATCATTCAATTCAGATTTTTTTTTCAAACGTACCGAACGTAAAACAATTAATTTATTCTAAATCATATTTGACTTGACTAGTTCAAATCGTCGTTAGGGTATTAAATGTTTTTAATATTATGGGTAAATAAAAGAATACAACAACGTATTGAGAAGAAAGAAGACATAGTAAGAAATGCAGCTGCAAAAAACTGAAAAAATGTACTGCTAATACTACTACTAGTACTACATCGTGTTAAACATGATAATATAAGATCATAGAAATAATAATAAAGAAATCATAAACAAAATGTGAACGTAGTAGTACAGTGAGAAGAAATAATGGCTATGCGTGAAATCATAAAAAATAACGAATCATGAAACAAAACAAAATACAAAGAAAACACTAATCGCTGAAAAATGTTGGCAGGCAAAGAGACAGAGCACAAAGACATGAAATAATAAACATAAAATGAATAGAAAAGTTAGTGTTGAAGGAAGCAAAATGGCTAAAAAAAAAAAATCAATTGAACTTAGTCTTGGATAAAGTGCTAAAATATAGAATTTATATTTTACCCACTTGAGGTTGTGTCTGTCTATCGCGACCCACAACCCCAAGTAGGTAAAAAAAACCTTTCATATGCACAGTTTGAGTCAAGATATGTGTCAATCTAGAAAAGATAATGCAAATTTCTCCTTCAATTTATTTTTATGAAGGACAAATAAAAAAGGGTAAAAACGACTATGAATGTGAACTGAAGGGTTACTGAACAGAAAATGAACCGAAAAGTTAGTGTTGCGAGAAGGAAAATAACTGAAAAGTTTTGGTCTTGGCAAGCAAGCTGTGACTGTTCTCTACAGACCTGCCACAGTGAGCGTGGCTTCAGTCGTGGCGTCCTCAATGGTACACCTGTACTCAGCGTTGTCGTCAAGGTCAGTGTCCTTGATGGTCAGTCTGTGGACGTTGCCGTCCACTGTGATGTCATGGTGGTCATCACTGGTCAAGGGCGTGGTGTCCTTGTCCCATGTGGCCGGCATGTTGGGTTTACTGGCCTCACACTTCAAGGTCACTGTTTCGCTCTCGGTGCAGGATTCGTCGGTAAGGGGAGTGGTAAAAACGACTGGTGCTTCTGTAAAGTGGGTACAGGTGGCAAAGGGTCAACAAACGGAGCAAGGAACGTGTTCTGCCATCAACTACACTTAACTGAACTGTGTTCACATCTATTTTTTATTCAAATGAAACTGGAATTGCTGACGCTTTGTTCAGCTTCAACTGCACAAAAAATACCGTTAATTTGAAAAACATAGACGTTACATTAATAATTAATGGTAATATTGTTGGCATATAAAATAGTGACTAGACTGGTAATTTGAACAGTATCTTTACGGCCATGGTAATTCAAAGGATAAAGCAATTCGAATAAAAAATCTAATGTGCAAACATTAGTATATAATTGACAATAAATTATGAAATTTGTCCAAAATTTTGTATTAGAACACGCACCCTGCATTACAAACCTCATAACAAGTCATATGCATTGACTGTTAAGTTTGAATACCTTAAAACATGAGAAGTGCAAAGAATGTGCAAGAACTTTCAAATATGTTCCACAAATTTATCTACAGAAAAAAAAATTGACATCTACAGCAGCTTTGAAAGAATGAACAGCTTCGTAAATCTGTGCAGAGCACATAGAGAGCACCATTTCTCGCATACAAAAATTCGAATTCGTTTGAAAAAACGATTGAAGGTCATACTTTGCAGACGAGTGTGGCTCAGACTGCGATTTATTATAAATTCGAATTCTCCCGAGAAAATGATTGAAGGTCATAATACTCAAATTTGTGTGGCTTCAGACTGCGATTTGTTAGAAATTTCAAAATTTCAGTCGGATACTACCAGTACGTGTGTTGATCATGTCACTGGTTCACCTCACCAGCTTACGCATTTCAGTTTTTTTCTGGTGAGCTAAACAAGTGCCATAATCTCCACTCTGGCACTCTCGCGTAACCTTTAAAGCGCATTATTTCTGGGGTCACACCTTGTACGTGGAGCAGGGCTGTGGAGCTGTCGTCTCCAACCTCTATAGTGTACTCTGCCTCGTCTTCTGGACCTGCCTCTTGTATGACAAGCGCCTGCTTAACGCCCTCAACCACCATGTCATAGTGGTCATCTGGGAGTAGCTCAAGGTCATCCTTAAACCAGGACGCCTCCACGTCCGGCTTGGACGTCTCGCACTCGAAGGTGGCAGTTTCTCCTTCCACCACGGTTGTTTCCGTCAAGGGGGAGGTGATAGTCACTGGAATTTCTGCGTGCGAGGTCACATCAATGTCAAACAGGGGCGCTGATTGTTATGAACATTTTACAGAGGTCTATCTAACTTACGCACACCCTATGGTTGAAAGCCATAAAGAGGTGATACTCATTGGGTTTTCTGAGTGCAAGGTCACATCAATATAAAACAGGTGTGCTGATTGTTATCAAATATTTACAGGTCTTACTATAATACTCACACTCTATTTTAAACCAGTGTGAAATATTATAAGATGGGGGTAAAATCTTTAACATATACCATATGGAAAAAAGGCTACACACATAATCAAAACAGAAAGACATGGAAAAAGTGCATGGTGTACAGATACAAATGAACATGGACTACAAGTGTGATGCATCAAACATTTTGAGCGACAAGTTAAGATTATTCAAATGTTTACCCACTTAAAGTTGTGTCTCGCTACCGCGACCCACAACTTCAATGTGTAAAAATGATTGTATTTCTTTATATTAGACCAAATATTTGCTAATCTACCACAAATTTCACAACAAAGAAACATTATTTTATAGGCTAATAAAAATGATGAAAACGATTTTAATCTTGAATGATGCTCAAATGTTTAGGATGTGTAGGGATTCTAATAATTCCCTTGGTTTTCAAAAGCGGGAATTTCCAATTTACAAAATGTTAGATACGTTCTTCCCCATCAAACACGAAACGTTGATCTAATGTATGTTCAATATTGGCCAAAATGGACGGTGGCTCAGCACGGAACTAGCATTGTTTCAACGTCTTGTGTTGGCTGGGTTGAATATCATTGCGACGAAACACAAGGATACAAATAGATGTCTTCAACTTGACTGTTCGGGGGCCACAGCGTTTGATATAAATTGTACTTGCTGAAATCTTGCGAAAGATTACCCACATTTAAAACTCCACATTGTTGGCACAATGTTGGGCCAGCGTCGTAGACGATGGACCACTATTGTGCTAATAATGGGCCAAATTTAAAAAATAAGATTTGAGATATTGCATATCGCACGATTGACGTGAACAGTGCAGCTAACATAGGAAATAAACAGATTTGTTGACGGAAAAACTGTGATCTTCACAAAAATCCACTCATGGAAGTCACACTCACTGAATTCACTCATTGAAGTCACACTCACAGAATCCAGTCATTGAAGTCACACTCACTGAATTCACTCATTGAAGTCACACTACATATCGGGATGGGATGTGCATGACATAATACAAGTACGTACCTTCCACCCAGAGCATGGCCTTTGTCGTTGTATCTCCCACTGTGACGGTGTACTCAGCTTCATCGGCCAGAGTGGAGACAGGTATAGTTAGCGTGTGTGTAACATCATCCACGGTGAGGTCAAACGACTCGTCAGGGGTCAACACATTGCCATCCTTTAGCCACGTGACCGTAGACGGCCTGGTCAGCTGACAGGTCAAGGTCGCCGTCTGACCTTCGGTGGTCTGAGTTTCCTTCAGGGGTGTTTTGAAGGCAACGGGTTGTTCTGCAAGTCGGCAGCAAATGAACAGATTATTGATTACGCATCTACGTGTCATACATGCACTGAATTAAGTATTAAGAGATCGCATTACCTGTCGCCAAACGTGATCTATTCACGTCAGAATGGTCTGAAAGACAAGCAGGGGTTGATAAAGGTCACATTTATTGCATTAAAGTGAGGTAAAAGTGGGTGTTATTTAACAAGCGGATGAAATGAGTTAATAATAAGTACGACACCCCATTCTTACAGACAATTGTATCCCAGCAAATACTAGACGCTGGTTCAATGTTGTACCACCGTCTACGACGTTGGCACAACATTGAACCAATATTGGTTAAACGTCTCTGCTTGGTTAATACAACTATGGGAATTACCGGGACATCAATTTAGGTAGCAGCACAACAGGCACGAGAGATTCACCCATGTCGGTTCAATGTTGGGCCAGCGGCGCAGACGATGGTCCAACCTCAAAACGACATTGGGTCAAAGTTTTGTGTTTGCTGGGTCAAAGTAGAAAAGTGATAAAAGACGAAACAGGATACAGTGTCTGTAAGAATAGAATGCCACACATTTGATGAACACGATGGAAGATGATAGTGGTTTGGCTTAGAATCCTCTTGAGCTTAAAGGGTCGATATGTAATGGTGATACGACCCTTTAAAAGCGAGAAGGTAAGAGGTGGGATTAGAATTCAGCGACTGTGAGAGAGGGCTGAAAAGTAAACTATGAGAGGCACATGATGAATTCTTCTCCATCTGAAATGAGAAAGGGACGGGTATCAATGATTGAGGTTCACCTTGTGTTCTAACCACAGTCATACACACCTTCCACCACTAGAGTACAGCTGGTGGACTCGTCCTCACACGTACACGCGTACTCCGCGTGGTCGTCCGGGTTGGCATTCAGGATGACCAAGGTCCGTACATTCCCCTTCTTGACGATCTCGTACTTCTTGCCGTCGGATTTGATCGGTTTCCCGTTCTTGGTCCACTGTACCTTGAGGTCTTTGTTTGACGTTTCACACGTCAGGCTGACGGAGTCTCCCACGAGACACTCCGCGTCGGACAGGGACTTCTTAAATTTCCCGACACCTGTATAAAGAGTTATACTCCATCAATATTTCATGTACGTAGATAGAAAATACTACAGTTTATCTGTAATGGTAATGGTAGATATAAAACATAAAATATATTGAAAGTGTTCAAATAACATCACAGATATTCCACAGTGCAAAGGTGAACAGCAGTAACTGCTTACTTGTCAAGTAATCAGTTACTGTTGTTTGCCTTTGCAAAGCAGAATTTACATATTTTATTCTAACCCAGTCAACATAACACATTGATCCAATGTTGGTTTAATGCTGGTCCAGCGTCGTAGACGGTGGACCAACAATAAACCAACATTGGGTCAATTACTCATGTTTGTTGGGTAATCAGTGATATAATGAAGATAACAACAAATCATGCTTTCCCACCTGTTTTCACCTCCTTGTTCAAGATTTAAAGTACTATACTAAAATGTCATGTATAATGTGTTACTCACCTCCCATATAGTAGATGAGGATCGTCGAAAATCATTGATACTGAAGAACAGTCATGCCAGGTAAACGTAGATAAGACAATAAAACCCATATCATGCTGGGTTTTCATGCAGGTACTATCCAACATAACACTCAGTTCAAGTCGAAATGACGCTTTCAAGTCACATCACACTTATATGAATCCATAATTATGACAATGGTCATCTCATAGATTGGTGTTTATCAATAACATGATGTAAGGCAAGTATTCGACTGTTTGTACATATATTGTCTAGCTTATGCCAATACTAGCAGCGATTAGTGTATACTTATATCACAATACCATATTGTATTAATCACCCATCAACTAATTTGAAAGTGTTTATACTAAGCAATGCTATTTTATAACATATAGGCATTAACTAGTTTGCAGTATTTAAAAAAAAAACTTAACTACACTTATATTGCATTGAGACTATAAAAATAAAAAATATACATTATATTGTACAACAAATAATAGCTGTTTATATATACATTATTCAAGTTTGCTGGCTAGGTTAGAATTGTTCCCGTTTTACAAACACAGAAGGTGTTAGTTCAGGGCCATCTTGTTCGTCTGTGTCTCCCTCCAAATCCAGATCTGTGGATTCACCAGCTCCTCCTTCTTTCATGTGTTGTTTTATCAGCTGATCTCGTAGCTTTTCTGCAATATTCCCTGACGAAGAGCGTTTGCGAAACTCATGAAATTCCCTAACTGCGGACTCATCAGGGGCACCGGCTTCGTCTTCAGGACCGCCAGCTGATGGGTTGGAAAGGAGGCAGCAATCAAACAATTACTAATTGTCACATGAACTGACAACGCTCACATCATTTAATTAGATGTTTGTTATCTCACTTTAATTGTTGTTATTTATAGATAAAACGGTATGCCATTCACCAGTCGATAATTATCGTTTATTCAGGAAAGATCAGCCAGCAATTGGTAGCTACCCACTACCTCCAAGAAAAGAAAAATTGAAGCGAGGCAGAGGAATATATTAGGAGATGATACAATTAGGAGTTTACTATTTTTCTGATTCAACCATAAAAATGATAATACGCAGTACAATACGTAACCGGGAAGAAACGCTTTGAATAATACACAGACAAGGTGAGCAAATAATATCCTGAGTTTGTTTATTCATGAATAATAAAAATAGAACAATTAATGTGACTGATATGTTTCGAATTAGGAATGTTGCTCAGTCATATAGTGAGGTCAACATTACAAGACGTAAAATACAGTGTAAAAGCAAACAGCAGCAACTGCTCACTTGAGATGAAAACAGTCACTGTGGTTTTTCTTCAAGCGGGATACAAATTGAAGGCATAAGGTCACCACAGACAATACATTATGCACAGTTGAAAAAAGCACCACTGATCGTTGTTAGTTTAAAATATATTATGATATTATATTATGATATAATATGATGATTACACAACATAACATTAGTATAAAATCAATATTTCCACTTTTGATCTCTGTGCTGAACAATGGCGATGAAATGTACTGTCTGTCTGATAAGTGATTCTTCGGATAGTTCATTAATTAATAAAACGATGATAGTGTAAATGATAAACGATGATTAAAACAGATGAAATAATGTCAAAAAATGATTGGCATACACATATACTGTACAAGTATCTCCCGCATAAGGGTACCACTGATATGTTGGTAATATTAAAAACGTCACCGATACCACAGAATCTCAATCTTTTAGATCTCTTGACTTAAATACTTCAGAGGACACACAACCGAAGTGTCACCGGTCGCTTGGTGTGCTTCTCGGTGAAACTTCGGGGGATTCTTCAGTTTGTGATTTTGATTTCACATTTAACGCTGTTTCAAGTTTTACATCAGCCTCCGTTTCGAGGTTCGATCCACCAGTTATATCCAGTTCCAAACTCTTTGGCAGTGGCTCTCGTCTTTTATCTTTAGATGTCCAAGCCAGTTTTTTGCCTCTGAACTGTTTTGAATTCGGAGAAAAAGACCGACTTCGCTTGATCTTACTTTGCTTTTGCACAGACTCTCCTTTTTCAAACATATATGGACTGAGAAAAGACGGGTATCTCTGCTCAGATACTTCTGCTGACGAAGCTGTAGGTGAATCAGCAGACATGCATGACTTTTTAGGAGTATTTTGATAAAACAATTGTCTTTCTCTTTGTGATGCAAGAGCGATCGAAGGCGACTCGAGGCTGGCAAATAAAGGTTGCTGACTAGTTTCTTCCTCACTTGGATATTCCATACTGACATCAATGGAGCCAGACATGGATGATATGTTACTGCTACTGCTTGAACAAGACATGCTATCATATTCAGTATTAGCAGTGCAACGCTTCAATTTGTCTTCACTTGTTTCTATCAGGAATGGTACTTTTTCTCGTCCGCCAAATAGTTGTGCCCCACCAGATAGTATTTTGGTCACCTCACTTGGATCGCCCTCTGTGCGCACCCACTCCATGCGTGACCTGCTTTCGCCAATTGTCTGAGAGGATGTTTTTAGCGGGTATAGCTCCTCTCCACTGACGTCAGTTTCTCCCTTAACAGTTTCCATTTCAGATGGTTCTTCTTGCTTATATTTCTTCTGGTGAGTTATGCGCTCAGTGTGTGGATTTACATATAGCTCTAAATGTTCAGTTGACTTGTAATCGTCTATGTCTTCATTTGTCCGTTCTGAGGTCAAATCCACGTCTGAATGCGTATCATCCATAGAAGATTCCAATAAATTATCAGGAAAATGTGGTGACATGATATCATGGTCACTAGGATGTTTCTGACTAACTGACGATAGTTGTATTGGAATGCTAAGCAATTGGTCATCACAAATAGCACAACACACCTCATCTACTTCTATCCAAACTTCATCCCGTTTATTATCCTTTAGAATTTGTATTTCTTCTATGTTACTATCATCTTCCGAATCCGAGTGTTTATTAGAAGTTGCATCAAAATTTGCAGCAGAATACAAACTGTAGTCAATACAAGTATCCTTTATTAAAGCATCGGATAAAACTCCTCCGTGTAAATAGAGAACATCTGATGCTGATGTATTAGTTTCCGAGCTTGAAACTCGATGAGATACAGATTCATTCTTCGTCATCTTAGCCACAACTTCTGTCTCATCTATCAAATCATCTTGGAGTAAAGAGATGTCAGCCATACCATCAACTTGCATACCAAGAAGATTGTCACAAGTGGATTTTGTGTGAAGATCAACCAAAAGGGCAGTATCATCTCGGGACTCTGTTGATATGGTTTGTGGCGAGGAATAACAAGGCGACGTGGCGTCTTTGTAATTGGGATCCACCTCAACAGATAACGTCAAGAGTGATGGTGCTGCATCAACTTTAGATGCTTCAAATGATTCAATCCGACTCTCGTCAGGTTGGTCTGCATCAGAATGAAATACCTCCTCAGTAGGTTCCTGGTTTAAATCGGTGATGACACAACATCCAAAACTTTCATAGGAATAGCAATGAGGACAAACAAATTCGGAATCATGCATAACAGAGTCTGAGCTACTTGACAATTTAGGTAAATGGTTTTTATTATCAAATAAGGTTTCGTCATTTGGATATGATTTAGCACCATATGGTAAGTTTACGTCAGATGACTGCCTGCACTTATTGTATTCAACAAAATGTAGGGCATCTTCTGTGGCACTGCTTACCATATCGCTCACATAATCGTGTAGTATATCAATGGAGCATTTACATACATTTTCAGTTTGATGTGATATGTTATTTAAAAGAATGTCACTATAGCACATATTAATTATATCTGTAGAAAGTTCTGTTGCATAGTTGGATAAAATATGGGTGAGATTTGATGGAGCTGCCAAAGCAAAGTCAGTGTGTACCTTGCCATACTCCAGGGGATTATTTATACGATCTGATCGCTGAAAATTATTATATACATCTGTGTCTATTAACGTTATACCACAGTTCTCTGCAGTTTGTATTATGTTCCTTCCAGAACTATGACCAGTCTGAAATTTTGAAGAATGTTGAGGTATATTACCTTTTGCTACAGATAACAGCCAATCCTGTACAGCATGGGATGTATCACTGTAGTCAGAGTGTGATTCGTCTTCTGACGAGACATTCACAGCATCAGTGACATCAATATTCTGCTGCGATATACCACGTGTGAATGCATCCTGAGATTCTGGAACCTCATATGCTTCTGAATTTCGAGACGATGAAAGGAAATCTGCATCTCTCAGTGACATCTCAATGATAGGCTGATCGACCATGTTAGGTTCACTTAATGACCGAGCCAAAATTTGTATTTCACGAAATAAGGATTCTGGATAATCCCTTTCCGTTGTTGGAGTGCATAAGTGTGTAGATGGAACATCGCCAGGTAATGATATGCTACGTTTCAGCTGCGTTGAATTTGAATCTTTAATTGAAATGTGAGGCACTAATTGATTCGCTTGCCTTTCATTGATCTCTGCTATTGTTCTCTCTTTTGTATGTACCTGATCAGTTGGTCTTAGATCTTTTAAAGCAGGATTTTGAGATAATGTTTCAACGTTATGTTTAATTATTGTCTCATGTGAGGGAAGTATAACTGAGTGGCTTTTTGACATTTCATCAGGAGTGTAAACTTCAGCCTCGGTGTTATGTTCGGAAATACTTTCAGACCAGGAATCATCAGAAGGGGTTCTGTCATAGATGACCTCCACTCCCTCACGAGGCATTACCACGGCGTGACCCCAGCCAGCAGCTGCCATCTCTTCTCTATAAGTGATGTCGTCTTCACCATCATCATTTTCAGTGTCAACGGTTTCTTCTGTATTTGGCATACACACAGCAGCTGCTATTTCAGTATGAGAAACACAATCAGTGGTATCTGTGTCCGAGCTATTGTTATAGTCTTTCTCAGCCTCTTCTTCTGCCTCTGGTTCTTCAAAAATTACATCGTCACTGTTAATTCTGATAAATTGAATTTTATCTCTGAGATCTACAAAACTAGGTGGTTTGCTGAATGCATTATCTTCCTCTTCCTCGTCCATATCCTCTGCACCGGCTTGCCCTACATAAAACTCCCAGTCTTCGTCTATAAAAGCATTGGATGTAGGGGACGTAAGAATGTCTGTGTAAAGGTCAGATAAAGAATCACTGTCTGACTCGTTGTCTGGAGAGCTACCTCTTATACTACTGGCACTGGAAGCACCAAAATCACTGAGATCGGTATCGAACGTGAGCTGTGTAAAGAAAATAGAGCCTGCGTTTTGTGTGGTATTAGATTGAGAAAGGTAACTAGGACTGGATTGATATTCTGTGGCATCAGGTAGTTTTGGGCGTGTTGATACACTAAGATAATAATCATGGTGTCTATTTTGTAAACTATCTGCACCATCTGAGGGAGAATCTACACTCGGTATATTAATACTATCGCCTTGTATGTGGTGGGTTAGTTCCCTTTGCTCGATTTGACCCAAGTCTCTGTCCAACAAATCATCCCCCTTCTTGATAGACGACTCTGAATGCGACATATACTGTACGTTAGGTTGAATGGTGGCCTGCCTAGCCTCGGGTGCAATGTTTCCTAAGAGACCTACAATGTTCTCAGATTCTGACAAATCATTTCCACCAACCAATAACGGGGTTAACAGTTTATCGTCCCCTTGCTCTCCATTTTGAATATCTAGGTGTGGCTCAACATTTTCAGTTTGTATGCGAGAAAGACTGTCAGTGCCAACATCAACAATCTTCACCTCATTTCCATAGCCTTCCAAGGTTTGATGTTCTAAAATATTCACCAAAACGTTAAGATTTAGGAAGGAATACTCAGATGAAATAAAATAAATTATATCTAATTTTGAAATCTAAGTTTACTAAAAAAATTACTGTGAAATATTTTTTTTTGGTGCACATAGTTGTGTGAAATTAATATCCAATACATCACTAGGTAGGTGGGTTAGAACAACTAAAGCACTATTAGACCAAAAACCTCGCCCTCAAATCCCTACACCTTGTCTAACCTACAGTGTTACACTATTGATTGTAATGGTAAGATCAAGTATGGTTGGTGCAAATAAAGTGAAGACGAAACACAGTCCGAAAGAACCCTCACACTGGACTTCTTACACACGGTAATCAAAAAGACACATAATTATGAAACATCGGTGGGATAGAAGCAAAGCAAAAGAAAATGACAGAGAAAGAAGTTCATTCATATCAGCGTATGTACAATGATCATTTCAGTAGATGGTAATCAAGGCATCTCGTATACATGATAGACTGATAATAGGTTTCTAAATAGTGTCGTAAATGCATCATGACTCAACTGTCTATAATTTGATAAAACTGACCTTTCAATGACACATTTGATCCATATGCTCTACTGGTCACTTTGAACGTGTATATGCCATTATCAGTCTCTGAGACATCACCCATAATCATTCTATGAACAATATCGTTGTCGTTTTCCAGAGAATATTTCTGTGGATTACTTGTGGCCGTAATTTCGACCCCATCCTTTAACCATTTCACTTCTGGACAAGGATTATTCAAGCGACATTCAAATGTCACTTCTTGTGCCTCGTAAAACACGCTGGAATCTCTGATACCCAGCTTCATATTTTTAAGACCCTCTGTGAATAAAAGTGTACACGTCATGTAAACAAATTAAAAATTTTAAGACAGAGAAAATAATTGAAATGGTGATAAAATTGGTTTTTGCAGTAATTCGGCAGCTGTACCTTCAGTGCAGGTATAATTCACAGAAGAGCTGACCGACCAATTTTCAACTTTTATGTCGCCTTTTTGGTCCAGATAAATTCTACGGACAACCCATCGTCGTTGCTTGCCAGAGCGTATGAAATCCTGCATTTTTTGCTGGGGGTTGTCCAAGGCCTCCACTTTAATCATGCCTGCACCACCGCCCTGGGTGCAGAAGAACTCGGCGGCCGTTCTCTCATTTTCCTGCTCGTAAGCCTCGTAAAACAGACGTGACTCGACTACCTCAGTACTGGTGACTGCACGAAGGGAGAGAAAGGTGTTAGTAACGTGCAAGAAAATCGTGCATAGGTGGCTAAATATCACATCTGGAGAGAAAAAAAAAGTTTATTGTTCTCATTGGCCATTGAATGCTGCGTTAAACCACCATTGGACGCTGCATTCAACGGTCGATGCTAATGTTTAATATATCTTTTAGGTGGCGAAAAGAATATTTTAGGTGGCGAAGAGTTTTTCGAATGACAACACTGGAGTATTTTACGAAATCATAATTTAAACAGCTACAAGCTGTGTGTCATTTTGAGACAATCTTCAAGTTAATGTCACTAATAAATGTAATTATCCATTTAAAAAAAATAAAATACTAATTGTGTGAGAGACTGAAGTCCTCACAATTAAAGAAAGTGAAGAGTATAGAACTCATATTATGAATGATGAATAATAAACTGTTTGTTTTTGTTGATATGTGTGCTACAATTCCCGAACGTATATAAAATGTTCGGTCAGCTCTAATATTTAAAGGAAAATACTGTAAAGCAGTTGAGGGATAATGACGTTTTAGTTCCACTTGATTAAACAGAAAATAATAATCCACCAATGTCTAGTAGTTTGTGAATTAAGTAAAGGTGGCCTAACAACAATAAAGTGATATTACGTTAGTGCTTAGAAGTGCATATAATATGAAATAACATAGCAAAAACTATTAAATGTCATCGTTAGTAGGTACACATCAAACATGAGACGCCGACCACGATGTTGGGTTGATGTTGGTTCACTGTCTACAATGCCTACCATATATTAAAACAACATTTGGTCAACATCTCGTGTTTGCTGTGATATACACATGCATTGTTAGCAGAAAATGAAAATATGTGTTATGTTTCCTAAGGTAACTATTCAAGTGCTTCATACTTAATTTGCTGACACACTGTGTTGACACAAAATTGTCAGCTTTAAACAGATGATTAACACCAGTATATTCAATATGTAAACATTTTAATTTACATTTTGTGTGCACCGTAAATTTTTGAGAATCATTTGTTGTGAAAAACACATTTGAAAAACATTTAAAAGTTGCACCCGAACTCACTGAAACCTTGAACAAAAGTTTGACCCTTTTTACACTGAATATACTTTTTAAAATAAATATATTATTTTTACAGCGCCCTTGTAAAATACCTTCAACAGTAAGTTCAGCGCTGTTTTTGATTCCGTCTAAATCGACTTCTACGGTGCCGGTATCGCCCCGTGCGGCGTTTTCAATGACCATATGGCGTTCCGCTCCGTCACTGAACACCCTATATCTACCTTCGTTAGTGACAGGTTTGCCGTCATGAGACCAGGTGACACTGGCGTCTTCTGGAAACACCTCGCAGACAAAATCTGCTGCCTTAGTTTCTTTAACACACACGTCCTCTAGCATGCGACTAAAGAAGGGATCAACTGTGGGTGAAGAAAACATGCAGAGTAAAATAAGGTTAGGAATCACACGGTATACTCTGGATAACCAAATAGAGTTGTTCTCTATTAATATATTATGACTATTAAATTTCTACAAAACACATGACATGCTAGAGAATTTCAGTGGTTTATATGGAACCTTGTAAAGTTACATAATACACCCCTTGGTGTGGATGATTCCTTGATGGAATTAAAACATTGTCAGGGAATAGAAGGCATACTATTTGTCATATCAACAGTAATACAGCTGACATGCCCTTTTTTATCACATTAGGCCAACCATAGAGCAATCTTACAGTTTTTATGATAATATTTTACATTGTCCTTTGGAGAAATTCACCTTCCACTGTTAAGTTAGCACGAGAAGTGACATCATCAGCGAGCTTCACTGATACCTCCCCAGCATCAGAGTCCGAAGAGTATTTCACTAACAGACGACGAACATCATTCTCCTCCTCAATTGTGTATTTCTGCCCTTGCTTAATCTCTCTACCCTTCATAAACCATCTCACAGGAGCATTTTGTGGATAAACTTGGCAAGAGAAAGTGGCTGTATCTGAATCTTGGACCACCTGGTCCTCTAACGTATGGACAAACCGGGGCACAGCTGGATGCAACAAAGCAAGAACATGCAGATGACATGCACATCACATTAACAATACTTACAATACTGTCATGCAATGACAAAGAGCAATAACTGTTTATTGTCAGGTAAGTAGTTATGGCTGTTTGCGTTTGTATTGTGGAATACACGACACGTTAAGAGGTTGAAAAAACGTTAAAAGTTAGTAATAAAATACCAGGTTAATAACTTAATGTATTAAGTTAAAAAAACGTGCAATTGTTTTGTGCAGTTGTGCAATAGTAAAGTTTATTTTGTATTTCTGGTGAATCAGATACCTTCCACCGTCAGCTGAGCTTCTGCTTGGAGATTTAAAACTGACGCGGCTACCGGGCCAGCATCATCAAGTGAAGCATTGCGTATCTTCAGAGTGCGTGATGAACCCTGTGCATCTATTTGATATTTGTCAGAGTTGGTTACTTCCTTGGTGTTCACCAGCCAGGTGATGTGACAATCATCTGGATAAACCTTACAGGTGAAAGTGGCATCCTCATTCTCCTTTACGTGTTGGTCTTGAAGAGATACCGCAAATCTTTGTCTCACTGATGGACAAATAAATAACCATGAGAATTTAGAAAACCATTCCCGGAATTCCCTAGAATTGATTATGTTATTGATATAAACTATATTTCATTTTAGAAAATTTAAAAAATTATTCCTTCTAACCTGCCACGAATAGAGCAGCATTTGTTTCTACATCTCTCAGAACAGCCGACACTTCACCAGCGTCTTTCTCAGTGACATCTTTTATTACCAGGGTATGCTCTGAACCATCTTGACTCGTTTTGACATTATATTTGTTGCCTAATATCACGTCTTTACCGTTCACTTTCCAGAAACATTGACAATTTGAAGGATATATGCCACATATAAACTCAGCATTATCTCCCTCATCTACTGTCTGCTCTTCTAATTCTCGAAGAAATCTCGGTACAGCTAAAGGGTTGGTAAAAAAGTAATACGCTGAATCGATGATTAACATTTCAGATAGATAGTTTAAGTAACGTTTTCAAAAAGTGGTTGTGGAAATTATTATTATTAGTCAAGTAATTCTAAGATTTTATAATATGATATTGTATTATAAAACAATCTAAAAGGGCATCATTGTATTTTGTTTTCAACATCTGGTATAAATGCAACTTAATTATTCCCAGAGGGACAGATATACCTTCCACCGTAAGCTGAGCTTCTGCTTGGAGATTTAAAACTGACGCGGCTACCGGGCCAGCATCATCCAGTGAAGCATTGCGTATCTTTAGAGTGCGTGATGAACCCTGTGCATCTATTTGATATTTGTCGGAGTTGGTTACTTCCTTGGCGTTCACCAGCCAAGTGATGTGACAATCATCTGGATAAACCTTACAGGTGAAAGTGGCATCCTCATTCTCCTTTACATGTTGGTCTTGAAGAGATACCGCAAATCTTTGTCTCACTGATGGACAAATAAATAACCATGAGAATTTAGAAAACCATTCCCAGACCTAGAATTGATTATGTTATTGATATAAACTATACTTCATTTTAGAAAAAAAATAGAAAATTATTCCTTCTAACCTGCCACGAATAGAGCAGCATTTGTTTTTACATCCCCCAGAACAGCCGACACTTCACCAGCGTCTTTCTCTGTGACATCTTTTATTACCAGAGTGTGCTCTGAACCATCTTGACTCGTTCTGACATTATATTTGTCGCCTAATTTTACGTCTTTACCGTTCACTTTCCAGAGACATTGACAATTGGAAGGATACATGCCGCAGACAAACTCGGCATTATCGCCCTCGTCCACTAATTGCTCTTCTAATTCTCGAATAAATCTTGGCACAACTAAATATTAAAAATAGACAAAAATAATAACTTAGAGGTCAATTGTACTGCATAAAGGCGTAAAGGCAGCAGTACCTTTTGCTTGATAGTCACTGCTGTTTGTCTTTGTAGGACAAAATTGTTTGATTTATTTAGTTGTAAAACAGGGAAAGAAATCATTTTAGTCAAAATGAATTTACAATATACCTTGAACAATTAATTGTGCTTCGGTTTTCGCCTCTCCTGCAATAGCAGACACGGTACCCTCGTCTAACTCTACTGCATCTTTAATGACCATCTTATGTTTTTGTCCATTTGCACTGATTTTAAATTTATTGGTATCTGTCACTTCATTGCCATTAACCATCCACAAGACAAGTGATTTTTCTGGATACACTTCACATGAAAATGTGGCTTCCTCATGCTCACGTACATATTGGTCTTCAAGGTCTCTACTGAATCTAGATTTTGCTACAATAAAATACAATGCATGCACACACATAAGTTTATATATCACATCGTGTTAGTAAACAAGTGCAAAGATGCACAATAGGAGCTAGTTATCTTCCCTTATTGATTGTGACCATCGTGAATATCAATTTTACAATGCTATCAAATCAAGTACATATCATCTGAAACGTAATATTTTGTATTCAGTTACCTTCAACAAACAGATTAGCATTAGTACTAGTTTCACCAATTGTTGCTGTGACAATACACGCATCTTCTTCTTGTACGTCTTTCAATAGTAAAGAATGCTTATTTCCTTCATTACTTATGTCAGTCTTGACATCATAAGAAGATATATGCTTTCCGTTTAGGGACCAATCCACCACAGCATTATCCGGGTGCACCTTGCAGAAAAAGCTAGCATCCTCATTTTGCATGACATGCTGGTCTTTCAGGGGAGTGAGAAACCGTGGTACAGCTACAATAAACAATACAATTTTACTCTCTGTCCTAGTGGGTGAAAAAACAATCTAAATAAATTGGCGCTTAAAGTATAGTAGGCCTAATGTCCACATGTTTACAACCTTCAACATGCAGTTCAGCGGATGAGTTCCTATCGCTGACGGCGGCTGTCACAATGCTGGCATCTTTCAGTTGGGCATCTTTGATCGACATCTGACGCTTAGGACCTTTCTCTGTAATCTTGTATTTTTTGGTATTGCTAACTTGCTTCCCGTCCACAAACCAGATCAGCTTGGATTTTGAAGGATATACTTCACAAACAAATTCAGCATCCTGACATTCTTTGATATATTGGTCTTCTAATTCCGTGATAAATCGTGGTAAAGCTATTGGACAAAACGTTGATGAATATTAATATTTGACTGAAAACGGGAGGGTGGAATAAACCTCTTTTACAAGTATCGGGAGCATACCTTCGACATGGAGGTCTGCATGTGAGTCGGAGTCCCCCACGACCGCGCTAACCATGCCAGCGTCGTCTTCCCTCGCGTCTTTAATGACCAGGGATCGTGATTTCCCAATGGCATGCGTCTCATATTTAGACAGATTAGAATCTACGTCAGTGCCGTGAAATTTCCAGATTATTGGTGAGTTCTCAGGATACACTTCACAGCTGAACTCAGCCACCTCATTTTCCTTCACATACTGGTCTTCGAGCATCCTCGTGAAGCGTGGGATTACTGAAATATGCTTAGCCATTAGTGAAGGCGTATTAGTCATAAACTGTTCAAAAAACTCTTAATAATTAATAAACCTATTACATCACTGTAGTTGATTTCCTATGATGATATTGTCCATGATAAACTACATATTAATGTCTGCTTAACAAACTGTGGCCACAGTTCAGCAGCAAGAGGCATTGGATCAATGCAGTTTCAATGTTGGGCCAGCATCGCAGACATTGAAACAACATCGGTTCAATGTCTCGTGTTTGCTAGGCAGTGGTCCTCAACCACGAGAATTTTCATGATGCAAAACTGTCACAGAGCCATTTTAATACAAAAGTGTGGAAGATGAGCAATGTTTACCTTCAACATATAGCTCTGCATCTCTTGTGACTTCTCCCAGAGAAGATGTAATAGTTGAATGGTCTTCTTCTTCCATCACGTCTTTTATAACGAGCTGTCGCTGCCCGTCGTTAGATATTGTTTTGTATTTTTTGCCATCCTTTATCTTTTGTCCGTTCACCAGCCAAGTGAGAACAGACTTTGTAGGGTAAACATGACAGGTAAATGTGGCACTGTCGTGTTCTGTTACACGCCGATTGTCAATCGGGTGGAGGAATCGTGGTTTGACTAAAATAGATACAGAAATACTTCAGATTTTATTCGATTACTGCAAAGTCAAACCTCTACATGAAGAAATCCATGTAGGCATATGCCATGTGACACAACTCTATTGCTTATATATTGCAATATTTGTAAGCCCCGCTCACACAGAACGTCCCAATGCATTTTATGTGGCTTAAGATGTTCTTTCGAAATGGAATGTGTTATATTTCCAAACTACAGCTGTGTGCAATTTTATCTCTTATAGAGTGACTGCCCAATCAATGTTTATGCTTTTTGCCAGAGCACACTTGACACTCGCAGTAGGTCAATTAACCCTTTAAAGCCTGAATTTACCATTATCATCTTCATCCACTACAAGCCGTGAATTGCTGTCACAATTCTCGACTTGTAGTTGATGAAGATGACTTGAAGTGGGTGAATTTTTTTTAGAAAATTGGCATGTATTGCTATAACAGTTTCATGGAAAGTTTCTTTTTAAAACCTCTAGACCTAAGAAAATCAATTCAGTTTTCAGGGATGTAAAGTAATGTTTTAATGCATCGTGAGGGCTTAAAGGGTTACAGACTTTGTTTGTTGCACAGGAGAAATTGTATATGTGCGTGGTTTTCTATGTTACGCATGTGAGTTGTAATTACCTTGTACAGAGAGTTCGGCATGGCAATCAGTATCGCCAAGTATTGCGCTTACTGTACCAGCGTCATCCTCCTGGGCATCTCTGATCACTAGATGGCGAGTTTTGCCAATGACATTTGCTTCAAATTTAGATAGATCCGTGCTAATCGGTTTTCCTTGAAGCAGCCACGAGACTGTTGACTTTTCCGGATATACGTCACAGACAAATTCTGCAGTGTCTTTTTCCATAACTTTTTTGTCCTCAAGTACTCGAGTGAACCGCGGTATAACTGTGTAAAGTATTTTGTAAAAAGTTATGTATATGTTTATGACATTAAATTAATAGATACATCATTTTGGAAAATGGTATTTCTCATAAATGGTAAAATACTAATTGACAATTCAATGAGACAAGGGAAAACATTTTCTTTGTCTAATACTATATTGTAAAAAAATATATATGTGTAATCCCCAAAAGAAGTAGAAAATCACCTTCGACAGTCAAACAAGCATTTGTTGATGCTTCGCCGACGCTGGCCATAATAATATTAGCATCTTCCTCTTTGACATCTTTCACAAGAAGTTTCCTTTCATTATTGGTTGATGAGATCTTGTATTTTTTACTGTCGTTAATAGCTTGACCTTTGATTGACCAGCTCACAGCAGTTTTTGACGGATAAACATCACAAGTAAATGTGGCAGTGTCATGGTCCCTGATATGCTGATCCCCCAGGTGAGTTAGAAAGCGGGGAATGGCTGCAAGCCATAGGAAAATTTGCATTATAATTTAAATTAGGCAGATATTAGAAATATGGAGGTAAATTATAATATTATCATTGCTCACAGTAAATTAAATAATATGTTATTATCTCAGCTCAGTATTCACGAAATAAAGATATACCTTCTACGTAGAGTTCTGCATGACAGTCATTTTCACCAAGAATAGCACCGACTGTGCCAGCATCATCCTCCTTAGAGGTATGGATAACAAGATGACGCGTTTTACCAATACTTTTTGTTTCAAACTTAGATAAGTCAGGTACAACTGCTTGACCATGACACGTCCACATAATATCAGATGTCTCGGGATAGACATCACAAGTGAACTCAGCTGTACCGGATTCTTTGACAAACTGATCCTTTAGTACCCGAGTAAAACGAGGTATTACTGAAAAAGGGATATAACATTATTTATTAACTTGCTATCATGTTACAGTGGCGGATCCAAGGTGTGGTGCAAGGGGAGCCCCGCTTTTATTTTTGCTAATTGTTTTCAAACGTCCCCTAATATAGCAGAAATATGGAAAAAATCTGGTGGCAAGTCCTCATACCCCTGGCGCGTTATTTCTTCTTGGACCCGCCCCTGATATTATGTAGTTCTTGACCCAGCAAGTTAATTAATTTCATTTTTCACTTATTTAAATTGTCAAATCGGAGGCAATGTATTTTTTGACGAAAATATGATAGTCACCTTTAACTTTTAAATGGTGCTATTAAAGATATTGCCGCCAAAATGCTTCAGCATGAAAGCTATATGTGATAAATTCGGATATAATAGTACGACAGAACTGAAAGGTCACCTTCAACAGTTAAAGCAGCCTCTGACACAGCGTCACCGAGAGAAATCTTGACAGTTTTCGCATCTTCTTCCTTTACATCTTTAACAACCAGTTGTCGCTGGTTGTCTTTTGACGTCATCTTGTATTTTTTGTCATCTTTCACTTTCTTGTCATTTATAAACCAGCTCAGCACAGACTTAGCTGGATAGACTTGACATGTAAAAGTGGCGTTATCATGCTCTCTGACATGTTGGTCGTCCAGCATTGTGACGAAGCGAGGTATGGCTGAAAGTCATTATAATGACATCAGAAAACACACATTTCTCTGATGCAATCACATTTGTCTATGGTCTTCTATTTAGCTAAATTAATCATATATTTTGTGCTATTATAGAAAAAAATCTATCCATACTTATGTTTATATTATTTTCATCTAGGATATTATGTATGCTAAACATATAAAACAAATAATGGATTGCATGATTAATTGAAACACACTTAATCTTATGATGAGATTTCCAAATTCAAATAAATGAAAAGTATTTTCGTACTTTTAAAGGTTAATTTTGTGATCATCTACAATTTGCATTTTACCATAAATATTTAAGGTTGATTACCATTTAATGGCAATGTATAAATTCATCCTCAGCCACTGAATTGTTAAGTTTATTTTTGATCTTAACAAAAATGACATATGTGTAGTATGATATCTAGATAAAACAAATTGCAAACTAACTTTACACTTAACTAATATTCTAATAATCTTATAATACGTAAATAGCGCAAAACCTCTTATTATAAGCTAAACACACCTTCTACACCCAGTTCGGCATGACAGTCTGTTTCGCCCACTATAGCACTCACTATACCAGCGTCATCCTCCTTGGCTTCTCTTATCACTAGACTACGAGTTTTACCGTTGGATTTTGTCTCAAATTTGGATGATGTGGGGTCGATATCAGTGCCATGAAACATCCAAGAAACATCAGAATTTACCGGATAAACCTCACAGACGAATTCTGCCGTCTCATTTTCCATCACATATTGGTCTTCGAGATTACTTGTAAATCTTGGTGTAACTGAAAATGTCGAGTAGTGTTGGTACAGTAGTTATATAAAACAAAACGCATTTATTTGATCAATGTAAATAAAACACGAATAAAATCGCTAATTTATTACTGGCTGTCACAAAATGAGATATATAAGGAAACTATGAGCATCAAATTGTGTCGCAGAATTGGCTATGCAAACCTTCAACAATCAAGCGAGCACTGGTAGATTCTTCAACAAGAGCAGCGGTAATGGTGGCAGTGTCTTCCTCTTTGACATTTTTCACAACTAATTTTCTTTCATTGTTGGCTGAGGAGATTTTGTATTTTTTGCCATCTTTTATATTCTGACCATTGGCTGACCAAGTGAGAGGAGCTTTTGCAGGATAAACTTCACACGTGAATGATGCACTGTCATTCTCCTTGACATGCTGGTCTTCAAGCTGACTTAGAAATCGTGGAATGGCTGCAAGCCACATATTTACAAGTTTAAACAGAAGAACATATACCCCTTAAATTTCTCATATGGTCCGAGAAGTCAAAGCATTGTAAACATACAATACTTTGACTGCTACATATGTACCAAATGAGATCATATGTTAATAATGCTTTGACTGAGAGATATGTATATTATATTGTTGGGAAACTAACTGCAAGTGACCGATTAAAATACTACTGTATGTACCTTCCACATAGAGCTCAGCGTGACTGTCATTTTCACCAAGAACAGCACTGACTGTACCGGCATCCTCCTCCTTGGAGTCATGAATGAGGAGGCGACGCGTTTTACCAGCAGTTGATGCATCAAACTTCAACGAATCAAGGACAACCTCTTTACCACGTGACATCCACGTAAGAGGGGCATTCTCAGGGTACACGTCACAAATGAACTCCGCGGTTCCATGTTCCATCACGTGCTGATCCTTAAGGATGCGAGTGAAACGTGGTATTACTGGAACAAGAGTGTTCAAAAGCTTTTGGTGTTGATGCAACAGGTTTATGAAGAGGTGGATAAGTTAATTAACACTTTCAAAGTGGGGTACGATTTTAGACGTCAGAATCTGACTAAATTTGGTCCCAGCACTGAAAGAATTAACAATTTATAATGATCGTACACCCATAACATAGTTATTGAAATGAAGCAGAAAGAGCCAACTAAGACATTCATCCAAAGAGTTGCATGTGTTACTCACACAAATGAGTGTCACATTCAACATTTTGGCTGCTAGGGGCACAGTAATCTATGATCAGAAGAAAAGCACCCAGGACAAAAATGTTCACCTTCCACTGTTAAATCTGCTTCTGATACAGCTTCACCGAGAGAAGCTTTCACAGTTTTTGCATCGACCTCCTTTACGTCTTTTACAACCAGCTGTCGTCTGTGGTCAGTCGATGTGATCTTGTACTTTTTATCGTCTTTCACTTTGTGGTTATTCATAAACCAGCTTAGGACAGACTTAGCTGGATAGACTTCACATGTAAATGTGGCGTTATCATGCTCCCTCACATGTTGGTCGTCCAGCATTGTGACAAAGCGGGGTATGGCTGAAAGTCATAAAGACATCAGCAATGTCTGACTCAAATTTGCTAATTAAAAAAAATGCTGTGGCCTAAAAGATCAACTAGACCAAAACCAATATATCCAAAAAAATTGTACACTTTGAATATTTCTGACGTTGCATAAGGAAATAAATGATTTAAAGGCAATAAAAAAGTAGAATCTAATAGTACCTTCAACACCCAGTTCAGCATGGCAGTCAGTTTCGCCGGCTATAGCACTCACTATACCAGCATCATCCTCCTTGGCTTCCCTGATCACCAGACTACGAGTTTTACCATTGTTTTTTGTTTCAAATTTGAGTGAATTAGGGTCGATATCACTGCCGTGAAACATCCACGACACTTTTGAATCAATCGGATAAACATCACAACTAAACTCAGCGGTGTCATTTTCCTTCACGTACTGGTCTTCAAGATTGCGAGTAAATCGTGGTGGTACTGAAAAAAGGGGAATCAAATACTCCATACACTATTCGAGCTACTCAAGTAATTTGTTGAATACATATTCAGCGGAAATTAAAACAGCTGATAAGACAACAACCAAGCTATGTTGGTTTAATGTCGAACTATCATTTATGACGGTGGTCCCATATAACCAGCATATTAAAAATAAAATAATAATCAACCTTCAACTGTCAAGATGGCCTCTGTTGTAACGTCATCGAGAGCTGCCATGATAATATTTGCATCCTCTTCCTTGACATCTTTAACAACAAGTTGTCTTTGGTTGTTAGGTGAAGTAATCCTATACTTTTTATCATCCTTCACTTTACGGCCATTTACAAACCAGTTAAGGACAGAATTAGCAGGGTACACATCACACGTGAATGTGGCACTCTCGTGTTCTTTGACATGCAAGTCAGATAGTTGTGTAAGGAATCTTGGAATGACTGAAATTAAAATAATTGTGAATACATTTAAGACGGCTCGTGATCGCTTCAAAAAGACTTTTCCAACATTTAAAATACACTGACAAAATGTTGTTTATCTGGCAGTACCATTGAGAGTTAACTAATTATAGCGGCATTAAACGATATGTGTACATATCAGTAAAGCATTACATTTTTCCAGGAAAATATTAAACATATTTCCAGATCATTTTAATGTTTGTACCTTTGACTTTAAGCTCGGCGTGACATTCATTGTCACCTAGAACTGCACTAATGTCACCGGCATCATTCTCTGCGGTGTTTCTAATAACCAGGTGCCGGGTCTTTCCTATGCTATTTGTTTCAAACTTAGACACATCAGGCACAATGTCATCTCCATGAAGTCTCCACACAACCTCCGATGTTTCTGGATACACGTCACACGTGAATTCGGCACTCTCACCCTCCTTCACATGCTGGTCTTTTATCACCCTAGTAAATCGTGGAATTACTGCAAAAAGTACCGTTATAATAAACGAACTGCACCCACATCACCAGTGCATTTGTTAGAATATTTTTCGGTTTTCATTTTCAAGTAGCAATTTAGTTGCTGATATGAGCAAATCGATAATATAGCTCACTGAATTTGTATCGAAGCCGGAATACACAGTAGTAATTTAAAAGTCAAATGAGTATTTTGTTTTATCATCGCTGCCTAAATTTTTAGAATAAACTATTTATCTTTCCAATTAATTTTATTAACAATATTAAAGTTAATTTAATGGAGTAGGTATATACTGTTGTGAAAAGACAAACTGCATATTTGTCATGCTTACTTGCATGTATTTGTCTTAGCAAAATCTGTGTTAACGAGATTAACAGAAAAATTGTTCACCTTCTACTGTTAAATCTGCTTCGGAAACAGGTTCACCAAGAGAAGCTTTCACAGTTTTTGCATCTTCTTCTTTAACATCCTTAATAACCACTTGTCTTTGGCCCTTAGTCGACGTCATTTTATATTTTCTATCATCTTTTATTTTGTGGTCGTTCATAAACCAGGTTAACACTGATTTTGTGGGATAAACTTCACATGCGAAAGTGGCATTTTCATTTTCCTTAACATGTTGATTCTCCAGCATTGTGACAAAACGAGGAATGGCTGAAAGCCATGAGTATGATGCAATATTACACATGAAATCATAGAAATACAACGTTAATTGTGTAAGACATTATAAGTATGACTGAAACTAAAACACCATTTGGCTAAAATACAAAACAAAACTGTATAATATACCTTCGACTAAAAGTTCTGCATGACAGTCATTTTCAGTTAGAAAAGCACCAACTGTACCAGCATCCTCTTCTTTAGAGTTGTGAATGACAAGATGACGCGTTTTACCATTACTTTTTGTTTCAAATTTGGCAGAATCTTGGTCAACATTAATACCATGGAAAGTCCAGTTAACGAGTGCGTCTTCGGGATATACGTCACAAGTGAATTCTGCAGAGCTAATTTCCTTCACCTTTTGATCTTTCAGAACCCGAGTGAAACGTGGTATAACTGAAAAAATGTGTGAAAAAATGCCGTCTATAACGTTTGAGTAACTATTCTAACCAGGTTAATATTGAAAACAATTCAGAGCTCGCTATGTATGTTTTCCAAATCCATAGACATTTTAAAATAGAGAAAGTTTTAAAAAATGCAAACCTTCCACAAATAACTGAGCCTCTGTGTTTGTATCACCCAGATACGCTGTGATAGTTTTGGCATCTTCCTCTCTAGCGTCTTTCACAACTAGTTGTCGCTCGTCGCCAGTTGATGTTATCTTATACTTTTTACCATCCTTTAACTCTCGACCATTAACAGCCCAGGTGAGTGCGGTGTTACTTGGATAAACCTTGCATATAAATGTGGCGTTTTCACGCTCCCTGACGTGCTGGTCATCCATCATGCTGAGAAACCTAGGTATGGCTGGGAACCGTGGAAAAAACTCATCATATGTATTGTATACACGTGTGACCATATCTGCCTCTTTTTCATATGGTGATAAAATAATAGATGTTAAAGTTTAATTAGAAACGAAAATTTGACTGGGGTTGATGTGTTAAAAAAATGGTAATCTTGGGACCACACAAAAGCTATCTATGGTTGACTTTAGTGTTGTTCAAGTAAGTCAGTTGAAATGAACTCACGCCAATGAGTTGCAGAATTATAACTTATTTTATCTGTATTATTTCAATCAGTCTAATCCAGTATATACCTTCCACTGAGAGTTCAGCATGACAGTCGTTTTCGCCAAGGACGGCACTGACAATCCCGGCGTCCTCCTCCGCTGTTCCCCTGATCAAAAGACTGCGTGATTTACCAGTGCTGCTCATTTCAAACTTGGCGTCCGCCCGATCTAGTTCACTTCCACGAAGCATCCACAACACAGGTGAATTTTCCGGGTAAACATCACATGTGAACTCGGCTGTATCGGTTTCTCTTACATGCTGGTCAACAATTGTTCGAGTGAAGCGGGGAATGACTGTAAAATTAATGGTCCTAATAGTACTGAGGACTGACTAAAATGCCAAGCGGAATAGCTATTTCTTGGTGAATAACCTCCAATATACTTATTGAAAATTACGCAATAATTGAGGATTTAATATTTTCCAATCGTAAAAAGAAACTACGCATAAATGGATAGCAGAGCTACAAAAAAATTAATCAAATATATTATAAATGTCACCTTCTACAGTAAGGTTAGCCTCAGAAACTGCTTCCCCAAGAGAACCAGTAATGGTACATGTGTCTTCTTCTCTTGTATCTTTCACGGTTAGTTGACGCCGGTTACCATTAGAAGTAATTTTATACTTTTTGTCATCTTTCAATTTCCGACCATTAATCAACCAATTCAATGGAGCTTTGCTTGGATAAACTTCACAGTTAAATGTTGCGTGTTCATGCTCTCTCACATGCTGATCTGTCAGTGGGCTGATAAACCGTGGTATGGCTGAAAGCCACAAGTTAAATTCGCCATGTGGTTATTCTAAACTCGTTTAAAACATACTATAAATAAATTTAGGAAAATAGAGTTACTTTTCATAAAAAATGTTTTACAGCAGTTTACTAAGAGAAGCTTCGCAAGTTTTCATGTATGATGCATAAACATATTAAAATTTTCGTAAGAAAAAACCGGTTGTTTTCACAGAATATCGAAGGAATAAAACGTTATTCACAACGTTTCTCTTGTCGTGGCAACAATCTGCTGTTGTTTAGTTGAATCATGAAAGATTTAAATTATTGCTTTACGTCACTTTTTGATACTAATGGTCATTTAAGTGACAATGTAATACGATAAAAACAGTGCAGTCCATTGATGAGATGAATGATGTTTCGCAAAACAATAACAGGTAGTTGCCACGGCAAGGAACCAGCTTTATAGTAGATCCTCTCTGCCGTTGTGGTACACTCTAATACCCGCGTACTCACGACGACTCAGCTGCTTTATAAAGTACAGAAACAAAACAATGAATAACGTGACGATTATCAGTCACTTTTTCAGTCTACCTTCAACTGTCAGCTCAGCGTGGCTTTCATTCTCTCCAAGCGAGGCAGAAATAAATCCTGCATCAGGCTCTATCGCGCTCTTAATAGTCAACCGATGTTCACCTCCAACACTTGTAACGTCGACTTTAGCACCATCTGGCAGTACATCCGAGCCGTTCATGGTCCATGTTACTGGAGAATTCTCAGGATAAACTCCACAAATAAATTCAACAAAATCGGATTCCCTCACATGTCTATCTTCCAACACGCGTGTAAATCGTGGGATCACTGGAATACAGCAGGGAAAGGAGTCCTTTGCAAATAGTTTTAACCCTTTAAGCCTTCACGATGCATTAAAGCATCATTTTACACCATTGAAAACATACTTCATTTTTTCACAGCTAATGGTTTTAGAAGGCAAATTTCGATGAAATTGTTCTACGAATACATAGTAATTTTCTTCAATTTATCACCCACATCAAATCATCTTCATCCACTACAAGTCGAGAATTGCGGCAGCAATTCGCGACTTGTAGTGGATGAAGATGACTATGGAAAATTCAGGCTTGAAAGGGTCAAAACATATATTTTTTCATACATAATATCTCGATACTCTGCTGCTTTTTGATTTGTAATAGGTTTGACTGCAAAGAAACTAAATTCCCTACAATATCGTCACTGAAATAAGCAGCAAATTTGTCTTTCCTTGCCAGTTCATATTTTGTACTTCTTAAAAATTGTGACAAATGATGCTTACCTTACTGTTATTTCAATATAAATATTTTTCAATATAAATTAATACGCACTTTATATAATGATCTAATTCGCGAGCGTTTCTTAACCCATTGAATACGTATAGATATTTACCATCTACCAGAAGGCGAGCTTCTGACGTATTATCCTCTAGAGAGCCACATATACGAACATAATGGTCAGCCTCAGAGGCGTCCTTGATGAGTAGGTGACGCTGGGCGCCATTTACAGTTAACTTGTGCTTTTTGCTATCCTGCACTTTACGACCGTTGATCGTCCATTCAAGCGCAGATTTCTGTGGATACACCTCACAAGAAAACTTGGCATTTTCATGCTCACGTACATGCTGATCCTCCAAATCAGTTATAAAACGAGGAATGGCTAGAAATTAAAAAAACAAGTATCGGTATGTATTTTGTGTAAATAAAGAGTGTAAATAAAGCAACTGGTTTTTCAATTACTAAATTAAATAATTCACATCCCCTAACATTGCTCCAGCAATAATAACTGTTATTTGCGAAAATGACAAAGTAAATCATAGATTTTCATCAATATACCTTCTACTTTCAATTCAGCGTGAGTGTCGTTTTCACCAAGGAAGGCAGAGACAATACCAGCGTCCTGCTCCTCAGTATTCTTAATGACAAGTTCACGTTGGTTTCCTGAGCTATTTACTTCGATTTTGTCCTCTTTATCATTCAATACAGAACCATTCTTAGTCCATACAACATCAGAGTCAATTGGATATACTTCACATACAAAGCCAGCAGAGTTTGTCTCGCGAACTGTCTGATTCTCCAATAAGCGAGTGAAGCGAGGAGTTACTAGAAGAAAATAGTGTACACAGCGTTGGTGTAAGCAAAAAGTACGCACCAAAATATATAAATAATGATAAAGGCGACATAAAATAGAAAGGATTTTTTTTTGTGCAACATCATAGTAACGTTTCTTTTCCCATGAAATTATACTATTAGAAGAATGTTATTAATACCTTCCACGCGTAGTTCGGCTTGCGTTTGACAATCACCAACAAATGCTGATACGATGCCCTCATCTTCTTCTAATGTGTCCTTAATCACCAGCTGACGCTGAGAACCTTTGGCAACTATTCTGTATTTTTTGCTATTTTGAACTTCTTTGCCATTCACTTCCCAACCTAATGTCGACTTAGCTGGATATACATCGCAAGAAAAGCAAGCTTCGTTGTGTTCTTTCACCATTTGGTCTGATATTGTGGTCATGAACCGTGGCAAAGCTGAACAAGACAACAATACAAATGTTTCAAGCAGTATGCTGTTGAATCATTTCCTCCATTTGGAGCTGGAATTGCTGACGCAAATTCCAAAATTGTATTATTTTGTTAACTGAGTATCTATCACAAAAGTACATCATGGATTTTGTCTGAAAATCGAAAGCTCCAGCAGCATAAGCGTTAACTGTTGCGGCTGCAATATATTATGGCGGCACAAATTTAGGATATATATCCCATCAGTTTTTGAAAACGGTTACAAGTGACGGTAAAACAGATTAGAAAAGACTACTGCAGTTGACATCGGTGTTCTTAGAGTTAAAGAAAAAAAAGAAGAACACAAACAAATGTCCTCATTTTAGCTAGTTCAAACCAAACCTTAAAAACATGAGTGTTGTTGACCTATAAATTATATGCTACTTGAATATATGTCAATGGACATTCACCTTCAACAGTGAGCTCAGCAATGCTATCAGTTGTACCAACCACAGCCTTTACCAGCCCGGCATCACTTTCCTGTGCCTTAGTTATTCGCAGGCGACGACCTGCTCCGTCACTAGACATATCAAACTGAGAAGTATTTTGCTTAAGTACTTGTTCCTTCATATGCCAGGTCACAGGTGAAAGAACAGGGTAAACTTCACAGTAGAACTCAGCATTGTCTTGTTCCATGACCCGTTGGTCTTCAAGCAATCGTGTAAAACGTGGTTCCACTGGAAGGGTAACGGTTGATAAATAAACGTAACAATATTATTGTGGCCAAAACTTGTGAATTGTACAGGTTTGTTGATAAGCATAAACGTTGTAGTTGTGCGCATTATCAATAACTTATTTATTATAATTACAAAGAGAAAAACAGTCCGTCCTTTAGTAAAAAGTTGTATATTGATGTGAAATGACAAGATTTTTAAATCTTAGAATTAAAGACATGCATATATCGGACACTGTGCGAGTATTTAGAAAACAATAGTGTCAGAATTGATATGGAGCTAATTGATTTAGCCGTGCAAAGGCAAACAGCAGTAACTGCATATTTTTTCAAGTACGCAGTCATGCGATCCACAACGTCAATTAAGCAGCTTTTCGGTGCTTAGTTTTCCACATGTTGAAGGAACCAGTCACTGCTGTTTGCCTCTGCCGGCAGTATTTTGCAGCATTTGTATAGTTTTCTCTACTCATACCTTCCACAATGAGATTAGCATTTGTGACATAATCTGCCAGTGTGGCCGTTACGACCCCTTCGTCTTTCTCCTGGACAGATTTTAACACAAGGCTACGTTCAGCTCCTTTCACGGACACCTGGTACTTAGTGCGGTCTCTGACCTCTTCACCATTGATATGCCAGATGACAGTGGATATCGCTGGATGTACACCGCAAATAAATGTAGCACTGGTGTTCTCCTTAACCATTTGATCTTCTAAGTTCCTCACAAAATGTGGAATGACTAAAGAAAATAAAGATAATATCTTGCTGCTAATACAAGATTGAAAGAAAGAAGATAATATTTCAATGTATTTTTTATTTAGAGCAGAGTATAAAATCGAAATATAGAAAGGAAATAATAGTAGACATCAGCCTTGACTTCTTTCATACCTTCTACAAAGAGATTAGCTTTTGTGTCATAATTTCCCATCATGGCAACCACAACACCTTCGTCATTTTCCTTAACATTCTTTATGACCATACGACGTTCAGGTCCTTGGCTTGACAAAGAAAAACTTTCTGAATTACTCGACACAAGTTGGCCATTCAAAAGCCAAGTTACTTGAGATTTTTCCGGATACACCGAACACATAAACTTTCCATCATTGTTTTCCAACACTGTTTGATCCTCCAGCATTCTTATGAAACGCGGGATGGCTACAGGAAAAAATAACACAAAATTAGAGAATTGCGTTGCCTGTTTGTGTTATCCCTTTTGCTGCTAATGTAACTTCAAGGTAAGTGAAACTTCCTTACATTTGTCACTTTGTATTTGTGAATTTGCATTTGTATTTTTTAAATTCGCAACTTGTGCTAAGTAAAGTGCTAATAAAATACGTTTATAGTTATGATAAGCGCTTAGCTCTTTCAGTGCGGGGATCGACTTTAGACATGAGAATCTGACGTCTATAGACGTCAGATTCTAATGGCTAATGTCGGCCCCCGCACTGAAAGAATTAAAATATTTTACAATGGCCGTAGACCCATAAAATAAGTATTCAAATTAAGCAGAAAGAGCTAACTGAGACATTTATGATGATCTCAAATTGAAAAAACCCTTTGATCTCCATGATTTATACACAATTAAATCAGCGTTGTAAGGGTTTCATTCTCCAATCATACCTTCTACAAATAAAACAGCCTCGGTTTTGCTGTCATCTACCATGGCGACAACACGTCCCTCGTCGTCCTCCTGGGCATCGACAATGATCAGACAATGGTCTGCCCCCTCTCTGTGAATGTCATACTTTTTGCTATCTTTGATTTCCTTGCCGTTAACTATCCAGACGACCTTTGCCGTAGGGGGATGCACTTTACATACAAACTCCGCATTCTCAGTCTCCTTAACATACTGATCGTTAAGTCCTTTGATAAATCTTGGCACCACTGTATTAGAAAGGGTAATAACATATGGCTTTCACTTTCTGTTAAATTGTGTCTGGTGACATTTTAAAAATGTTATACATACAAAATCAATGACTTGGAAAATTGACCATAACGAATCGCTAATAGATCAGGAATATGGGAACATAAGTTCCCAATAATATCATCTAGCTAATTTTGTAAGATACATAAGCCATGCCAAGTGGATATGTGTAAGTTTATTTTACATAGTAAACAACAACACTATCAATGTGGCCGTCCCAGTCATTCACAGGAAATTATTTAAAAGAATTGAGTACTTCACAAATTTACATCCAACTCAAAGAGCAGAAAAGATTGTTACTTTTTCATAACAAATATATCTTAAATCGCTACACTTGACCTCCCGAACATGTACCAGCCATATTTTTTATGATTTTATGTGGCTACAAAACGTAATTTAAGATTCTAGTTCCAATATAAGAACATATTTAATTTTTTTAACAGTAGATCGGGGTAAGTTTAGAACTTAATATATTATTAAGCAATGTGTCTACCCTGGACGTGAAGTTCAGCCTGGCTGTCTGTCTCTGGTAGGACAGCAGCCACCAGACCAGCCTCGTCTTCCTGCACGTCCTTTATGATGAGAACGCGCTCTGCTTCATCAGTTCCAATATGATGCTTAGCGTCCGCAGTGACCGGATTGCCTTTACTTATCCACGACACTGGCGAATGACTGGGGTAAACTTTACAAGTAAACCTTGCGTCTGTGCCCTCGATCACATACTGATCTTCAAGGTACTGAGTGAAGCGAGGATTGGCTGTGAATGAAAGATAAGTAAAGCCCTAAACACCTAGGCACAGAGCTGGCTGATCTACTAAAACCATAACTATACATACATGTGCATCAGGTTATCTATATCTAGGAATTAAGTGTATACCTTTCACTACTAGATTTGCTTCTCTCTGTTCCTCGCCAACAAATACAAACACTTTGCCTTCGTCTTCTTCAAAGGCATCTTTGATAAGCATTTCATGCTGTCCGTCCTTACTTGTAAATCTACATCTTTTGTTCTTTCCCGTTTCCTTACCGTTTATCAACCACAGCACCTCTGATTTCGGAGGATACACCTGACATGTGAACGAGGCAGACTTGTGTTCTGTCACAACAAGGTCTTCAGGTCCGCTGACAAATCTAGGTATGACTGAGAACAAGTATCTGCTCATCAGGATTTGAAATGTAGATATACAAAGTAGTATCTCAACAATCCTAACTTTAACTTTTGCATATTAAACGGGTAATTACCCCTTCTGGAAGTTACATAAGAAAAGTATAGGCTTAGAGTGTTCACCGTATGTGTACATTATCGACAGTAAGTTTAGGGTTTACTATGATAACCCAAGGGATCATTCAGAACGATCAAATACTTGATCTATACTTGATGTACCGACCTAAAAGTCTGATAATATAATTATTGGTTTTGTGACATTGAACAATAATAAAACAAACTTTTGGCAAAACCAAATTGATTTTCGATGATCTTTCGTTAACCCACACACCAAACTTTTAACATAGATAATTTAGACCCCAAGCAGATATCATATACTTCTGCAGTTGACACACACCTTCGACCCAGAGATTGGCATGAGAGTCTGCACTCTCTAGAATGGCGGACACAGGTTTCTCATCCTCTTCTCTAACATCTTTAATCACGAAGTGATGACAACCATTCTCAATCCTCGTCTCGTATTTGTCATCAACCGTGACATCCTTGCCGTCCATTTGCCACGTGACAGGGGCATTTACCGGGTGAATTTTGCAAGAAAACTCTGCAGTGTTTCTTTCGATAACAGTCTGATCTTCCAGTAAATGGATGAATCGCGGAATAACTGCATTAAAATATAATTAATTAAATTATCTATATTTAACTGATTCAACTTAGAAAACAAAATAGTTCACCTATTTTGTAGGTGTTTTATCTAATGCAATTAAGGTCACACGCGGTGCATCCCAGCAAACACGAGACACTCACCCAATGCCGTTTAAATGTTCGCCCTCCGTCATCGACGCTGGTCCAACATTGAAACAGCATTGGGCGAATGCCTCGTGTTTTTTGGGATATTACCTGGTCTGGTGTATATTTTCAATAGTATGAAAACTGTGCAATATTTAGATAATCGTAAAGAAGGAATCTGATTTTTTGTACGTTTTGTACTTCTTGAAATAGATACTAGTGGTAATTATTGATATGTAACATAAACATGGATCATAACTAGCTGCTTATAATCACCTTCCACTATAAGTTGGGTTTCTGTTCTATCATTCTCTATAACTGCAGAAACTGATCCACCATCCTCCTCTAGAACTTCTTTAATGAGAAGGCTGTGTTTTCCTTTTGCACTGGTAGTTTTAAATTTTTTGTTTTTTGGCAGATCGTTGTCTTTCCATAACCATAATAAAGTAGAATTTGGTGGGTAAACTTCGCAGACAAACTCGGCATCTTTGTGCTCTTTCACGTATTTGTCTTCAAGATGGGATATAAATCGTGGGATAGCTGAAATAATTGTGAATAATATATATTTTTAAAGCTGGTTTGTAAAACAACTTATTTTTTTAATATATAGATATTGTGATATAGAAGTTCCGTTGTAGTATTTTTCTATGTTAGTTGATGATGCTCTCAAAATCATCCTAACCAGACATATAAATAACTAAGTGTAATTTAATTTAATATGGCTAGATTATACCTTCAACCCAAAGGTTAGCCTGAGACTTGTTTTCTGGCAAGACGAGCGATACAACGCATTCGTCCTCTTCCCTGGCATCCCGAATTAAAAGACGGTGGTCAAGGCTCTCTCTAGATATATTATATTTGGGACCATGCACCACGTCTTTGCCATTCACTTGCCAGGTGGCAGGCACACTGGCTGGATAAACACGACATGTAAAGTCTGCGTTGGTGTGTTCTCTGACCGTTTGATCTTCGAGTGTCCTTAGGAATTTCGGAGTTACTGAAGAGAAAATTGATTTTCAAGATACAGCCATCGGTTATATAGCCATTGTCCTGATAAAAATTATCAGCTAGTATTTTCACTAACCCTTTAACCGTCGGTCAGGATTATATTCGTTTTTTTTATCAGCATAATTAAACCCAGCTTTTGGACAAGATAAAACGTAACATAAATTAGCAAGATTTCAAATTCGTTGACTTCCATTTTGTCAAATCTGAATAATTTTCACTCACTTGAATTTGTGGATCTCGTCAGCCATACACAACTTTAAGTGAGTGAAAATTTAAACCAAATAACTTGACAGTTAAAGGGTTAAAGCCGGAATTGCTAATTTAATGACGATAAATATTGCTCCCAGGGTGAATTATTTGAGCATCTACCAGAAACTATTTGATCGATTTCATTGGCATTTTATATGGTTTGAAACCACTTGAAAACGTATATTCCTACATAATTATAGGCCTGTCAAGACAAAGATTATCAAATTTGACTTTCAGAGTACATTCAGAGAAGTTGGTACCTTGTACAACAAGCCTGGCTTCAGTTCTCTCGTGATCTAGAACAGCAGACACTATACCCTGATCATCTTCACACACATCTTTAACTGACAAACGCCTCTCTCCTCCTGTACTGGCAATCTGGTATTTTTTGGTCTTGGATATTTGCTCATTGTCAAGCATCCACTTAATTTCAGATTTCGGTGGGTATACTTCACACACAAACTCGCCGGACTTATGCTCTTTCACAATCTGTTCTTCTAGATATCTCGCAAATCTGGGTATCACTAAATGAAACGTACAATGATGATTATTGAAAACGATGAAATGAATATATTTAGGACTCTCCCTAAATAGAAAGTCAATGTCTTAACATACATCTAACGTACCCTATTTAGTCATTAAATAACTAAACAATTTTCAGAAATTAAGTTGTGTCATACCCGACACTCACGCCCTCAAGTAAATTATTCCTTATCTAGGCGACATTTCAACCCCTGTCTCAAGTAGTCATAACCCATTAAGTGATTTGAAGATTAATAAATAGCTGCTGCTAAATAGGTACCTTCAACTATGAGGTTTGCATGAGTTTCGCAGTCCCCTAATGATGCACACACCACACCTTCGTCTTCCTCTCGCGATGAGATAATAGTCAGAGAGTGATGTGGACCATCATTGGTCAATCTATATTTATCACTGTTTGTCACGGCATGGCTGTCCACTATCCATTCCAGCACAGAGTCCGCTGGATAAACTTGACACGTAAAAGTGGCATCGTTCTTCTCAGTTACAATTTGATCTTGTAAAGGCTGTAGAAACCTGGCCAATGCTGTGTGATGTATAAAATGAATTGACTTTATGAACACAGCCAATAAGAGATGAAAAAGAATATATTAACGCTGCGTTATTTAGACTACCTTTTTCTTTCAATTAAAGGTGGAATTGCTGACGCAATTGTAGCTTTAAATTTTAAAAATACACCTGTGCATACAAATTAGACATGCTGTTGATCATGTGATTGAATCCTTATTTGATTCCTGTCTAATAGTAAATTTGATATGTTTCAACTAGTTTGATTACGCGTAACCCTTTCTGCACGGTGACCGTCTTCATACGTCAGAATCTGACGCCAATAGACGTCAGATTCTGACGTATGAAGTCGATCCCCGTACTGAAAGAATCAAAAATGTATAATGGCAGTAGACCGAAAACATAAGTATTTAAATGAAGCGAAAAGAGATAACTAAGATATTTATGATGATTTCAAATTGAAAAAACCCTTTGATCTTCATAGTTTATACACAAATATTTCAGCGCTGTAAGGGTTAATTTACCTCTGACAATCAACTGAGCTTCACACTGGTTTTCTCCGAGGATAGCAGTCACTACACCTGTCTCCTCCTCTAAGGCATCCTTAACAATCAGGCGATGTTCACCGGACTTTTTACTCAGCTTATACTTCTTGCCATTTGTTACAGACCTGTCTTTGACGCGCCAGTCTACTTCAGACTTAGGTGGATACACACCACATATAAACTCGGCGTCTTTGTGTTCCATCACATATTGATCCTCGAGAGCGCGTATAAAGCGAGGAATGACTGGAAACATTAAAAGAGCAAGTGGCTTTAGCCTTACCAGAAAGTGAGCGCAGATATGGTTTAAACCTCATTAAAACAATCAGAGAAAAATTACAGCTAGCTGCTTCACGGAAAAGTGTTTTGAGCTGCAGCTAATGTGATGTAAAAATGTATCTGTTATTACAGATGTAGCCTACATTGAGTGCTAATATAATTGATCGAAAAACAAAGTGAACTTTAGCTTTTGTCCAATTCGAAGCACAGATATATTGAACTGGACACGTGAATCTACAGAGAAAGTAGTACATTACGAGAAATGTATGTGGATTATTCCACGAATAAAAATCAGTGATGGGCATACCTTCCACCCAGAGATTAGCCTGTGAATCCGTCTCCTCCAGCACGGCAGACACAACACATTCCTCCTCTTCCTTGACGTCCTTGATAACCAGAAGACGTTCTGCACCCTGACTACTGATGGTGTACTTAAAATCACTTTGCACAGGTTTGCCATTTACCCGCCAATTTAACGGACAATCTGCTGGATACACTTTGCACACAAACTCGGCGTCACAGTTTTCGACCACAGTCTGGTCCTCTAATGGCTTCATGAATCTCGGCATCGCTAAGAAAACGTCAATGTTTTAACGTCAGATACAGTAAATAGCTGAGCATAGAAATGTTCTGATACTGAATAAACGGAATAACCATCAAATATGAGAATTCAAAAGCCACTAAGCCTGAAAACTGGCCTGAATAAGGTCAGAAAATCGTCTCCAATCATCAGCTGGAAATCCCTTTTGTTGACCTGACATCTTTAAGTATTTCCGGTCGCTGTGGAGGAGCTTCCAAACTAAGCCAAACTGAGGATGGCAAATCATAAAAATACCAATGAGACACTCATTTCTAGCCTTACTCAGGTCAGTTTTCATACTATCTAGCCCCCTATTGATACATCAAACAGGGATGATATAGTCGTTTTTATTCTATTTGATGAGCAGGATGAATCACTGTTATTGGAAACAAAACAATGTTTGTTTAAACATCAAGATTTCCAAATGTTGGAAATGAATGAAATATGAGTAATTTTCAACCACTTAAAGTGGGTGAAAAGTAAAAGTATTTAATTTAGCGCTTTATAGGTTAAGGTGACACGACTGAGGCATAATACCTTCCACAGACAGAGCTGCTTGTGTGGAATCTTCCTCGACAAAAGCCTTAACAGCGCCTTGATCCTCTTCCAAAGTATCCTTAATAACCAGACAGCGCTCACCGTCACTGCTGGTCAAGCGGTATTTCTTGCTATTAGATATCACCTTGTCATTCACCACCCAGTTGACATCAGACCTAGGTGGGTAGACCTCACATGTAAACTTGGCGTCACTCTCTTCTCTAACATACTGGTCTTCCAAACGTCCCAAAAACCTGGGGATAACTGTCAGAGAGTGCATCGGATTAACTATTTGACTATTCGGATATTTAAACATGGAGGTTCAAAGGGTTCAATAAAACGGTTAAAGAAGACTCTAATGAAATACATGACGACATGAGAGCAAGGCCGAACTCGATTGACACAAATTTGAATCCGGACTGACCAATATGACAATCCAGCCTGCTAGAAGTGTTTGAACACTAGTCGGAATCCAGATTACAATTCTGTGCATTTGTTTGGCAGATTGGTCTGTTTTAACTCCGTTGTTGTCGATAAGTGTGACGTTTTGCTCATGTTTAGGCTACTTTGTTTAGATGTGTTTTGTAGACAGAATTATGCAGTCGTAAAGTTAGTTATTTCAGTTTTGGCAAAAATTGTCTAACATACACACATATCTTCTACAGTTTATATACTTAAGCTTTGTTCATTCTTATCTCTCAGAAGGAGGCATCAAAACCCATTTGATGCACAGCGCTCGTTTGGGGCACGTGATCTGCACAGGCCGGATTGTGAGTTTGGATCTAGTCCAATTTGGATGGCAATCGAGATGGGCCTAGCAGAGGAATAGACCTACAGGATGCATACCTTCCACATATAATTCCGCTTCAGATTTGATGTTCTCCAGCACGGCGGTGACTTGGCCCTCGTCCTCCTCCACTGTCTTCAGGACAACGAGATGGTGGATCGGGCCGTCATTAAACATGTGATACTTGTCGTTCTCTGTGACGTCAACACCTCTGACCAACCACGTGACGTCACCATAATCAGGGTACACAGTACACGTAAACTGAGCGTCATCACGCTCTCTCACAGCAACGTCCTCCAATGGTTGTAAAAACTTGGGTTCAACTGCACAAAAAATAGCTGTTTCGTTTTTCTAAGAACTATTGATTGTTGATTTTTTTCCCTAATGATGATGAGATCAACGACCCACATATTATCGCCCATACGGAATAATGTAAAGCGCCGGCCGCAGTGCTAATTGAATTACATAAAAAGAAATTCCCAGCATCACACTCTATGTTTAGGAAAAATTGTCGACAGCGCCTCCTGTCATTTGAGGTGTATCAAACTTTGCTAGCCAATGATGCGAGAACGTACCTATGTGTACCTATAGTCGGAAATACATCTTGAATAAACATACCAACTGTACAATTATTGTTATCTGAAAGCAATACGCTATAAGTTTAGAGAACATGTAATTGTGCATACCTTCAACGCCTAGACACGCAGTGCATTCAACATCCCCAACCATAGCGGTAACAACACCCTCATCTGTCTTACGGGCTTTTGGAAATGTAAAATGTCGCTCAGCCCCTTCAGAACGCATCTTAAATATTCCACCTTTTTCTATTTCTTGGTCGTTCACAAACCATGTAATCTTGGCATACGATGGAAACACTTCACATGAAAACGTAGCATCGGTGTGTTCCTTGACGGTATTGTCGTCCATTGTGCGAGTAAAGAACGGTATAGCTGTGTGCAGGTGATGTAAGATGGATTAGTAACATAACAAACAAAAACAAACCAGGTTAACTAGCACTGCAATATCACACCTCTACAAGCTATCGCCTTATTATTAATCAAAGAAAAAACACCAAATAATAATCGCACCTTAGATATGAAAGGGTGTATCTGCCACTTTACAAAGTGGCAGATACACCCTTTCATATCTAAAGGAACTTAACATGGGATGTTAGTGACATGCCTAGAAATGGTACAGTACCTGTGATCTCAGCATAAGCGCCAAATAAGTCTGATGTCATCTCTTAATTTACTATATCTCTTAGAAGATAGAACTGACCCATTTCGTCCTTTGACTCGATAAAAGTGATGGAACATAATGAGTTCCACTCACAGTACACAGGCAGCATGATACACTGACCTAGTGTTTGTTTACTGCTGGGTCATGGTTGCAGACGATGGGCCAACATTTAAACAACATAGGTTCGTGTATCGTACTCTGGGTAAAAAATGATTCAAATTTAGATTTTTCGGGGAAGTGGATTTCGATGGGTCTGCTCTATCTGTTTATCTTAACATTAACCTAGCAATCACGAGACATTGATCCAGTGTTGTTTCAATGTTGGTCCATCGGACGTGGACCAACATTAAAACAGCATATACCCAGATATACATTAGCCAGGGTGAATTAATTCGCTGATTTCTCAGTAAATTTTCAACTAATTTTCATGACATTTTACACACACTATCTTCTAGTCATGTGGCGACTACCCTGAAAATTCCAGATCATTTGACATGTAATGAAATTCGGAGAGAAGATAATTTGCTTATAGAGGGCGACATATGGCCACATATATTAAATGTTAAAGAGATTTTTAAACGATCTAATATTTTCAATGCTATTTTCAGGGTAGTCGCCGCATCACTCAAAAATAATGCTTGTGCAATTTCAAGACAATTGGTTGAGAATTGAAGGAGAAATCAGTGAAAATCATTCACCACGGTTAATATGAATCCTACCATGATACTTCTCTACAAAGCCAAAAGGCAGTATATGCTTACTTGAAAAGTAAGCAGACACTGCCTTTTGGCTGTGTAGAGCAGTGTAGGATCATCATCTCTTGTCTGCTGAGAGTTCACACAAATATGAAATGCACTTTCTAACTCACGTTCGACGGTCAGGTTGGCAGTGGTGACGGCGTTTTTGAATGTGGCTTTTACCGGACCTTCGTCTTCCAGTCTGGCCATGTTGATGCTAAAGCGATGAACCTTCTTATCCACGATTACTTGGTATTTAGGGCCGGCCTGCACAGGCAAGTCATTGATGAACCAGTCTACGGGGATACCCTTGTGAGTGACCTCTACTTCGAATGTGGCAAACTCGTTCTCTTTCACGTGCTGGTCTTCCAGTCCACGGATGAAATCAAACTGTCAAACCGATCAAAACCATGTTAATAAAACATCTACTCCTTAAATGTTTAGTAAATTTTACCTTCATGATATTTGCGAAAATATAGTTAAAAATGTGAATTGTCTACATAAAATCAGCAAAACTACATATTTTAAAATAATGTTCATCGAGCGAGGACTAGTATTAGATGTTTGTATTGCTTCAATTGGCAAATATAATATTGTTTAACCCAACCATAATGTCAATTACTTGACCTATATTTATCAGATGAGATGCAATATTATTGATTTTAAACAAACGCAATGCAAAACAGTTTCAAAATAAATCGTTCATCTTCTCATTGAAGCTATATTATCCAGTCAATATTCCTGGTCGGTTGAGTCTTCATTCGCAGCATGCACAATGTCCTCTGAATCTACAATACCTTTGCTTTGCCCATTTTCAGTTTATTTTCCTCTTCGACTGTCTCTTTAACTTCTTTGGGTTTTCTCTTGTAGGCTTCTTGGTCTTCCTCAGGCATTATCTCTTCTTCGACCACCTTGGATGGTCGAGGAGCTACTTGTTCTAGTTCGATATTTTCCCTCTGTCTTGCAGTAAACTCTGTCATTTTTCTCTCGACCTATAAATGTGGCATCCATATACTGAGATAATACGCCATGTGAGGCTTTTAGTTGTTGAATGCTTAGTAACATCATCGGGTTAGATTCTTCAGCAAGGTGTTTCAGTTCTCTGGTACATGCTTAGTGGCTTTTTCATGCAGCTTGAGGTATTAGGCAGAATATCATATCCACACAGAAAAAAATTGATTCCGTAAATTAGTGAATAACAGGTATTCCCCTTTAGTTTGATCTGGATATCAGGCCTATGATTGGTCGAGATATCGACCAATCATAGACCTGATATCCAAGTCAAATTAGAAGGGGATAACTCCATGTTTGACATCACACTGGTTTCACCCACTAATTCTCCTGTTTGCATGATGCAGTTCAAACACATCCAATATTAAAGTGGTAAAAAGGAGACCATCAGTAGCTGATGTCAGGAAATGTAAAGTGGTGCTTGGTAAGAATGGTGACGTACGCATGCTTCCTGCTCAATGCCGCAGAGTGGTTGCTGTATTAATAATATATTTTTTTTCAATGCCACAGTAGTAGTTGCTGTATTAATAATATTTTCAATCTCAATATTAAATGCTAGTACACACCAAAACAGCGTTAAGAGTGGAACATAATTACAGTAGACACACATCACAAAAGCTTTGTATCACAGTAGCAAACAAGCAAGCAAACTTGAAAATTATAGGTGAAACATTCTTTAAATATGTCATGGTAGGATAAAACGTCCTATCTGCCACTCAGTTAAATGGCAGATAAGACACTTTTAACTCCAATGTAATTATATGCACGTAATATTGCAGCCTGCACCCAGGTTGATTATACCAACCAACAACAGTAAATAGGAAAGGAGAAGAAGATTTTAAAGATTTAAAGCAAAGCGTTTTCACGCGACATTTGCCGTCATGGATGTCAACTTATATAAGATAACACAAGCCACCTTGTTATTTATAGCAAAGCAACACGTAATAGGCAAAAAATATTTGTTAGTAAGCCAAAACCACAATAGTAAATAAACATACATATTTCATAATAAGTCATTCAACATACCAATGTGCAGCATGCGTCTCTCAATACGTGTATAAGTTGTTAGTGAAGACTAATTGTAATTCCAAATATTATTGATAATTGTCTTCCCTTGGAATCTAAAGTGTCTTTTCTTCTACTCAAATAAGTGCAGATATGACACTTTAGCTCCCATGGGACGACATAATATATTATGTGTGATGCAGATAAATCACACATCTCCATTCTTTAAAAAAAATGATTATTTTATCCCTATACTAGTCGTTTTATTCCATTGTATTATGCGATCAAATCACTGCTATCGAGAAGGAAATGTATGATTAAACTAAATGTTCAGATCTTTGACCTCAAAATAAACAAATATGAGTATTTTTCACCCACTTGAAGTTGTGAATCGCGGTAGCGAGACACAATTTGAAGTGGGTGAAAATTTAAATTATTTAATTTAGTGCATTAAGGATTAAAACATAATTTATCTTACCGTAATGATGAATAAAATAACAGCTGTGAGTTGATTACTTTATCACATAGTTGCGAATTATTATATTTGAAAGTTGTTATATGAGAGTTATATATGTAAGACAATTATAGCAGAATGTGAAAAATCTCCGCGGTAACATAATAATACTTGTCACAAATCTAAGATCAAAATTTTAGAAATATTTAAATTTATACGAAATGAATAGAAATTTCCATTTTAGATTATTGAAAACGAAATAACTGAAATAATGTTGTTTTTTTGTTCTGTATACAAATATAAACATCTAAATAAAACGCCATGCGTCAAACACTTCACATATTTATATTACCATAAAACAACCCCGTAGACCACAAGTTCTCGCAGCGTTTGTTTATTGCTGTGGGTGTCACATCACTAAACTAACGCTGGACCACATACTGGTGTCAACTGGGGAGTCTCTATTTTCAAATTTGTACACCGCGGAGAAATTTACACAAACAAAGCGATAAGCGAATCAGTTCCCACACCTCTTCCACCACCACAGCTGACGAGACGACCTCTTCAACCGTCTCGTCGTGGTCTACCTTTCTCAGCATGCTACGCCAGTCTGTGTCATCCTCGTCCACAGCCTTGCCGACAACCACTCTGTGAAAATAAAAGCACATAATTTACTTTTAAAATAGTCACTAAATTTGTTCACAATAAATACTACAACGTTGTCGAAAGTTTTATATTATCAACAGGAGAATATTTTCTAATAGTTTTAGTCAGTGTAAGTTTAACTCATAAGTGGCATGCATGGCTTTTTACAGACATAAGGTAAACATTGCATATTTTGTGATTTCATACCCTAATCTTTTTATTACCCGATAATGTGGTGATTTCTTTAATCTCTGTGAGTTGTGAATTGCTCAGAGAAAGTCTTTCTGATTGTGATTCACATAGACCCATATGTACATACGTGAACCGTATTATGTAAGTATATTATGTTCAATAGTTAGCAGAAACCAAATCAATTATGTCTGAGTAATGTGATAATAGCTACGCTTGTTTGAGCTAAGCGGCCCAGTCTTGTACTTACGCTTGTTTGAGCTGAGAGGTGTACTTACGTTTGTTTGAGGTGAGCGGCCCAGTATTGTGTTTATCAGGTTGTTTGGTCTGAGAGGTGTACTTACGTTTGTTTGAGCTGAGCGGCCCAGTCTTGTGTTTATTAGGTTGTTTGGTCTGAGAGGTGTACTTACGTTTGTTTGAGCTGAGCGGCCCAGTCTTGTGTTTATTAGGTTGTTTGAGCTGAGAGGTGTACTTACGTTTGTTTGAGTTGAGCGGCCCAGTCTTGTACTTACGTTTGTTTGAGCTGAGCGGCCCAGTCTTGTACTTACGTTTGTTTGAGCTGAGCGGCCCAGTCTTGTACTTACGTTTGTTTGAGCTGAGCGGCCCAGTCTTGTACTTACGTTTGTTTGAGTTGAGCGGCCCAGTCTTGTGTTTATTAGGTTGTTTGAGCTGAGAGGTGTACTTACGTTTGTTGAGGTGTACTTACGTTTGTTTGAGCTGAGCGGCCCAGTCTTGCACTTACGTTTGTTTGAGCTGAGCGGCCCAGTCTTGTGTTTATTAGGTTGTTTGAGCTGAGAGGTGTACTTACGTTTGTTGAGGTGTACTTACGTTTGTTTGAGCTGAGCGGCCCAGTCTTGTACTTACGTTTGTTTGAGTTGAGCGGCCCAGTCTTGTACTTACGTTTGTTTGAGTTGAGCGGCCCAGTCTTGTACTTACGTTTGTTTGAGCTGAGCGGCCCAGTCTTGTACTTACGTTTGTTTGAGCTGAGCGGCCCAGTCTTGTACTTACGTTTGTTTGAGTTGAGCGGCCCAGTCTTGTACTTACGTTTGTTTGAGTTGAGCGGCCCAGTCTTGTACTTACGTTTGTTTGAGTTGAGCGGCCCAGTCTTGTGTTTATTAGGTTGTTTGAGCTGAGAGGTGTACTTACGTTTGTTGAGGTGTACTTACGTTTGTTTGAGTTGAGCGGCCCAGTCTTGTACTTACGTTTGTTTGAGCTGAGCGGCCCAGTCTTGTACTTACGTTTGTTTGAGTTGAGCGGCCCAGTCTTGTGTTTATCAGGTTGTTTGAGCTGAGAGGTGTACTTACGTTTGTTGAGGTGTACTTACGTTTGTTTGAGCTGAGCGGCCCAGTCTTGTACTTACGTTTGTTTGAGTTGAGCGGCCCAGTCTTGTGTTTATTAGGTTGTTTGAGCTGAGAGGTGTACTTACGTTTGTTGAGGTGTACTTACGTTTGTTTGAGCTGAGCGGCCCAGTCTTGTACTTACGTTTGTTTGAGTTGAGCGGCCCAGTCTTGTGTTTATTAGGTTGTTTGAGCTGAGAGGTGTACTTACGTTTGTTGAGGTGTACTTACGTTTGTTTGAGCTGAGCGGCCCAGTCTTGTACTTACGTTTGTTTGAGCTGAGCGGCCCAGTCTTGTACTTACGTTTGTTTGAGCTGAGCGGCCCAGTCTTGCACCTCCTCCTCCTTGTCAGTCACCATGAGGGTGGCGGGGCAGGAATCACTACCGTACTCGTTAGAGATGGCCACTGTGTAGGTGCCGGCGTCACGGTTCTTCATCCCGTCCATCTCCAGCACGTGCTGACCACTCTCCTCGTCATAGTACACACGGGTCGTGGGGTTGTTCTCCATCTTTCTCCACTTTCCTTTGGACCATTCCACCTTAGGTTCCGGGTCGCCATCCACGCGGCACCGGAAAATGGCGCTCTGACCTACACGGAAAGTCAGTGTGTAAGCAATATAGCTCAGATGATGGGTGATCGACAGCGAACACGAGTTGTTGAGCCAGTGTTGGATTAATGTTGGGCCAGCGTCGTAGACGGTGGACCAGCATTTAACCAACGATGGTTAAACGCATCGTGTGTGCTAAACACGAGATGTTAACCCTAATTTGGTTAATTTTAGGGCCAACATCGCAGATGTTATCCCTGCAGAAACGGAACGTTCACGTGTCTTGAAGAATTTTAAAAATCCAATAATAATAAAAAAAATCGGATATGAGTTAGTGGGTCGACGACCAATTTGGATTTAAGAAACAATTGGAAAATTTGTAAATGTGGACCCTGTGTTTTATAATATAGGCCTATATCATTACATACATCCCCGTGGATTTACTAAAAGGTACTAAACCGCCATTTTACAACGTGGCAGTTTAGCACCCTCTAACTCCAAGGGGACGATTAAATGTAAAATTTATAGTTGTGTGTTTTGGGAATCTACACTCGGGAATCTATTCCATTCTTTTGGATAGAAGGGTGGATGGGTGGGGTAAATACTATCCATTATGGATTATTGAATTTTAAATATCTTCACCCCTTAGCTAGTGTTGTTTTAGTGATGAGCCATCAGTAAGCCAGCAGTGGGTCAATTTTATTAGTTGCCGATAGTTTGATTGCTGTTGATCAAAACCGACTTTTTTTTGTAGACCAACAACACAAGATATACCAATGATAAATAATATACACTTTCTTGATAATCACTATTCTGCGTTACCTTCTAATGTGGTACACTTGAGTGGTTTCTCTACAAATGTGGGCGCCCTCCCGCGGATGATGAGGTCGGCCTCCGTGCTGTCCTCGCCGCCGATGTTCTTGGCGATGACCTTCACCTTGCCGCTCTTCTCCTTGAGGTCACCACACAAGGTCATGTGGTACATCTGGTCCTTCTTCACGTATTCTGTCACCACGCTCTCACTGGGTGGTAACTCTCCCTCGTTCAGGAACCTTAAAATCAAATCATTTAAAGCTATAGACCCTTGTATTTATGTTTCTGTTTGTAGTTGCTGTGTACCAGTTGCCTCTATCTATAATCAGTGTGGCGCTTTATAGGTGCAGATATATCCCGTTGTTCGTACACAGTGGACTACTCTTTTAATATATCAAACATAAAGCAGGATTGTTCGGTGCTAACTCGCTGCCTTGGGATTAGAGTGTCGTATTTGTTACTCTAACCCTTACAACGCTGAAATATTTGTGTATAAACCATGGACAACAAAAGGGTTTTTTTCAATTTGAAATCGTCATGGAAGTCTTAGTTTGCTCTTTCCGCCTTATTTGAATACCTATGTTGTGGGTCTACGGATATTATAAATGTTTAATTCCTTCAAGTGGAAAATACGACTAGTTTCAGGGATGAGCAATTATATGTAACAGAAGAATTGAAAATGACGAATCCATGTAGTTGAGGCCGCGTATACACGACCCAGGGTTTTTCTTTGAATTGTGGTGGATTAAAAAATTATATCGAGATGTTCGTCGCACCCATAAAAAGTAGTGTTACAGATAGTCAAAACATTTTCTTTCATGCTGTACCAAGGATAGTACAACCCCGAGATATAAGATCACTACAATTGCGTGTACACGAGCACATGTTACATGAGTTTTCAGTACAGTGACATACAGACTTAGAGGAGATAACGTAATAATGTTACTTGTTCACTTACCACGTGGCATCAGGTGTAGGGAAGCCGCTGATCTTGGCTTTGAATTTGGCCGGTCCTTGTTCGGGTGCGACAGTGTCCTTAAGTGGCTCTATGACCTTGGGTGGATTGACGGGTACGACCTTGAGCCTGGCGCTGGCACTCAGCTCTCCCAGGTCGTTGGTGGCCTTCACGGTGTACATGCCGGCTTCCACCTTCTTCACCTCCTTAAGGCGAAGAGTGTGAACCTTCTCCTCCTTCTGGTAGACAATGTGTTCTGACGGAACAAGCTTGTCGTTTCCGCAAAACCTGTAAGAATAGTGCATGTGTGCGTGATTCTTTAACCTTTTATTTAAGCTCGAAGTACGCAAATGGTTTGTATCAAATTATACAAATATCTGCAATTTTCACCCACTTGAAGTTGTGGGTCACGGTATCGAGACACAACTTCAAGTTAACTTATATTTAGGCATAATGTAGAGCTTTTGTAATCCTCGGTATTAAAATTCTGGCTAATTTTCATAAGGATCGTAGCAGCAAGATACAACTTCAAGTGGGTGAAAATTGCAATCATCTATGTTTTAAATAATAAAGCGAACTCAAAATATGTACATCATTAGATCATGAAGTTCAAAACACCTACCATTCAACGGTTGGTTCTGGTCGTCCACCAACTGTTGTTTCAAATACAGCATCTTCAAATTCCATGCACTCCTGGTTGGTTGGTTTCTTTAGGAACTTGGCCATCTCTTTTTTAACTGTTGAGAATAGATTATTGTTGATAAAAATCACTCTGCATTAGGATTAAATTATGACATGACAACGCTACATATTGCTCAATAATTAAACTTAGATATGATTTGGTTCTGTGCATTGATTACAAGGATCGAACAATTTGTCAGGTGTGATAGGCTGGAAAACGCAGAAAACTAGTTACTCAATAACACTCAGATCGACAGTATTGGTTTCACAATGGAAGTGTTGCAAATAAAAATTTAGTGGCTACATGTGTTCAACTAAAGCTCAGCTTTCCTATGAAGCTGGAATTTGCGTTAACTATTTCAGCTTCAAATGAATGACAGAATCAAACAATTGAGCAGTATATAGTATATACACCGATTGTGCTTTGTATTGTCATAATGGCACAAATATTATATTTGAACTTCAAATCTTACTTTGAACTGTCATTGTGGCTGTACACGTCGCCTCGCCTTCGCTGTTTGTAGCCACTGCTTTCACCTCACAGGCATCTTCTACTTCTATATTCTCCACGTGTAGAGTAGCTGCTAGCTCAGCATGAAGCTGCTTCAGCTCCATCTTCACACGGTCGTCATTCTCTAGTTTTTTGTCTCCCATAAACCTGAAAAATAGGACAAAGTAGATATTTATATTATTGTTATAACCGGGATCGAAATACATGTAACCGACTAATATTTAGTAAGCTGTTGTTATTCAATGAGGAAAGTATTAACATGGCCTACTGACTGCGGTTTACAAATTCTTTTTTGAATTGCTTAAAGCAAATTTAATCTAATTAGAACCATCAAAGACACATAATCGTTCATTGTGGAGATTAAATCAAATTTAACATGTCAAATGTTCAAGAACAAAAAACCCATTATAATAGTATGATAAAATCGATATAAAATACACAAGTATTATAGTGGCATATCATAATTATTTTGGTGATTAGCGTTACATTAGCCAACGTCGGTTTAATATTGGACAAACGTCATAGACGCTGTCCCAATATTACCCCATAACCGGGTAATGGTTAAACCGACGTTGGACACGCTATTAGGTTATACTCACCAGGTGATTTCTGGTGTTGGCTTTCCGGTGACGGAGCAGTCAAAGCGAGCCTTTTGGTGTTCGCGCACATCTTTGTTTGTTAAGTTTCTCACAAACACAGGCGGCTCCAGTTTCTCTGCAATTTCGGATCATTTGATTAAAATTTTGTAATAAAAACCTACCGAAAATCAAATAATGTCTTTTAATAAGGTTTGAATCTTTAGCCGACTTATCTCATATTATTTTTTTGTCTTAAATTATCATTTCGATTGTATTTGGACATAGGGCCATTTGATTAAAGTGATGTTTCAGTACTTTTTAGGAACAATTTGAATTTGTAATTACTAACATAATTTTAGCTTCTGATTAAAAATAATCGATTTTGATTTTATACAAATGAACAGTAATATTTTACCGCCCATTACATCAGTCTTAAGTGTCGGTAATTTTGTTTGTCAAAAGCGGCAAAATAATGAACACTGTTTAGAGTTAAACATTTTTTTTAATGTAGTTATAATATCATGATGGAATAAACAACAGAATATTACTGAGCAAAACGGTAATCATTAGTAGCAGAATATAGTAATGTATCATAATATTAGCATGAATTTTAAGAACAAAACTAAAAAAAAATAATAACTAAAACCATTCATGCAGACATAAACGTAACATTAGTGTTATAAATTGAAGCCAAATAAAATAATAAGAAAAATAATCGTACTAACAGAAACTATATAATCATAGATAATCTTGTAGATTAGAGAAACTGGAGGGAAGGTAATATGTGTTACCCTAACTGATTATATGTGACCGTATTTCATGTCGTGTACCCAGCATACATGAGTTGTTGATCTGCTGTTGGCTTAATGTTGGACCACCGTCTATGGCGATGGTCCAACATTAAACCGATATCAGGCAAACATATCTCTTGTTTGCTGGCTACGGGGAAATGAGAATAGAACTCATTACGAGTTATTCATAATTTGCTATGTCACAATGTACAGACACTGCGCAGCCCATCATTTATCAACCCTTCAAGTGCTGAAATAATGTAATATAAAACAAGAGAAGGGTCTTGAGACCGTCATAAATGGCTTAGCTAGCTCTTTCTGCTTCATTTGAATACCTATGTTATGGGTGTACGGCCACTATAAATGTTTTACTCTTTCGGTGCGGGGATCGACTTTAGACGTCATAATCTGACGTCTATTGAATATTTACGTCAGATTTTGACGTCTAAAGTCGTTCCCCGCACTGAAATGGCTAAGTGCCCCTCCCCCCCCCCCCACTGCCATGGTGACAGACATTTCAAAGAGCAGCGGGGTGAATAGATTGAGGGGCGTTATCCATTATCTCCGGTATTGTGGATCAAGCAGGTGTTACGATGAGTTGATCAGGGGTGGAAGGAGAAGCGGCGGTGTGTGATTTACAATATATCAGTGTGTGGACTGAGCCATCCACACGTGGGGCAGTGCACAGGTCACCTTCAAGTTACATTCTAACAGTATTATTACTACAGACAGAAACCTAATGCTGAATATATCCGAAAGTCTTTTTTCAAATAACATTAGTGAAATTTCTTGCTTTAAAAAAAAATAATTTCAGTTCAGATTCACAGTTATAAATTATTCAAAAATAAATCAAATGTGATAAACACAAACTAAAATGTTTATTTTAATACATATTGTAATAAAGGCTGTTTTAGTAAACAACGATGGCTCTTCTGCTTTAGTATTAAATGAGTTACACTATTTTGTCAAGACATTTAGGATTCAACTAGTAACATCAACACAAAAATTGAAATAATAAAGACGACTAATAATTGAAACATAATGTACATTGTAGATGTAATGACATGCATGTTATGATAAAATAATGTCATAAAATAAATACAATATAGCAGTAAAACACATGCATGCATCGGTGATGTTGTACAGATATACCACCCACCTTTCTTTTTTGCAGGTGTTTTGGTATCTTGTGGTGATTTGGCTATAGGGTACACATGATAAATATAAGGTGTTATGTGCACAAAGAAAAGAACACATGTGACAGATGAAAAGAATGAATAGACAAGGTGGTGTGAAATCGTCTACTATCTAGAAAATCAGGAATCAACAAATTCCCAAAGTCACAGATTGAGTGTCAAAGAAAGAAATCTCATTCACAATTAGTATCATAACCTTGGGAATAAAAGACCAGTAATCAGACTTTGCAAAGCCGCCTTTCCGATCAATCAATGCAAAGGAAATGATACAATATGTTTCTTTGACAATCAAGGATCAACCTTCAGATTTAAAAGCTCAAAGCCAGTGCTGCTTAGAATATAATAAACAACTCTCACAGATTATGACGTCTGTAAGGGTTCAGTGATCACATTGTAAAGGAATGCCATCCTGAAGTTTTTACCATTTCATACATTTGAAAATATTCTAGTAATATCTCTTTACAAAGGATAAATATAAAAAACAATTCATTAGATATCCAACTACCCAAATTATGAGATTATTTTTGTCAAGATTGGAATAATCTAACGGGGCACTGGCTTAAAATAGCACTGTAGAGAGAAATCCTAGGATACAGATTCTGTAGAGAGAAATCATAGGAAACAGGTTCATGGGATAAAGAATAATAGATCTGTACACAGAAGATGTGACCCAGCAAACACCACACGTTCACCCAATGTTGTTTTAATGTCGAACACGCTCCAACACCGGTCCAGCATTAAGTCCTAAATTGCTAAATAAAATAATTTAATTTTTCACAAACTTGAAGTTGTGTCTCGCTACCGCGACCCACAAATCGTAATGTTTGATCATTCTTTTCATTCCTAATAAACTGCGAGTTGATAGGCTAATAAAACGGTTTAAAACCGACTATAGTCGTGCAAGCGGTGTAGAGGTTAAAAGGACAATGGGTCAATGTCTGGTGTATGATGAGAAAAAGGAGTATGTCAAGAAGATAGAGCAATGATCAATAAATCAACTCTGATATGAAGAATAGAATACATGAAGTGACAAAGTATAATTAAGGGAATAACGTGGCATCAGTGTGGAATCATTATCCAATCTTCGCAACGTCACATTATATACCAGAATTTCGACCAGCCTACTCAGATATAGTGAAAAGTATACATATACATGTTAACCTTTCTGCTGCTGAATTGTTTGCTCCTAGTTTTAAATCATTCGAAGGTAAAATTGCCATGCAATTTCTAGCTTCAAATGATGGAAAATATTATTATTTAAGGAAAAATAGACATCTCCAATAATTAATTATCAGATTAACTGAGCATCTACCAAAAACATTTCATCACATTTAATGATATTTCTATTGGTTATACTTGAAACTGTATGTATACGGTTTCAGCAGCACAAGGGTTGAATTTGAACCAAAGATTTGTCATTCAAAAGTGATAATGTGAATACTGATATACAAACAAATGGCATTAAGTGCTGATTTATGAAGTAACACAGTTTGCCATTGCATGACAGCATAGATACACGAAGACTTCACTGGTAATGGTGATTCAAAGTGAAGGATAAAGCATATTTTGATTGTGATATATTTTGTGAGGGATAGATACAGTGGATGCAGACACTCTCAGTGCTTCACGTGTTTCAATCAAAAGTTAAATAACTTTCAATAATATTTAAAATATAAACAGCATACAAACTAAATTTAACCATCCTGCAGATTGCATGGTATTTTTTTGTCTGAAAGCTCAGCGGCATCAAATTTTCTATCATTACATAAGAAATGTATTTAACCTTTCAAATGCTGAAATATTTTTTTTAAATGACTGTTAGTTCTTCCCGCTTCATTCGAATATTTATGTTATGGGTCTACGGCCATTATAAGTAGTTTACTCTTTCAGTGCGGGGATCAACTTTAGACAAAATTCTGACATCTTAAGTCGTTCCCTGCACTGAAGGTGTTAATGATTGAAAGAACACAACACTGAGAGTAGCAAGTGAAGGTGCTCGATTCATTTGACAAAACGAGAGACATCAAACGGGAGATGATTGCTGGCATATACAATGTGCGTGGTAATCATCTATGTACAACAAGTGATGGGATTCTGGAATGATGGAATTCTGTATGCCATTCTGGAAACAATCCTAGAAAACACGAGACGTTGACACAAAGTTGTTTTAATGTTGGGCATTGAGTCAACGTCTCTTGTTTGCTGGGGTGCTTTCTTACCTTTGACAGTTACAACAGCAGAATGTTCGGCTTCTCCAGCCTTGTTAGTGGCCACACACTTGTATTCTCCAGTGTGCTTCTCGTTCACGCCTTCTATGGTCAGTATGTGAACATCCTCTGTGCTTTTCATGTGTATTTTTGGCGTGGCAGTCATCTCCTTATTATCTCTGTGGTGAGATAAGTAATAATTAGTAAACAAGAAAAATGCTCAAACAGTCATTTTTATTTCATATGACACAAATGCTGAAAGGGTTTTGTGTTCTATTCTTGAATAATAATTTGACAATACGAAAAAATGGTATTATATCTAGATGCAGTATTTCAAACATGTAATGTAACATTGCTCTGTCAAGTCAAACAGCAGTAACTGCTTACTTGTCAAGTAAGCAGTTACTGCTGTTAGACTTTGCACAGCAGAATACTTACATATACATAGCATACATACCTGAGCCACTTGACTTTTGGTGTAGGTTTGCCAGTGACTTTCACTTTGAGTTCCATGGAGGTTTGCTCATATATAACCTGCAAATGAAAACAGGCTAAATAAGCTGAAACACTAAAAATATAGCAGCAGAGTCCAGGGTCTAGGAAAAAGTAGACTTTTAAAAATGTTGATACATGTAAATAATGATGAATACTACATGCTGTTCACACATCGTGTATGCTTTAGTGGATACAACTGTTTTTAAGGAAGTACTGCTAACTGTTCATTTTAAATGATTTTTTTTAATGTAATAATAAGTATGAAATGGATTTATCACAATTATAGTTGTCATTACTGGACAGAGATTTAAAATAAAACTGATATTGGCATGTGTATGTTTGACCGCTCACCATATCCTCATACACCTCGACAAACTCAGGAGGCTCCAGGATTTCTTTGGGTTTCTCTATCACTTTGAGGTTGGCTGTGGCGCTGGCAGATCCCGCGGGATTTGTAGCAGTTACAGTGTAAGGACCAGCTTGATCCAGCCTTACATCCACCATTGTAAAAATATTCTTCTTCTTCTCCATCTTTTGTTTGATGTTGCCAGTTGGCTTGATTTTTTCTTCTCCCAAACTCCTATTCACAAAAAATTAAATGCATTGAGTATTTCATGTTATCTATATGTAGATTTACTAATATATTATCAATAAAGTGCTAAGTATGATATTAATTAAGTATGCCTTACCATTCCATAGTAGGTTCTGGTTTGCCAGATACCTCTGCAGTGAATGTGGCAGTTTTCCCTTCCATAATTTCAATGTCTTCTGGACCAGTGAGGAAAGATGGTGCAATATCTGCTTCTGTAAAAAATATAGGTTTTAGGTTTAGATGTTAATGAAAACTGTTTTGCAAAACATAGACAATAGGAAGAGTAATTCATGGATCAATCAATCAATCAATCAATCAATCAATCAATCAATCAATCAATCAATCAATCAATCAATCAATCAATCAATCAATCAATCAATCAATCAATCAATCAATCAATCAATCAATCAATCAATCAATCAATCAATCAATCAATCAATCAATCAATCAATCAATCAATCAAATCAATCAATCAATCAATCAATCAATCAATCAATCAATCAATCAATCAATCAATCAATCAATCAATCAATCAATCAATCAATTAATCAATGATGATTATTTTATTCTACCTTTGACTGTTAACTCAGCAGACGCGCTGCACGTGCCAAGTGGGTTGGTGGCCTTCACTGTGTACGGCCCTGTCTGGTTTTTCTTGGTCTGGTGCAGAACCAATGTGTGAGTGTTGTCTTTCTCAATGAATTCAATTTTGTCAGAGGGCAGCAGTTTCTTCTTACCAGAAAACCTAAGAGAACAAAAACAGTCGTAGGGCCTACATAGTTTCAAGAACATAGTTTAAAAATCCCACAAAGCGTTTGAATTTTTTTTTACAAATTTCTGTTCTTTATGATTGTGGCATTACAGAATATAAATGACATACCATTCCACAGTAGGTGCTGGTTTGGCAAACACTTCTGTGGTAAATGTTGCATCTGTCAATTCCACAACAACTTGGTCTTCAGGCTTTGTTATGAACGTCGGTTTTTCTTTTTTCACTGAGAACAAAATTAGGCAAAATGAAAAGACTTGATTTCTAGTTTTCAAAATAAATATTTCTACTTTAAAAACTTAACCCTTTCACCGCCAAATTATTCAATTTGAATTTTCACCCACTTGAAGTTGTGTCTCGCTGACGCGATCCACAACTTCAAGTGGGTGAAAAAATTTCAGATTTGACAAAATGGAGGTCAACTCTTTTCAAATCTTGCTGGCTGATGTCACATTTTATCTTTAATATATTTAAAATGTCCTACTTAATGTCCTAATAAAAAATAAAAACACGAATATATGCGGCACCGGCGGTTAAATGGTTAAGAAACCCTATTATATATATTATATTATATATTATATATTATGTTCTCTTACTTTGAACTGTAAGTTTAGCTGTACACGTGGCTTCCCCGGCTGGGTTGGTGGCCACGGCTCTCACAGGGGAGGAATCTTCCATCTCCACGTTCTCCAGTATCAGCGAGGACACGACCTCACCACGCTGCTCACGACTCTCTACCTTCATCCTGTCAGTAGACTGTACAACCTCCTCACCTTTGTACCTGATGGTCACAAAAAAATGAAATCAATAAATCAGGTAACGATAAACCTCCAATTTGTAGATTGTTAATTTATATCTTAGAAAACATATCTCACACTTAAATAATTTTTTAATCTATTTCATATCGCAGCTAACACAATGTTATTTTATTGTTGGGCCAACATCACAGACAGTGGCCAACATTAAAACAACAGTGGGTCAAGGTCTTGTTTTTACTGGGACATATATTATATCAACGAGCAAATAAGCCCTTTTCTTCTTGCTTACCACACAACTTCTGGTAATGGTTTTCCTTTCACCGTGGCATCAAAGCGGGCTTTAGCTCCTTCCTTCACGTCCTTGTTCATCGGCTTCTGAGTGAACTGAGGTGGCTCCATTTTTTCTAAAAAGAAAAACATGTATCTTGAATTATGTGAATTTAATCTAAAAAAGTGGACATTTGTGTTCTAAATTTTATTTAACCTGAATGTTTAATTCCCAATATAATGACGAGCACGTTTTTACAAACAAGTTGGTTTATATCAGATTTATCCCATCTATATACATTTGAGACGTTTTTGTTATCGACTGCAATAACAATTTTGACTAAGAAATGTATATTCAAATGTATATACCAAACAATATTTGAACCTTAATAACGACGAATTCAGGCAGCAATATCGGTTGAAAATATAAAATTTCCAATTGATGGTATTCACTGTGCGTTATGCCTCCTCACCTTGTACTGTGATATTGGCTTTGCACTCGGCCTCTCCAGCCTTGTTCTTGGCCACACACTTATAGACGCCCGATTGTTTCAGGGTCATTCCTGACATCGTCAGAGTCACTTTCTCTCCATCTCTTGTCAACTTGTTCTTAAATGTTGGCAGCAATTCTGTCTCATCCCTGCAATAATTTATAGCGTGATACAATTCTACGATCGATAAAATACGGACAGTCAAAATGTGTAAAGTATAATGAACATGTATGCTTATTAAAACCAGTTATATCATATACATTAGCATAATTATAGCATAGCAATGCCTTAGAAATCTCTACAACTTCTATGATTATAGTATAAATGTTTGAGACCTGGGATATGTAGTATATATCCCACCTGAACCACTTGATATCGGGTGTAGGTTTGCCAGTCACTGTAGCTGTCAGAGTCATGTTTTGTTTCTCTGTCACGATGGTGTCAGAGTAGACCTCGATAAATTCTGGTGCCACGTCCGTAGATTTCGCTGAAAAATGAATATTGAAGTCAGAAAATGAAAACATGGAGCCTACGTAGTATGCCTAAACACTGGACGCTGAACCAACGTTGGGTTAAGGTTGGGCCAGCGTCGCAGACGGTGGACCAGCATTGACCCAATATTGGTTCAACATGTTTGCTGAGACCAAGCATGGCACAAAGACTCAACATTTCCCTACGTTAGCTGACTATCATTTAATGTTAATTGGGATCCGCTCCCTTATCTGAATAAAAAAAAAGGAATCCATGCAGTTAAAAGGCGGTGTTGTTAATGAGAAGACACGCAAAAAACAACAAACAAAACGTCTGTGGTAAACAATATGGACATAAAACTTATAGTGTACTTTTTGTTGGAAAAAACAGCACAGGAAAAGAAAATATTTGGGCTAAATTTCATAGCCACAATTTGAAATTACGTCAGTTTAAATGGATGCATCACGACGTTTTAACCCTTAAGAGATTTGAACTATACAATTGAAATTCCCAGTACCTTGTGTCTCGCTACCGTGATCCACAACTTCAAGTCACTGAAAATTACTTGGATCCGTGAAATTCAAGTCCCAGCGAATATCAGTGTTTCAATTTAAGACATATTTTACATTCAACAACTCGTTAGGTAAGTGTTAATAAACACAAAGAGAGTCTACTATAGTCGACATCAGTGGTCTAGGGATTAAAGGGTTAAAGATGGCAGGCAGCAAACACGAGACGTTGAACCAATGTTGGTTTAATGTTGGGCCAGTGTCGCAGACGGTGGACCAACATTAAATCAACACTGGGTCAGCGAGTTGTGTTTGCTGGGCTGTGACTCCCATGCAACTCGCGAATAAACTCCGTGTCAGAGATTGTGGTAATACCGAATTTAGAAAAAACTAAACAGGCGATTGTCTTCATTCTCACTGAGTATGCTAAGGATACCAAATACATTGAAACAATATTGGTTTAATATTGGTCCACCGCCCGACATTAAAACAACATTGGGTCAATGGAGTTTGTTTTCTGGGGCCAGACTCTCGGCTTTTTAGAAGACGTTTTCGTAATCGTTGAAAGCCTCTGGCTTGAACCAATGCAGGTTTAATGTTGGTCCAGCGTCTGCGACGCTGGCCCAACATTAAACCAGCATTGGGTGTTATTTACAGGGGACACACTCACGAATCAGCTCGGCTTCAGACAGCACACTGCCGTAGTCGTTGACGGCCTCCGCCGTGTACCTGCCGCCGGTCTCCGGGACCACGTCCACCACTATCAGGGTACTCTCGCTCTCCCTGTCCTCCTGGTCCGCGGCCACCTCCCCGTACTGGATGATGAACCGGTTGTCTTTGCCTATCTCCTCCCCGGCGCGGTGCCACAGGATCTCTGGTACAGGGTACCCTGTGGCACGGCAATAGAACTGAGCTGTGTCACCGATCAAGGCCTCCTGGCTGTCCAGCGACACTAGGAATCGAGGCGGTTCCGGCGGGATAACTGCATGCAAAGGAAGGGGTCATGCTCATGGTAACCTATTAATGTGCTGAATTGGCGATTTTATATTCCACCCACTTGAAGGTGTGTCTTGGGTTGGGTACCACAACACACAACTTCAAGTTAGTGGATTACACTCCGATATTGCCTTAATTTTCATGGAAACATCGATTCATCTTCAAAAGTTATTTGAAGAGATCTGTGATTTTGTGATGACAAAATCGGCACAGCACGTAAAGGGTTATTTCATGCTCCATGCAAAAAGACAAATGAATTAATATACTACTACACTATCCATCGTAATTTTATTCTGTTCTAGTGTTTCACATGTTGTAATGTAACTAAATCCACATTGACATTTTAACCAAATATATTCATGTTGTGAAGATCAATCTCACACACTTATAAGACACACATGCATAAACACACGAGAAGGAGGTCAAACAAATAAAATGACGATATAGAAAGTTATTAACACCCCTCTCAAAGGACTCGGGTTAATGTGGTTTAAAGTTTCTATTCATGTCACGTTGGCCATTACGGAGTGATGAAATACGATATTTTGCACATTTAACCTTGCATTAAGTCTTCTATGGGTAGTTACATGTACAGCTGATATTCAAACGCCTTAGACTTTTCAAAAAAATTAAATCAATAAAGTCCACCAGAATAACTTACTATGCAGTCGGGATTATATAATAACAGTACTATTTGGCAAAAATACGCGTACAGCGCTGCAGTACATCTAAATGTGACAAACGACTGAATTTAAAATATATCCCAATAAATTGCATGTTCTGATACTCACCTTCGACCTGTAGGTTAGCAGTGCAGCTGATTTCACCGAAGGGGTTTGTGGCAAGTACACTGTACTCCCCAGTGTCACCTGGCTGAATGTCAAATACCTCTAAAACCTAAAGATAAATATACAGTTATCACAAGTTTTGCTACGCAGCTTGTGTCAGCTGGTAGGAACAGAAAGAAAATAAAAGCTACTAAAATATATTATCCGTGTTTTCTTTATCTAGATGAGTTAGTGGACGTTTTATTGTGGGCGTTTGATTAAAAACAAAACAGTCAAAGTCAGAGATTTGTTACACACCATGCGTATTCTGGTGGTAGGAACACAAATTATCAAAATAATTTCCGTTTGTACATTTTTGATTGCCATATTCAACTTGTCAGGTAGGGCCATGGTATTTGTTTATATCATTGAGGAACACTTCTTTAAATACAGAGAAAATAACAGGCTTATAAAAGGCCTTGTTCACTCCGATGCCTGTGCAGTTTATATTATATTCACCAGGTGGCGATCATCCTTACTCTTTTTAACCAGCGCTATGTATTCTGGGTATATCCTTATCCCATTAATGATCAACAGGACCCGTATTCTCGTACAAGTTACGATATATCGTAGGATTTGGATTGGTCGAGATGGCCATCTCGACCAATCCGAAGCCTACGATATAACGTAACTTGTACGAGAATACGGGCTCAGTTGATCAATACTTAACACGTCCAAACAATCCTTGAGAAATACCATCGTCGTACACATACCTGCATTTCTTGTTTCTCTGCCATGGTGTAGCGTCCTTTCTTGTCCAGCTTCTGGCCGTTGAAGAACCATGTTAGCTCTGGCACGGGGTCGCCGATCACTTTGCACGTGAAGTCTGCAGTCTCGCCCTCTTTCACCTGCACACACCACCCATTATATCATAATTTGAGCCGTCCTAGAATTCTGAACCCTTGAGCTCTCTTTAGTTCTCTCATCACGTTTAAGCCATAATCAGGAATGTAATTTTTTTTATTAACTTGCATATGTTAGAGGTGAAATAGTTGGTTTATAGCTCAACTTTTACAAATGTGATCAAATTAAGCCAGATAAATTATTTGTACGTATTTCTTCTAATTTTCAATATTCCCGATGGTGTATTAAAAGCGAAACTGGTATTAAAAGGGTTAGTATAAAATTATATTTGACAACATGGTGATAGAATGGGGACGAGAATGTATGATCTTATATATTATGCATAATATCAAGAATACATTACTTATGTATTCTTGATAATATGTATCTACTACATAGCTGACCATCCTACCTTGCATGTTTTGATCTGTATGATGAACTCCGGTGGTGATCCTTGAGGTTCTGGTTCTAAAAGTACATTATAAGGAGAAATTACAAATACATTGCTCCATGATTTATCACTTGGATTGGAACCATTTGAAAAATGACACGTAATACAAGATAAATTAAATCAGCTTGAGACGATCTTGATTTAAATAAATTTCGACGGTAAACTAAAAATAGAGAGTCGCGTCTTTAGTAAATAAATAATGTTGCAAAAGTATAAATGTATTTTTCAAAACATAATCACTTAGTTATACTTAACCTATGAGTAAAATGACATATTATATGCCATGCCTCAGGAGCAATACTATAAGAGAAGGCAGATGCTCTTACTATTAAAGAGTGTTAGCACGTTTACTGGGACATAAAAACAAGACGATTTTTTATTGCTTGTCCATTAAAAAAAATCATATAAAAATAGTTTAAACATTTGGCCACTTTATAGGTTACTGTTTATATTGATATTTCTTGACGACGGGAAGTCTATGTAGAGTTATGCGTCATAAAAATAAGGCATATAATTAAAATATAAGACAAGATCCTATTTCCATATTGGCTTTGTATCTGAGAGTTACGAGTACTGCCCTGCAAAGGCAAATAGTAGTAACTTGTTACTTTATAGTAAGCAGTTACTGTTGTCTTTACACGGCAGAGTAGAAACCATTAGATACGATATTTATATTGAATCAATTAACATTTGATAATGACGCCTCATACCTGCACATATAAAAACAACAAATCTATAACATTTAAGTGGTGGTTGAATATATTAGTATCCAGCTGTTTCCACTGTTGCCTGGTTTTACATAGTACTCATGCCGCAAATATATGATTATCTGCAAACCGCAGGCATCTGTGGAAAGGCAAACAGATGTAACTGCTTACTTGAAAAGTAAGCAGTTACAGCTGTTTGCCTCTTTAGAATTAGTGGTACACTCACATGCGACAGTCAAGTTTGTGTTTGCCCAGCACTGCAAACTGACAAGGGCCACTTGGCAATTCTAATAATAGGTACATTTGGTGAAGGTCGAGCTTTAATGGATTCGAATTGATTAACATTTACACTGTGGTCATCATTCACACTTTACGAGATCACTGCTCTCTAATTATAAGGTTCATCTGACTGTGAAATAGCCTACTTGTATTTGTTTGTGGATGTCACTTTTTAAGTTTAACTTTGTATACATTTTTGCCAACATGGGGGATTTATATATGAGGGGAAATTAGAGAGATTTGTTTCAAAGTTACACAAGATAACAATATGTAGTGTCATTGCATGTCCTATTCTAAATATTGAACTCAATTGACTGTAGTACTCTGTACAAAATATAATACTTCTACTACACGAGGCTCTTCCATCTGCTCCTTCTACTTCTAATGATATACTCACCCACTGTACCATCCTCCTTCACCCATGCGTTTACCCGGTGTAACAGGATCTCTTCGATGGCATGGGTGGTGGAGATCTGAATGTGTACTATTCCTAGGTGCAGCCTCATGACTGGTTCCAAGAGTGACTAGAGTCCTGTCAAGATGTTGCCTTCATTGACAGCTAGTGACTACAATCCTGTCAAGATGCTGCATTCATTGATAACTATCACACCCTGAGACATATCACTGTATAGTCCTATATTATTACAGATGGCACATGTATTGTGTCCATCTGAGTCTGCATTCTACAGCTATCACACACGTTAAATGAAGTGGCCCTGATCCTCACTGGATGATATTTATTTATAGTAGTGGTGTGCTGTTAATGGGTTTGCAGCCAGTTTAGCGCCGTAATTTACTGTTGGTCAAGAGCAGCATCGCCTCGCTATTATTCTAGCCTCTGATCAATCGGTGGTAACAATTTGTGTGATACCTCATGTCAGGATACTATCATATCCACATGGTTCTTCTACACACCACACAGGACAATCTCAAAAAGGCGTACGGAGCGAGCATCAAAGCCAGCAGTACACCCAGAATACATGTAAACAGCCACTTCTGGATCACCTCACGGAACTGATGCACCTCTCCTTAACTACCTTGCAACTTGCTTAGCGCCACTTGAACTTGCGCACAATAAAAATGAACCTTTCGATACTGCCACATAGTATTTTCTCGTGGAAACATCCAGTAAGTGCAACGATCAAACAGACTGTTTTTCTTAAATAATGTAATTCCAAATATCACACAAAGAATGAACGCCCTTCTTAAATTCAGCAAGCTAATGTCTTCAATTAGTGTGACCAGAAATTCCGTCAATGCTCAGTACAGATATCCATATCAATAGTGTTATTACATAGTTAGGATTAGGCCGGCTTCTCTCGGATTCAATCATATGCAATACGTTGCGGCAGGAGTGCTGCCCCACCCGTAGCTTTCAGCTTAGGGGGTACAAATTACTGACCAATGCATAGGAGAGGGGGTCACTCAGAGTATCGTTGTTCGTTGCAAAATAAAGGCCTTGACCCAATGCCGGTTTAATGTTGGGCCAGCGTCGTAGACGCTGTCCCAACATTAAAGCAGCATTGGTTCAACGACTCTTTGTTGGCCACGTGGGTTATTACTATGGATAACTAAGCCTGTCCATTTGAACGTTAAAGAGCACAGACAAGTTGTACAGGGCATAAACATATTATTAGTTCTAAAACTATAACGTATAACGTGGGGAATATATTTAGAAAGTTAACTTTTTTCTTGCTTCAACTGGAGGCTTTCTATTGCAGTGGAAGCATAAAGTTAATTGACAACATACCAAGCTCCAGGAATCAAACGGCCACTTGCACTGATTATTTCTATTGTAAATCAATAATCGGATTGATTAATGTTATAGTTGCTACACCGCTGTCCACTTCATTGTGTCGACTACACTTCACTGTTATCTGACCTGCCAGAATTGTATCATATGAAAACATACACACCATGAAGATGTTTTTTTCATCAGTGAGTATACTATATACACTTGATAACTACGCCCTATAGTATGGATCTACAACTAGGATTTTATTTAGTCGCGTCTGAGGGATAGGAAGTCAAAGTGGTGGGTGAGAAAAAGACATATTTATTGTTATCGGAGTTGGAATTGGCTACGCTGACATAGATAGCTATTGGGATGCTTTGAGATCCTGATCTAGGTCAATTAGAAGATAATTAACCCTTTGCCTGCTGATCACGACTATAGTCGTTTTTGATCCGTTTTATTAGTCGACCAAAGATCACTGTTATTGGGAACGAAATGTGTGTCTAAACATCAAGATTTGCAAATATTTGTGCTCAAATAAAACAAATATGAGTAATTTTCAGCCACTTGAAGTTGTGGGTCGCGGTAGCGAGACACAACTTCAAGTGGGTGAAAATTTAAATACATTAACTTAGCAGGCTAAGGGTCAAGCTACATTTCATATGCCGTCCGTATACATTCATTTCCTGTGCCACTTTTTGTACAAGAGCTCTTGTGTTTATTGCAGAAGCTATGAATTGACATAGAAAAGATCCTTGGATAGTTTCTATTTGGCTGTATATTTCATGATTGCCACATGTAGCGCCATGAACTATAAGAATGACTCACGGCATCTACCTACACATGAAGAAGTAGCAATATTTCCACGCCAGGCAATTGGGCATGCAGTTTCACTAGTTTGTGACGATTTAAGTTTCGCATCCAACTTGAACTACGTTTATCGCAACATTTTTTGTGTTCACAGATGCTCTAAAGCAAACATTTATCACTCATAGTGTGTCAACTATTTTTAATGAGCAATTTTTTATTTTAACTATTTTTGAACGGGATATGCTGTATTAAACGTTTATCTTATTTTGTTAACGTAAACGATGATATGCAATAAGAAAGAACAAATTACATACAAAAATAATGCTATTTCAGCCATCATAATTGTCTGCTAAATACAATACTGCACGTGCTTTAGATATGTGGGTTAGCATGTTACCAGACCTGTGGTGGTCCAATAAGAATAGTATCACAACCACTATTTGTGTAGCTCTTAAACTATATGAGGTATCGTTAATTTAAATATTGAAACCCCAAGCACAGATGATTTTCCTATTGACAACTGTGGTTTTGGGAATGTTTTCCGGATAGCTATGTTGTGACATTGTAAAATAATTACTTTTTACAACATGATGAGGGACAAGATCATTATATTTACGAAGGGCTAATTTAAAGAATTCGTAATTATTCAACATTTACGGTAAACAGGCCGTCGTCCACCGCTGTACAGTTAAAATGGAAACACGTGAAGGATTTAGTTAGAGATAATCCAAATTATTACACATGCCTGATACATGAATGGCAACTAGATCGAGTTGGTCAGCAGCAGACGTTGGACAAACACTGGTTCAATGCGGGGCCAACGTCTCCGACGTTGGCCCTGCATTGAACCAGCATTTGAACAACGTGATTGCAGCCCGGGTACTTGAATCTGGCGGTTAATATCAAAGGTTGAGTGGCGATCTGTACAGGTAATGTTAGATAGGCAAAACAGGTGTGTCAACCTTCACACCCGGCTCCACCCTTAAAGGTATACTCCCTCCCGATAAATGTAACCGTTTTACATTCACTTTAATCCTTAAAGCGATGAAATATTTTTGTATAAGCCAAGAGAACAAATGTTTTTCTTCAATTTAAAGTCTTCATAAATATCTTAGTTAGCTCTTTCTGCTGCATTTGAATACCTATGTTATAATATGGTTTATATAATTACAAAATAGATAAATTTGATCACACGGAATAGTTTAAATAACATATATGTGAACATTGTATTTTTATCGACACCTTAGCTAGTATATTCATCAATCATATGCTTATCTTATTTAGAAATAGCTTGTGCGTAAACAATTTTACCACCCCAAACAAATTATGCATCCCTTCCGTAACTAATTGGACGTTAATATGTGACGATATAAGTCACGGCTATCTGCAGTGATAACAATATAGCATCATAAATTCCATTGTATCATTCATTCTTAATGATAAGACCCGCCTATATTCATAAGGTCCAGTAAGTCAATGGAGTAGATTACATACTGAGATTGCACTATGATACACTTGATATTAACCTGGACTGTTTGTGTTATGATATGTTCCTATCTCCTTTAAAGTGGAATAGCTGTCGAATTAAATAAATATATACTTTTATTTAAACCATTGAACTTTCGAGGCAATTTGTTGCTTGAATTTTCATGAACAATGACATTATATTTTAGCAAATAATGCAAGATGCGCTTAGTTTGATAAAGCTTCTTGTCCTACGTAGTAGTAGTCGTTTTACGATTTGATAACGGCAATTTCGAATGTAAATGTATAGTGAGTACTATCTTATTGAACTAGGAAGCCTGAGCTAGCCAAATTAGTGATTTACTATTTATATACACACATACGAGCTATTGCCACTACGTTACTGTCGTTGAATTTACCGCCAAGCCCTACAAGTTAGCTGTCAGTCACCACACACACACACACACACACACACCCCATATCAAAACTGTTAGTTGCCATGAAACATAAATCAATTTCAGAAATCCCCAATTAGTCCAAAAGTCCACTAAATATCACTTTCTTGAGGGAACAGATTATTGCAGGCATGCCATTTCTTAATGTGTGCCATTTTGAATTCCAATCTTATTGTCATCTTGACCCTTTCAGTGCGGGGACCGTCTTCAGGCGTCATAATCTGACGTATGTAGACGTCAGATTATGACGTGCAAAGTCAGTCCCAGCACTAAGAGAATTAAAAAAATTGTAATGGCCGTAGACCCATAACATAGGTATTCAAATGAAGCGGAAAGAGCTAACTAAAAAAATTATGATGATTTCAAATGGAAAAAACTCTTTGGTTTCCATGGTTTATACAAACATATTTCAGCGCTGTAAGGGTTAAATACTATTGGACTTTTGGGAAAGGTAAGTAACAGTGGGCAAATCAAATTGTCACCTTGGGAATGAAGTGTCATAAGTGCCACTTTATAAAGTGGCACTTAAGACTATTTAGTCACAAAGCGTTGAAATGCGTTCTTAAATCAAAGGTGCAATGTTAATATCAACAACACACAAACAAGCAGTTTAGTATTAGAACTGTTTTATTAACAAATAAATCTAACAAGATTATATCACTTTTTCCAGAATCAATGTGTACTTGATCACCAGTAATTACAGCATGCCAATTGAACATCCCTCAACCAGAACCTTTAAACTGTATCATAGCACCGATCAATTATGCCACAGCCATTAAGCTGTTAACTAGCGTAGTGCGATGGACACGTAGGACCAGACATGGGAAATAAAGCCAATGGCGTTTTAATGCTGGGCCATCGTCGAAGACGATGGGCCAGCGTTAAAACAACATTGGTTCGATGTCTAATGTTAATTGCTAAGCACACCTGGAACAGGTGCTAAATAATTTATATACACCCTAATATAATTTTAGTGTTAAATTTGCATTAGTATCCACCTAAATATATCAGATTCAACCGTTTTATTTATTTGCATTCGTGTCATGATGGCGATATATAATTTCCATTGGATGAAATTTAAATTAAAAATTAGAGCTGAAATGGTTAATTATTAAGGCACTAAATTAGCTTATTCAAATTTGCGAACAAAATTGTAAAACCCTTTATCGCAATTTTTTATCCATTTCAAACGACCTTTTTGTGGATATATGCATATATTGCATATATTGGATTTCGTTGAAAAAATCATTCAGCATAGCGAAGTGGGATTTGGTGGTGGGAGGGTTAGCTGTTATATGCTCAGCTCTCATCATTTACCCTCTTGGTATTAAAATATCGTATCTTCCACTTTACAAGAAGGCAGATACGACCATTTCAACTCACGAGGACAGCCTACTGGTATCTAAAATAACTGTTACTAAAGCCTAGTGAGATATGTATTATGGTTATAACTAATCGTCAAGGTTATTTTCAATGAACATACTAGGCAAAGCAAACAATGCGTACCCTCGGAGCTGAAGGGTGCTATATGCCACTCATTGGAGTGAGCCTTATAGCGCCTAGAGGACGAAATAAGTTATGTAGAGTGAAAGATTTTTTGGCTGCGAGGGGACGAAATAAGTGCAGCAAAGTATCCTAAGCAAATATATTAATAATAAAAAAATAATATACATCATTACCAATGCTCGTTCTACTATTATACAAATTCGGTCTGTACACGCTTTTATCATTATACAGTTGAGCTCTTTATAAATTATTTTTTCGATTGATATCGGGAGTTAAAAATGATGGTACATTAAAGGCTGATATGTAAAGTGAATAAAATACTTAGTGTTCCTTTGATGACGTATATAATCATGGCTAGTATATAATTATGTTTTCAGGTAACGTAAACAAATAAAACGCATTTAAAATTGACAAAATAGTGTGTGGTACATGTAGATACATACTCAAGCTAATCATATATTTAAATTTAGAAAATGTATATTTTTCTGAAAATATTTTTGTCATTTGAAGCTGGGAATTGTTACAGCACTTGGTCCGTATTCTCGTACAAAATACGATATAGGCTTCAGATTGGTCCTGAGCAATTCTACCTTCTAATTACTGTCAAATAACCAGGACAAAGGTTGCGGAACATGTCCACATCGTAAAGCTCTACCAAAATAACTAAAAACGTGGCATGAATAGCTTCTTCTATAGACAATTAATATACACGTAATTATATTACAATAGGTCTGATTGATAAGATGTATGCAAAGTTATCCTGTGTTTAATGACAAGTTGTGTGGCACGCAAGTTAATTTTAATATTACATAGTTTACTAAAAGTTTAGTAAAAAAGTGTTTTTCTAACCCACAATCGCTATTGTTCGTTTGGAGCAAAATATTTGGAGACGTATTATATTTTAAGCTATATCGGATATTTCTCAGGATATCTGATTATTTTGCCAACAAAATAATTATATAATTTATTTGTTCATTGTCAAGAACGAAATAAAATGTATTGCCTTATATGAAATATTTCCGCCACACAGAACATCTGACTTAAAATTACTATTAACTGCTGATATATAAAACAGCAGTGGTATATTATACATTACATCGGCAGTGCGTATTATAATAACGAAGCAAAATGATAGATTTAGGAGCGACAACTAGAGATCCACTACCTCCTAGAATAGAACAGTGTCAGAAAAAAGTAGTTCCCAGCAAAAATAAAACATTTGTATAACATTTGTACAGCGTCGGCCCAACGTCTACAACGTTGGTCCAACATTGTACAAATTTCATACAAATGTGTTGTGTTTGCTGGGTTATCAGGTCGTGTTAATGTCTCATTAGTTTATAATTAGTATTTAAAACATATACAACTAGCGCAGATACATGTTACAAGTAAACACAAATCCTAAAATATACAAATTATATTGCTCAATTGAAATATAGTATAAAAATAATGATTCTGACGATACAAAACCTTAGACCTACATTATTTATTATTCAACTCAGCCTATTTTACTCCTTGACTGAAGACAAATTCATAGCCATTAAATATTGGCTATTTTGTTTCCCACCTAGTAATAATTAATGCTGTAAAATAGATATACAGTACATGCTACCGTACAAAGTCACAAGGCAGTAACTGCTCAGCTATGAAGTAAACAATTACCACTTTTGACTTTGCAGAGCGGCATAGCCTTCAGCTGTTTACTTAAATGTTACATTATTTATTTGTAATGATTACATCCGCTGTTTTCATTTGATTCGAGTTTAAAATATACACACAAATCGCATTTCAACATCCACTGTTTCGTACAAAAAATGATAATACTCTACGTATTTTACTCAACTTATATGGATTCTAATGCTGGTGATAAATTGAAACTAGCACTTTAATATACCTCCCTATTTAAATACATATTACTTTTTCACCAGATTATATACAAGTTTCGTGACATAAAGCACTACCTTTAAAATGACATGACACGTTTACTTTTTCCGTAACATTCCAGGCCTATGATTAAACTAACTTCACACTTTTTTTCTCAATATAATTTTCATTGTGATTGTTTCATGCATAATTGGCTTAATAGGTGCTTAGACTGGTGATCGTGATCATGCTCTAAATCCCTCATAATCACTTCATTAATTTATCAAAATTCGATGATACTCTTATATCTTCTGGTGCAAATTCAAGCAATTGGCATACACTATTTCAGCTATTTGAGCCAGCGTCGTAGACGGTGGCCCAACCTTAAAACAGCATTGGTTCAACGTCTAGTGTTTGCTGGGATCCTATTTGCACGATTTGTAACAGGAATACATTTGATGTGTTAAAAAACATGCGCACATATATTTTACATCAATGGAAAAGTGCAAAACGTCATACTTAAACACTAAGATGAGTGTATCGCTTAAACACACTAGTTCAGTGTTCCAAGCAAATAAAACATCAGTGTTATAATACCAGGGTTTGCACATTTCTCTTGTATCCTGTTTTAGTATTTATACGCCTCGTATTTAGTAATATACACACACAAACAGACAATTAAACCCATGATGAACTGATAAATAGCTGGCTTCAACAACGGATCAACCCTCTGCATGCTGAAGTACTAAAAAAATAGCTTAATATTAACCTTTTTCAATTGATTCGTTAGCATTTTAAAAGAAACTTGTTCCAAAAACACCCATGAAAGCGTATTTTTTTCCCTCAAAGCAATTTTCACCCATGTGAGATTGTGGGTCACAACTTCAAGTGAGGAAAATTAGCAGCTTGATAAACGATCAATAAAATGATAAATTTCGTAGCGTGAATTTGAATGCAGAGAGCAGAGGGTTAATTTATATTTATTCTAAATATAACTGTTGAATTGTCTAATTATATTAGGAAGCTAGTACCAGCTTTGGACAGAGATGATGATACCTGACACGGGCTGTAGTACTGAGCTGGTTAGTGAGGGACAAACAAGCGTATAACAGGAACGAGCGGCAAACCATGCGCTCCAACACACCAACAATATAACAAAGAGCAGACAACAAACCTTGTGGGAACAGCTTAGCCTCGGTGGTCGCCTCGCCTACAGGGCTCACAGCCTTGCAGGTGTAACTCATTTCTGTGTCATCAACGGTGACATTGTCTATTTGTAAGGTGTGCCTTGTGGCATCACTCGTGATGATGTATTTATCTGACAGCTGACTTATGTCCATACCAGACACCAGCCACGTGGTGAAAGGCTGGGGAAGTCCCGTGACTTCACAGTCCAGTGTGACAGTTTCTGAGATGGTGGCAATTTGATCTGACAGTGGCTTAGTGAACATTGGTGGCTCAAACGTGACAGTGATTTGGGCGGAGGTTGTGTCTGTGCCGTGCTCGTTTGTGGCGGTGACCGTGTATTCACCGGCGTCCTCTGGGGTGCAGTCCTCAAGTGTGATGGTGACAGTCAGGTCTTCAGTGATTTCAGACCTGTAAATAAAGAGATAAAGATACTGAATCAATGCAAAGAAATTAACCCTTAAAATGCTGAATTATGTTGTACAAATCATGGAAACCGAGTTTTTTTTCAATTTGAAATAATCATAAATGTCTTAGTCAGCTGTTTCCGATTCATTTGAATACCTGTGTTATAGGTCTACGGCCATTGCAAATTGTTTACTCTTACAGCGCGGGGATCGACTGTAGTCGTCAGAATCTGACGTCTACAGACGTCACATTCTGACGACTAAAGTCGATCACCGCGCTGTATGGGTTAAAATGTTAATAAAGTCAATAGCCGTTATAACACTCTTATTTGACCTTCAAACAAGAAAAACCGAAGGGCAAATGAAATTGTAAATTTGAAATATGATTTGATTCAAATTGTACAAATATGAGACACCCACTTTAAGTTTTGGGTCGCGGTAGCGAGACACAACATTAAGTGGGTTAAATTGTAAATTGTTTAATTTAGCTCTTTAAAATTACAGCAATGGCAAAGGTAAATGTGCAGGTTCATAGTCTGATACTAAATTTAAAAACGTATCAACCGACTTTACATGTCACCCCCTGGTCACTGGACCTATTTATGCGTGTGTCATTTCAACTCCGCAAAGAGCATACAGTCTTGCAGCCATTTCGGCGCATTGACCTTATCGTACACATTGGCAGCTCTGTCCTACCAGGTACACATTTAAACCTGAGTCAAGTGAAGCATGTGAGGGTAAATTATCTAACCAGTTTCCCAACGTTGAGAGGGGAGAAATATGATATATTTATAAATATATATATACTATAAACCTGCCCCAAGTGGGCTTTGAACCTGCGCGGCCAGGAGCGACAATTGCGAAGCACCAAGCTCTAACAATTGAACCAAGTCCCTCCCTAAATACTGTGCAATATCACAGTATTGTAGATGAATTGTTCATTCTATTTTTCATTCGTTTAATGCTGTAATTGCTCACATAATTTCCAGCTTCAAATGATGATGTTTGCAACAAACAATTTGATGATTTCACTTGGGATTTTATTTGTTTCGAAACTATTATGAAACCGTATATATACGGTTCCAGCAGGGTAAATGCCTGTGAAATTAAACCTGGATTTTAACACTTAAAGCGTTAAACTGAATCATTTAAATTAAATTTTCACCCATTTGTGTCTCGCCATCGCGACCCCCAACTTCAAGCGGGTGAAAATTACTCTTTTTTTTAATTTGAGACGTTTTTTGAACATTCCGAAAACTCCAGTAATTTTATTGGCTAGTAAAACGGATTGAAAACGACTATTGTCGTCCTTAGCGCTTATAGGGTTCAGATATATACAGATTCTCGTACCTGTATCTTTGTTCAGGAAGTGTTTCTCCTTTACGGGTCCAGCTGATCTCAGGGGCGGGTTCACCCACTACCTGGCAGTCCAGCACGATCGTAGCTCCGTAATCCACAGTCAATGACGTGAGATGACGAACAAACTGAGGTGTCACTCCCTGTGGAAAAATACAATATACAGGTTAGGCCCCAGTCTTAACAATAATAAAATAACCTTTATTCGTCTTTTTCGATTTTATTTGATAATCTTAGTTGTTTCCACTTTGTAATAATATTCTATGAAACCGAAGGAACTAAAGAATACTAAATAAACGTTCGAATTTTTTTTTAAGTGAATGAAAATTAAGTTTCTTAATTGGTAGGTTTAAGTCTTTTAAAAAACTTCGTTCATGTCGAAAGTGGAACAAAATTGTTTCTTACATACTAACTACTGATATTCAACGTGCCGAAGTAATTTTCATCCATTAAAAATGGGTTGAAAAACGACTTTGCATAAGATTAGAACTTAGTATATAATGTCCATGTGTTCAACTACAGATTAAGAATGTTATTGAAAAATAGTATATAATTGTGGGGAATAATTAACACATTCATTATTAATAGAAGTTAATTACAATTGTTCAAAATTCATGCATGATCATTTTTTGTCATACGAGGTCGATCCCGTGCAATTGCAAGCATAAAACGTATCGTATGTCTACACAAATCAAGTTAAAATTGATATCTTTTTATATCTGTAACACGAATGATTATGTCCTTGATCCCACACTCAAGAAACATTTAATAGCAGCACAATAATTTCACTGTGATGATTGTTTCGGAATTTTGAAAATGTGGTTATCCACTTACAGTATCGATATAACATGCCTATGGCCAATGCAAAATATGTATATCAGTCAGTGACTGTAGGGAACATATTATGGTTAGTTATAGACATCAAACATGTTTGTCCAGTTATAGATCGGTCCTTACGTAACATACATGATTTTACAATACGTGAAAAGCTCAATTCCCTGGTGGCTCCTTCAATACTAACTGATTCTTAAACCCACTTAACACCCTAAGCTACACACTCCATTTCATATCAAGGAGTTGAAGTCCCATCTACTGCGAATAAAGGCTAGATGTTGACACAAATCTAACATTGTTTATGTATTCCAAATTAAATGTGTCCACTTTCCCGAGGTTATATAAAGCAATTCAATTTGAATCTACGGTAAATTTATTCTGCGTTATCACAATGGTCACCCATATGAGTGGCTCATTCTGCCGCGTAACAACGACAATCTTGAAAGTGGGCAGTCAATGTTCAGTTTTTTTGATAAAACGCCCACTTACGACCTAGACATCTTAGAAATCGTACAGCTGATTTATTTAACATCTACCACATCGTAATCAACCTTAAGACGCCTGTGTCATATTTAGCCACTACATAGCATATTTGAAATTCAATTCATAGAATCTAAGATAGTGCGAGCTAATAGGTTTTTTTTTATTTTAATATACATTGGTATTTTATAAAATAATGCCATTTTTATTTGGAGGTTATTAAAAGTGAGACGAAATCCTTGGAATTTAAGAATCCAAAAAAGTTTACGTGATGCGTCAATACAAAACTATAACAATAAGTAAGATCCGGGTATTGCAAGGGGTAACACTTTGAGACCTAAGGGATATATTTTTAGTATATAACATTGGTAAGAATTGACTAAAATTGCCATTTATCAAAGCTAAATTGTCAAATATCCTATAAATTGAAACCACTGGAAACAGTGGCACGCTGTAGATAGCCATAACTCGACATGGATAAAAAGTACCCAGCTCGACAACGAGTATAATACAGCCAGAGACCGCACCCTCTTAGAAGCCACTTAAAGCTCAGGCTAGTCTGACGCCCACTTCAATTTAGAGCTCCGCGGGGAAGGTAGCTGTAATGTTGTCACTCTCACGAGGGGTGAGAGGCACAGTGGAAACCTCAAGTGGCTCACCAGGATGACAAGGAACGGCTTGAAGGTGCGTGTGCTATGTCGGGCAAAGACAAACAGCAGTAACTGCTTACTTGAAAAGTAAGCAGTTACTGCTGTTTGCCTTTGCACGATGCGCGCACTGGTTTCAGTTGGTATGTCAAGTCAAGAGACCTAGTCAGGTTGGGCACAGGTTGCATAAGCAATACGAAAGGGAAAATACGAAAGGGTTTCAAGTACACCTATGTCATGAAAACGCGCACAGCGCGTGGCCCTGCACGAATTTAACGTCGATACACTGGTTTCAACCTTAACTCGACGAGGCCGCCATCAACGTGATCGTCTAGTCACATCGAGAAGGGAGAGACAAGGATATTTCTCTGAAAAACACGCAGGATCAGCGGGGTTCAAACCCGGGACGCATGCGTGACTGGCAGGATTTGCATGCCTCGCCAGTCAGGCACTCTACCGAAGCGCCGCGTCCCCTTCTGTGTAATTATAAATATCTATGGTCACTCAAAAATGGTAAAGCAGTGACCTGCTATGTGAATGGCCTATCGCTTTGGGCTTTACAAATTGTCATTAACCATATTTGGTGCGACAACTGCTGAATAGGACGAGTAATGGCGATCCACACTTTAAATACTAGTATCACAGTAATGTGTCTCATCATTGAATAATCATTTTCACTCGGGCATTTTATAAAATTTGAACCTTTTTATCAAACTACTGAATGAAAATCAAAATAAATACCTTGGTTACATGGTTATTTAAAATTGATAAATATAATGTGGTAGATGTCAAATAATGAGTACAAATTCAATATCGATCCCAATGTGTGATTTAGGTATTCTTCATTTATTTGAAACGGAAAATTAGCAACTCGGCAATTGTCAATTTCATTCGCATGTCAGGTGATATCTCCCTGGGGACATATAGCACAGTGTTTAGTATACCTTGGAGGCACCGGTCATGAGAATGAACGCCCGTGATATTCTCCTGACATCACGTTTTATCAGTCCCAGCCCGAGCTCCACATTGATGACATCTGGTGGGCATCTCAGGTACTGAAAGGTAGCATCAGGGCAGGGGATAACACCATGCAGGAGGCAGTTAGTCTACATGCATTAAGCTCATACCAAACTGGACAGACAACTAGAAAGTTTCGCACTATTTCAACGTGCGTTTATTCGAATTTCGATTTTCTATCTGCGCATTGAAGCTATACAGATACGAATATGTAATACATAGTTCAACTGTTGATGATTTTATGTAAACAAAATATGGTTTTAATTGCATAACTGTTTGTAGCTTGCTGCTTTTTGAATACATCCAATATACTCAATAACCTGCTCGTATATAGGTCGATCAAATTTTGTAAAATAATGTTTTAGTAGCCTAATTAGTCAGGTAGTCATTTCAAGAATGACAACTTTGCATCATTTAAAATATAAATTTTGTTGCTGGGCTAAAAAACATCTCACCACAGCTCAACCAAGTCCCTAGAAAAACTCAGAGAGTGCTGTTTTCAACACACGGGCTACTATGTCAACTGATCCAGAAATTAAATATCGTTTGCTATGTTTTGCTCACTCGCCAGTAAAACATAGTTGGATATTATTTCAATCCGTTTGATTCTTGATTGAGAGAACCGTACTGTCCAGTTTGGTAGTGCATGCTATTAATAAACGTATATGTGCTTCGAAATTGAATAGAAATTGCGTTAGTTAGATGGTTTCCAGATAACACGAGACGTTTACAAAGTGGTGGTTTAACTGTTGGACTGCTGAATTATTTGCTTCTATTTTTCGTCATTTGAAGCTGGAATTGCTGACGCAAATTCTAGCTTTAAATGAAAAAAAATATGTCAATTTATGTAAAATGGTCATCTGAAAAATGTAATTCTTTGATTAAGTGATAATTTATCACTGACTATTTTGTCGATATCAGTGGGTCCGAAATTTGCTTGCATTCCGGCAGCATATGGTTTAATGGTGGGCCGGTGTCGCTGACAGTGGACCAACATTAAAACAGCACTGGTAAACGTCTCGTGTTTGCTGGGTTGTGCTCATAATACATTTATTACTCTACATGTTGATCATAAAACAAAAGGTGCAAAGGAAATAAAACATACCATAACTAAACTACACGTTAAGATGTGTGCAGGCTTAAAATGACAAGGCATTGATAATATCGTCCACTAGCAGCTAGACTGTTGTATGTGTCAATCAATTGAGCGATACATACACCATTTCGGATGCTATTGCTAGTGGGTGACATAATGTGTGCAAGCTATAAAGGGACAACGCTCGAAATTTCAATACAATATAATATAACTAAATGGTGCGCTTAGAAGTATTAATTACTTAAATAAACAGCAGGTACCAATATTTTATTTTCAAGAGGCGAAATTCGTTTTTTCAGCGCTCATAATAGCAACGAAATAATAATATCCAGAACCTATAAAATACAAATAATTGCTACATTAAACCAAAGGTCAGATCTTCTATTTAAAAAAACAAACAAATCTGACATTGGTTCCAAGGGGACGAAGCCAAAGTGCCTCATATTGAAATATGCGTAAATCTGCACCGTGTAGTCTCATTTGGAATCAGAGGGTCGGATTAGCCACTTTTATCAAGTGAACACAAGACATTGATCCAATGTTGGGGTAATTTCAGATGGGATGTTGGCCAAACATAACAAAAAACATTGGATCTATATCCACATTCACCGGTAAAAATTGACCGACCCGACCCTTGGGTTCCATAATCAAATAAAATAAAAGCGCCTTATAAATAAAATGTTCATAAAACAAAAAATAACCATAAAAATACAATAAATTGGGTGTGCAAACATGCATTGTTAGTACCTGGGTGGAGTGAGGCATGCTAATGAGTTGTTGGCGCTCTAGATCTGTGATCTCGAGCGGTGAGAGTGAGACCACGGAGGCACCGCCTATGGTCTGGGTGCGCACACGTGCTAGCACGGGCTCCTTCACCTTTGGTCCTGGGATGGTGAGGTCTGCCTCCGCATCCTCCACCAGTCTGGTGGGCTGGGGGGTGGTGAACTTCATGGTCACCTCCTCTGTGGTTGTAGTATCTCCCGTGATCACCATCTCTGTCACGCTACTATCACTGGTGATTTCTGTAACAGGGAGAAACCACCACTTGTCAAAATAGACACACAAATGGGGGAGAAACCGGCCCGGTATCTACCCTACACAGGGGGGAACCCTCTCCCCTGCGCACATTATTACACCACCGCTTTTATATGCCACTTTCAAGCCACCGCTGTAATCACAAATAAAGCCACTGCTTTTATATGCCACTTTTAAGCCACCGCTGTATTCACAACTAAAGCCACTGCTTTTATATGCCACTTTTAATCCACAAAGTAATCCACAATCGTGAATGAGAAATCTGTCACACTGACTGATAGTGCCACGGCGTAACCCCAGCTCTCACTGATAACTAAGTACATAGGCTCCTACTGCCGACACTCTCTGGACTAATCCATTATACAGGGAGGGGTGGCAGGTCAGCCCCGCAAAGACAAACAGCAGTAACTGCTTACTTGAAAAGTAAGCAGTTACTGCTGTTTGTCTTTGCACGTTAGAAGTACTCTACTACATGTACACACATGAGACGATGGCCCAGCATTGCATTACTAATGGGTCTCCGTCGCAGACGTCGGCTGATTATAAAGGCAATGTTACGAAAATATGCCGTCTCTTGAGTACAGACTTTATATATTTATAGCCGTCCCAACCCTCTGACTGTTAAGGCTAAAGTAATATCTCAAATGTGTTTACCATTGAATGTTAAATCATAAAAAATACTAATAAATCACTACATTAAATATATTGACCACAGCTACAGTACTTCCAAACTATTTTAGCGACACTGTTCAAATATGGTGACAGGTATTTTTTTTAATTTTAGAAGGGTTAAAACGTGTTGAAAGTATATGCTTACTCCTGAAAACAATATCAGACGAGATGACTGGTTCGATTTTATGTTACATAATTTAAATTCAGATTATTTTATAGAAAAATAAATGGGTTTATCTATTATTATCAAAGACGAGTTTTCGCATACAATAATTTATACCAGTCATATATCAATAAGTGTCGAGAGAAACTCTTTGCTCACAACCTTGCCCATATCACGTACACTGACATCCACTTGAACGTGGCTTACATGTAGTCATGGCTTACATGTAGTCTATAATCTGGGGCATACGAGTGCGATTAAAAGATATGTGCATGATGTGAATACAGTGGATGTCATTACAAGAATTCGTCGCCTCGGAGCTAAATGATCCTATCTGACACTCGCCAGAGTGGCAGATAGGATCAATTAGCTCCGAGGCGACGAATTACAGACAATTCGCAATTAGGAATCTCGAATTTGTCCCTTTGAGATAATTAAATGTGGGTAAAAATGCTTATTTCTAGTCTTGACACTTATAACGCTGACATATTGTTGTATAAACGATGGAGAGCAAGGTTTTTTTCAATTTTAAATTATCATAAATGTCTTGGCTAGCTCTTTCCGCTTCATTTTAATACCTATGTTATGGGTCTACGGCCTTTTACGGGTCTTTTAATTCTTGCAGTACGGGTACCGTCAATAAAGGCGGTCCCCGCGCTAAAAGGGTCGATTACCTATATAGCGATAGCAATACTAACAATATTATATAGATATGAATTCGAAATTTCATCACTAAGTCCGGGGTGTAAATAATAAGGCAAAATCTTCATTTTTAAATAGGACCATTTTAAATTACATGCGACTTTGGTATTAAAGAGTCGTATATGCCGCTTTGGCAGATACCACCCTTTATCACCAAGAGGATGATATATAATATAAACCATCCCTAGCTGAATTTTAACCCTTTCAAACCTGAATTTACCATAGCCGCGAATTGCTGCCGCAATTCTCAACTTGTAGTGGATAAAGATGATTTAATGTGGTGTAAAAATGATTAAAAATTACCATATATTGGTAAACCAGTTTCATTGAAATTTTCGTTCTAAAACCCATAGTTGTAGGAAAATTAAGTATATTTTCAGGGATGCTAAATGATGTTTAATGCATCGTAGGGGCTTAAAGGGTTAAAGTAGCCACTGATCTGGCCTCGCGTAGTATCACAATGCTCTAGCACTATCGCTACAGTAAGCTTGGCTTCCTTTCCGGTTTGCAGTGATTATATTTACCACAGGTAAATTCGACTTATCTATTTGAGCAAACACTTAACTCTCAGTGTACTGTGCAGAGCTCCTTCACAATTCTCCGTTCACTTAAAGGATGCATTGCGATTGTAGTAGAGCGCTTTCAACGAATACAAATACTGCTAAGGTTTATTTTAAATTGTGACATTTCTTACTTAAGTCGTTTTCTGTGACAAAAAAGTTACGCGTCAACAGATCCAAAAGACGACTGTTTACTCTTTCAGCGCGGGAACCCGACTTAAGACGTCATATTTCCATAGACGTCAGATTCTGACGTCT